>JASXTE010000005.1:34145000-34497500 GCA_030280995.1 Hemileia vastatrix | reverse complement strand
TAAGTAAATATAAATTGAATATTAGGGGGTATCAAAGTTAGAAAATCAGCTACTACATATCAACGACTAGGTTTTGAGATAAATGGGCTATTTTAAATAGAATGAAACCAAATTCTCCTTGCGAACAAGGAGTGGTGTGAACAAAAACAGCATGTCATTTCAGTTTTTGAAATACATCAGTGTTTATTGTTAGTGTACCATTATGGTTTGAAAAATAGAAAATTACTTCTTAAACACTGATTTGATCAAAATGAATCTCCGATTCCTAAGTACTGATGTGCTCACTCACTAACTAACTTTGACACCACCTATTATATATATATATATATACTGATATGAAGCTTAAAATAGATGACCTGTTTTACTTATCAAAAAAAAAAAAAAAAAAAAAAAAAAAAAAAAGACTGAAACTTTTTTTTTTTATTTTTTTTTTTTATGAAAGAAGACAATAGAGTTCAAAAATGGGTTCATTGAGCTCAGAAAGTTTCTTTACCTGAAACCAAAGAAGAAGAAGAAGAAGAAGAAAAAAAAGAAAACTAGATATCTAGTGCTTAGTTCTTCCCCCTCTTATAAATTTTGATTTAACTTAGCTTGATACCAATTATGATGTTTCTGTAATCCTCACTCATTTAGAATCAACTGAGTTAATAACATAAGTGTCGTGATGTGCTAACTCATGGTGTGCTTTCAAATTCCAGTGAGGTTTTAGAGATAAATACCTGCTAGAAGGTTGTAGGTAATTTATTTGTAGTATGGAGATAAGATGATCTAAAGACGGGCATAATAACATCTTTTATATGATAATATTCCCTTTCCTTTCCTTATTACATTTTAAGTTTCCGAAATCATAATGTCATTTGCTTACAATTGATCATTCTTTAAACACTGACCAAGAATATAATAATATTCCCAATCCAATTTTTTTCTATCCATTTATTCCTTCAGGTATACCTCCAAAAAAATCCTTCATTACTTGAACTAAGTCAGAGATTATAAATAAATATCTATGAATGGAAGAATATCTCAACAAAGTTGCCGACCCTGTCCATGCTTAATTAGGAAATGTTTATATAATAGCCAAGAAAAAATTAAAAGTGGAATGTACCAACTGGCAATTATGATCATTATATGTCAAGCCACGTAATTTTACACGGAAAGCATAGACAGCAGAAAAATATTAAAAAAAGACTAAGATTGCATGATTTCAAAAAAAAAAAAGAAAAAAAAAAAATTGTAACAAGTGTTTCAACAAGAAATAATAATAATAAGATCAAGCTACATAAGCACAAACTGATAGAAAACTGTGGGTTTCATGGTTGATATTCGCCGAAATTCGTGTGTCCGGTTTGTTCGGCGTGTTTCCGAGCGTCTTTTTCACCAACCTTTAATAAGCCACAGAGTAATAGATGCACAGATGAAAAGTAAATTTTGAATGAAAAAATTATAGAATAAGCTGTGGACGTATCTTATGAGACGACAAAAGCATCCAATCGTATTAACTCACCAAAGCTTTAAGGCATTGTTCACACCTTAAAGAAAATCCTGCCGTGTCAGTATAATAATTCTGACTTCGAAGGTTATTGGCCATTTTGAGAACCGCGTCAAAAACATCATGTTGTTCTACTGAAAAGATGACAGTATCAAAATCGATTTGAGGAGGCCAGATGGCTGGATCTGGAGATTCCTCAGGGGAGAGAGGACTTAAAGTGAGCGCATCATAATCTGTGGATATGAAATGAATTTAGAAATGAATTTTCAAAGGATGCAAGGAATGAAACATTTGATGAGAGACGAACGGATTCCAGAATAGACAAGAAAGATACGATTGGGATACTGATCGGATTCTCCAAATCTGTCAATCTAAGGTTTACAACGAGGGAAAAAATCTGTCAAATCAAGAGACAAGCGAATAGAATTGAGTTGAACAAAAACAAACTCTGCCGGATTTGACGTCAACTGAGCAAATTTCGGTTTGAAAATGAGACGCCAAAATAGCCAGTTCTGATAGGCCACGATTTGAGAGGTGTGAGATTGGTTCGAGTAATAGAGAAGAGTCAAGATGACCTTACCGATAGCACCTCCCCACGTTTTTGGGTTTAAGATAGTTGTTACATAAGATTGAGGAGGTTTACCTAAAACGGGTTCTGACCAGTCATGAGGGTTATTTAGGATAACTTGAGCAACAATGTCTCTAAGAGAGGTAGGGGAGGGATTGGAAGGCTGCAAGAGAAGGGAGACAGCGTTGAAGAGACAAGAGTTATCATCAGGTACGACTCTAAGCCTGAGAAATCGCCCGTTGAGATGGATTGATTGAGAAGAGGGAGGGAAAGGAGAATGTATTTTATTTTGTTGTGGTTGTGGATGTGAGCTTAGTTTGATTGACTGATTTGATGGAGAGATTTGAAGATGGATAGTTTGATGGTTGTTGATGGCGAGTTGAGTGAGGGAAGAGTGCAGATGAGAATGGTTGAAAAGTACGGGAGGGAACCCAGAGCGAACTTTGGGGAGAGAATGATGCATAATATGCATGATGCATAACATGAATGATGCATAGCATGCATAATGCATAAACAACAAGTCCAACTCACTTTGAATCGTCGCACGATCGACTGCCAGACTGTCTGCGATTTGGGCAATCAGCGCGCTCAGCGGGAGGTCAGGGTTGGCTTGCAGGGTCAGGAGGCCGTTGGGATGTCTGTTGAGGAGGATGCATATGCATATGAAGATAAAATAGGAAAAGGAAGATGAAGATAAGTATGAAAAGTATGCATATCCATATCCATCTTGTCCCCTGTATTCTAAAATAAATTATCCTCTCTTCCACTCTCTCACTCCTCCACATCCCTTTCCTCTCCTGACTTCTCCTCCTGAGAGAAAGGGATGAGTAACACATAGAGCACTTTTACTGTCACAATCATCCTAAAACTAAAACTAAAATCTAAAATCTAAAACTAAAATCTAAAACTAAATTCCTCTCTCACCTGACCCGCAAATTGATCATGTTGATTTGCTTTTCTTTCTTCTCTTGAATTTGAATACGATGGTTGTCGTTCACTGTCTGACGTTCAATTGCAATCGCAGGTTTGTTTCCGTCTTCTCATCCTCTGGTAAATTCATCTTGACTGTCTTTTGATCCTCTTCCCCCACACTTTGCATATCCTCATTATTCCATATTCACCCTTTCCCTTAGGCCCCCAGAGTCTCTCAATCTTCTGCTATCCTTCAATTCACAATCCATCCCAACCACCACTCCTGATATCATTTGTTTGGCTTTCCAAGAACTTTATCCTCTTCATTCTTCTTTTCTCAACCTCTCACAGAAATATCTCTTCAATCTTCATCTTTCAATCTCAAACACTCTCACTTCAATCTATCCTAATACTTCTTTTCTCCTTTCTCATCCTCCATTCAAATCATCCACCACTCTATTTCTTTACACCAACTCTCACAGTCTTAACCATACTATTCAAAATGTCCAGTTTGCTCGAGTAGGCTGTGGTATTTTTCACTTACTCTCTAATAAGGGGGCAGTGGCTGTTCGCTTTTCGATCAACCACCATTTTTTCGTCCTTGTATCAGCTCATCTGGCTCCTCATTCACATGCCATAAGCCGTAGAAATAGTGACTACAAGTCCATTGTTCAAAGACTTATCTTTAATGACCGTAAAATGAACTCCATTTACGATGCTCATCACCTCATTTTTATGGGTGACCTAAACTACCGTATTGACTCTCTTTCTCCAGACGAAGTCAATCAGAGATTTAAACGTGATCCGCTTTCGCTCTTTCATTATGATACTCTTTCTCAGCAACATGCTGCCCAGAAAGTTCTACATGGTCTGCAAGAAGCGCCCATCAACTTCGCCCCCACTTATAAATATGTTGTCGGCAAAACTAACCAGCTTATCAGTCCCCATTCGAAACTTCCTGGTTGGACTGACCGAATCTTTTTTGCTACGGCTTCAAGTATGGATGAGTTTGCTGTTCAAGCCTATCAATCACTACAAAACTGTAGTTGCAGCGATCATCACCCAGTTAGGGCGATTTTCACCATTTCTTTACCCACTATACCGCCCCAAACCATTTCTCATCTCATACCTTTCCCAATAGATCCTTTCTGGTATCAAAAGCAACTTCTGGGGAATGTGCTTGACAAATCCGCTGGATTAGGCCTGTTGCTGCTTTATGTTCTTGGACTTGGGAATATAAAGATTGGGCTCATGAACTTGGCTTTCATTGTTGGTACATGGTATTGCTATCGTTGGCTATTTTGAAGATAACCTTCAGTCCTTTTTCATTATTCATTTTTAAGAATCAAGACTTGATTTATTTACTATTCATCTAAAGTTTTGGCCATGCATACCCTTATCATGTTAATGTCGGTTTAACCTTTCGGTACTTTTTTCTATGATTGACGATGAAATAGTAAGATATGCTGTGTATCAAGTAGAAAGTGTCCATTATTTCAACATTTTTTTCGTCACCATTTGTGAAATTTTTCATTTGTGTTTGTGACTCTTTGATCGTCTCAACCTTATACACACATTGCTCATGCTGGTGATTTTGATAATTTCTCATTGGATAATTTCATCTTTTTTTTTTTAGCAGAATGGACTTATGCCGCTTGGACTGGCAATCAATGTGAGGGAGAGTTTGTCTAGGCTTTTCAGTTTTAGTTTCGCTTAATTATCATGCAATCTCTGTTACTTTTGGTCTTGAAGGCGGAGTCATATAATCTTAATACAAGATATATTAGTGATTAACTTTATACAGAGCTTAAGGTGATAAATATGTATGATTTTTTGATTGTGTGATTGGCAGGGGGGAGGATGGAATTAAATTGAGTCGAGGGTGTTTTTATGTTAAGTCACTAGGACTATGTACTTAGTTATGTGTGTGAATGTATATAGTCTGTAGTCGCGGCGTCCCCTGTTCTCCGGTTCTTTTAGGAGTTCTACAGGCTGACACCATGCTACAGGTAAAGTAATAAATCTTATGGTTCTTTCCAGAGTTCTACAGGCTGACACCGTGCTACAGGTTATGGGCTGTACCCGCGGGCATTGAAATGTTAGCCGTACAAAACTCCACAACATTAGTAGCCAAAAGACCCCCAGCGTATGTCTGAAAAAGATGCACCTATCTCTTCTACAGGTTATGGACTGTACCCGCAAGCATTGAAACGTTAGCCAAAAAGAAACTCCACTTGCGTTAGTGACACTTACCCCCATGCCAGGCTCCGCATCTCCACCCTTCCAAAAAGAAACCACCTCTGCCACATCTCCCTATCACACTACTCCTCCCGTATCCCCACTCTTCTCTAACTCCCTTACCCCACCTATTATTGCTCCCTCCCCTATTGCCAATCCTCTTGCTTACAATGTCCCCCCCCCCTCTCACACCTGGGTAGATTGTCAGAGGTGACCCCAACACTTGACGACCTTACGCAGGCAATCAGTGACCTTACTATTGGTCACTTACCTCTACCTACCCCTCTTCATTAACTACCACCTCTGCTCCACAAAATATGGCACTGCTGACTGGGAGATCGGCCGATCCCCTCAGTCAGTCACACCAAACTCCACCACATATGTCCCCACCCCAGAACACCACCATCAGCAAGATAGAGAGACAGAGGACACTAAGGAATGTAATTGAATTCACAAAGTCCATCCCGATTCTTGATGTAAATGGTAGCAACTACTCTGACTGGCACAGCAATGTATTGGAATTAATCAAAGATTTTGTTGGCACATGCGCATATGCCCTCAATGATGAAAAAGGACCTGACAAGTTTAAAGATAGAGTCACACATCTAATTCTGGTGCACTCCATTTCTGCAAACCTGTGACATGAGATATTGACAGACTGGAAAGCACGCCAAACATATCTTCATCTTCACAATAAATTCACTAGGTCTAATCACACCTCTACAATGACAGCCATTTACAACTTCATTAATCTAAAACAAACTCAGTTTACGTCACACAGTGAGTACCTGGAAGCCTTCAACAAATATTTTGAAGCAATTGAACATCAGGGTGTTATCTTTGATCATAAAATTTTTAAAGCTCTTATGTCCCATGCTCTTTTACCACCATCTCTGAAAGACCTTTATGTTGATCTCTGTGTTGCCCTGGATAACTTCCCTGATTCAAAGTCTGTGACCTTTGAAGATTTCTTTCAAATCATGCCAAGTCTTGTCCAAAATAGGATTGATTGAGAGGGCATTCCATCTTCACCTACTACATCTTTATCAGTTGAACCTTCTCTTCATGCCACCACTTAAACTCAGAGACAAACAGATTCTTACAGGCCTCCTGGTGCACATCAAAATTGTCATGAATGACATTCCACTGCTCATGTTGTGGCTCATTGTCCTTATAATCCTCATTCTGAAAAATTCTCACCCAAGTTATACATTATGCGTGAATGTGCAAATGCTTATGCTTCTGATCCTAATGCCATAAACAAAAAGGTCTATATTCCCTACAAACGCCCTCAATGTGGCCCCATTTGTGCTAGAGATGTTCAAATTGAAACTAATGAAATCACTATCTTTGAACAAAACATTGAGGCACTATATGAAATGGTTGAACAAATTGACCTGAATAGTGCTGAATGGTCTCCTGAGGCAATTGCTGATGACTATGCTATCTTGGACAGTGGAGTGATTCATCATGTCACTGGCAATGTGAGCCTTCTCAATAACTTCAGATTTCTTAAACACCAGATTCCAGTCAAAGTGGCCACTAACTGTCCTTCTTCCTTCATCACTGGAATAGGAGATTTAAAAATTAAAGGGAATGGTAAAATAGTCACTATTACCAATGTCTTCTATTGTCCAGATGTGAGGACAACTCTAATTTCTTTATTTGATTTAGTGAACTGTGGTTTTTGTTTTGTTTTGTGTCCTGAAAATAAAAATTTGGGGATTTATTTGAAAGAGGATTTGATTATGACTGTCTGGGTAGAGAATACCAGAAGAAGATGGGTCTTGGATGTAATTAGTGTTAGTACTTGCAATCCAAATGATATTCCCTCTTATTGCTGCTCCTTGCACCCTTTGTTGCTTCACACTGTTAAGAGGAATCATCATATCAACCATCCACCTGCAGCCAAGGGTTCCCTAATGAACTGGCATTGAAGAATAGAACATAACAGCCTTGACACCATCAGAAAAATCATCAATACTGGTATGGGCACTGGTTTACTGTTATCTATGCCTGTAAGGTAAGATTGATTGTGAAAATTGTTTAATTACAAAGAGCACTGGGAAACCATCAGCAACCCGTGAATCAAAGCCAGAATCTTTAATGAACTTAATTGTTGAAGATCTTGTTGGTCCCATGGATCCCACTATTCACGGTGCCAGATGGGCAGCAATGTTCAGAGAAAGCTCAACTTCCTATGGTGAGGTGTTTTTACTCAATTCCAAATCTGAGGCAACTTCTTGTTTTGTTTCCTTCTATAAAAGTTTGGAAAATATAACTGGAAGGAAGCTTCAAGTTTTATGCACCAATGGAGGTGAGATGCACAGCAATAATATGGCTCAGATTATGACCGATATTGGAGCTACTCATGAGGTTACATGCCCCCACCATCACAAGAAAAATGGAACAGCCAAAAGGTTCAACAGAACAGTTGGTGACATTGAAAGAACCATAAACCTTGCAAGTGAACTACCTGAATCATTCTGGGGTTTAGCATACAAATGGGTGGCTCATGTTCACAACTGGATCCCCAATGTTAAGATGGGTGACAAAACTCCTATTCAACTGATGCACAATGCAACTCCAAACTATTCCAATTTTTGAATTTTTGGGGAAACAGCATTTGCTCACATCCACAAGGAAACATGCCAAAAAATAGATCAATATGCCTTGATTTGTAAGTGTTTAGGGTATTCCTTAAACAATGCTGGTTGGCTTTTTTGGCATGAAGAATCAAACACCTTTTTTGAGTCTGCCATGCCTATTTTCCCTGGTGACCAACTTCCTGCTCATACAGCTGCTTTTCAAACTCCACCTTCCAAGGGTTCTCTTGATCATATACTCAATAATATGAAACTAGGCAATTTCAAGGATGAGGAAACTCTTATCTCTCAGGAAAAAGCTGTACATGAAACTGTTAAAAAAGGCTTGTCCCAATCATCCATTATTCCCAGAACGCATCTGCAAGCTATGATCTCACCTGAAAGTTGCAAGTGGGACCAAGCATGCAAAAGGGAACTACTAAGTATGAAAGATATGGATGTGTGTTATGAGGAGAAGCTTCCCCCTGGCGCCAAGCTCACCAATGCAAAATGGGTCTTCACAATCAAAAACCCTTCATTCAAATCACCAACCTACAAAGCAAGATATGTGGCAAAAGGTTTTTTACAGCAGTATGGTATTGATTTCACTGACACTTTTGCTCCCACTTCTACCTTTTCTTCACAACATATTCTTCTTACCCTTGCCGCTTATCACAAATGGCCTGTTAAATATTTTGATGTCACTTCTGCTTACCTTCACAGTCTAATTGATGAAGCAATTTGGGTCCATCCTCATGAAGGTTACCAGCTACATTACATTGGCAATGCTCTACATTTGAAAAAGGCCCTCTATGGCACTAAACAAGAATCAAGATGTTGGTGGCTTCATATTTCCAGCAAATTGGATGCTCTAGGGTATAAGGCAAGTAAATATGATAAGAGTTTCTATGTTCTCAAAAAAAAGGCTTGTGTTGGTATGATTTGGATACATGTTGATGATGGTATAGTTACTGGGAGTAGTGAAGAATTATTGAAGGAGTTGGAGCATGGTTTGGATGGTAGTTTGAAGGTAAAGTGGAATGATAGTGTTGATGGTATTGTAGGTGTTGCTATAAAAGAAGTCCCAGAAGGCTTTGATCTGCACAATTTTCAACTCATTAACAAGATTCTGCAGACTCATAACCCCTCTGGATTGACCACAAGATCACCCCTTCCAAATAACATGGAAATCACCACAGCCAAGGATGAAGAGGTAGCTATAGATACAACTAAATATCTCTCTATTCTAGGTGCTCTCAGTTATGTGGTGGTAGCAACTAGGCCAGATCTGTCTTTCCCCCTTAACTTTTTAGCACACTTCTCATCCAAACCTACTTCCACTCACTGGATTTCTCTCAACCACCTTCTCAGATATTTTCAACACACCTCCACACTCTGTCTCCAATTTCATCCTGACCAAAACTCACCACTTGAAATCCTATCTTTTTCTGACTCCACTTGGAATAACAAAGAATTCTCAAGAGCTCAAAGTGGACACCTTCTACTCCTTAAATCTTGTCCAATTGTCTGGACATCAAGGCACCAGTTGACAGTAAGTGATTCATCATGCACTGCTGAATATGTGGCAGTTGGTGGTGGTATGAAAGACACAATTTGGATCTGTTGAACTAGGAAAAGCAAACCTCACGCTATGGTAAGGTAAACTCTTACAGTTGCCTTGCTGTAAGCAGAATCCGGAGGAGATGTGTGGATTTAGTGGAAAACCCCGTCCTTCCAATAAAAATAACAAAATGGGAATTCTAAATCACTAAGCTACCCAGTCTACTTGGATCTGTTTGATAAAAAAATAATGAAACTCTAAAATAATTAACGCTTATTGAGATTTAAAGAAAGTGGCTGTTGAGAAAGAAATACTGATAACAACAATTAAGGTGTACCAGTGAAAGATCTGTAAAGATTGACTTTTATGTTTTTATTATAATTTGAGTTTTTATGAGACAGCAATAATCAAGTCCCAGTGATGAAGACCTTTCTAAAGATACCCTGTATGAAGTGTTATTTAAATTGTTGAATAGTATTTCTAAAATGTTAAATATAAAAAAATATAAAGTTATAAGGGTATTACAAATTTATTTAATTTGTTGAGTAATAAAAAATGAGACCGTGATGGTTAATGATTAAGCTGTATGATCTGTCCCCCCTCTCAATTTCGAGTTTGAGAGGCGCTTAAGTATTCCTAGTCACGTGCCTAAGTTTTCCCCTCCAGAGCTCTCCCAGAGTCAATCCGGAGCCCGTACGGAGTCCGTCCGGACTTCCGGACTCAATTAGAACCTTAAAACTATAATAAAAAATCTAGAAAAATTACACATAATAGAGCTACTTCCCCTTTACATACCAAACTGATTTTCGTAGTCTGCGCAGCTCTAATTGCCCCGTGAAAATTCATCAAAGTTAAGTAATTTTTGAACACTTAAATATTTCTATAAAACTTTAAAATTCATTTAAAAATATAAGAAAAATAGTAAAAATTCTGGGAAAATTTCCCAAGGTTCTCGAGTGACTTGACTTGATACTTATAAATTTTTCAGACCGTAAAAATAAGTTTTCTCCGTAAAATAAATTGTATTTGTGTAGGCATTTGCTCGTGACCAATTTCTTCATATTTTAAACTCCAATAAATTAAATAAAACCCTTTTATAAAAAATAATAACGCCAATCTTTCACGCCGTAATAACTCCATTTACGTACTTAGGTGCCATACTAAACTTTAGGCTACCACATCCTCCCTCCAATCGAGAATGTCCCCATTCTTAAAACTTTGCATAAGCGGTTGAGCAATTCCAAAAGAATTATCTTTTCTAATAAAATAATTTGATAAACTTGTTTTAGCTGGTCTTCTTTTAATTCTTTATAATAAAAACGTTGTTTCTTCTTCTCTGGCTTGATATAACATAAAATAAAAAAATATAAATCTTGTGATGATTCCACTACGAGAGCAAGGTTTGAATCCCTTCAGACTCCCATTAACCAGTCTTCCTTCTTGTCACAGCATTGAGAGAGTGGATCTTCCTATGAGCCAAATACTCCTGATTCCAACCTCATAGGGCCCCCCACTGAGCCGAATTCTATGATTCCAATCTCGCCATAAGGTCCTCCAAGCTTCACACCAAAAATGGCCTAACACTGAGGCACTAAAAAAAATCATTACCTAAAATCCAACTACCATCCTAACTTCTAATTCCTTCATAACAATTTTCAAACTTTGCTATACAGCAAACCCATAAAATACTTTTTCCAGGCTTCCAATAATAATATTAACTTTAGAGCATGTTAAAGCGCCACAAATTTCACCTAATTAACCATTATGCTTTCTTTAGCATCATCACCACCTAAAATTTTAACCTCCTAAAGCTTATCAGCACCCAATTCCAGAAATAATTGAATAAACAGTTTAGAGTCTTAGTGGACAGTGTTAAATTAAAAGATTGAATTGAGTTATCCAAACAAGATTGACATTCCAGTTTAAAGTCTTGGTAGACCAAACATATAATCGATTGCCAGTTTATGGTCTTGGTGGACCAAAGATTGTTTAGGTGCATAAATAACTTGATAAATTCCTAAGTAAGGCCTAGGCTTGACCAAAGATTGAATAAATTTGATAATCCAGTTTAATGTCATAGTGGACCAAACATTTGATTGATAAGTAATCCAGTATAAGGCCATAGTGGTCCAATGAATGTTGAATTATCCTGCAGATATTAATTTTCCAGTTTAAAGTCATAGTGGACTAAACAATGAATGAACTACCAGCTTAAAGTCATGGTGGACCAAACATTTAATCAATAAGAAATCCAGTTTAAGGTCATGGTGGACCCAAAAGCTTGATAACAGTCCAGTTTAAGGTCTTGGTGGACCTAACAAATCCAATAAAAAAATTTTAATGATAGTCTTGAAAATTAGCCAGTTTAAAGTCTTGGAGGACTAACAGCTCCAATATAAAATTTTTAATGACAGTCTTGAAAATTAGCCAGTTTAAAGTCTTGGAGGACTAACGGCTCCAAAATTTGTATAAAACCCTTAAGGAAAGTCTTTAACAGTAGCCAGTTTAAAGTCTTGGAGGACTAACAGATCCAAAATAGGTATAAAAAACCTTAAAGAACGTTTTTAACAGTAGCCAGTTTAAATTCTTGGAGGACTAACAGCTCCAAAATTCGTATATAAAAAAAACTTAAAGAATGTCTTGAACAGTAGCCAGTTTAAAGTCTTGGAGGACTAACAGATGTCTTGAAGTAAAATCCCATAGGTATTGAGTTCCCCTAGACCCTGTTTCCTGTCTAAACTATATGAATAAACTAAAAAGAATAGTGACTGAAAAATAAAACTAAGAAATATAATAATAATTTTGATTAAATTAAATATTATTATTTTATTTTTTTTTATTTTATTTTATTTTTATTTATATTTTTATTATTATTATTATTTTATTTTTTTTTAATTTTTATTTTATTATTTTATTTTTATTATTTTTTTTATTTTATTTTTTATTTTATTTATTTATTTTTTATTTTATTTTATTATATTTTATTTTATTTATTTTTAATTTTAATTTTGTTTTTAATTTAAAATAAAAGATTTTAGAAAAGATAGTTTTGAAATAAAATTTAAAATTTAATTTTTAAAGAAAGATAAACAAATGTGAAAAGAAAGATAAAAAAAGTAATAAAAAAGAATTATCAAAATTAAAATTTTAAAAGATGCCCCCCAGCCATTTGATGAGCCGTACCCTCGACATCATACCCACATCCAAGTGCAACTTGATGTGGTTACACAATTTTGAGAAATTGAAAAGAAAAGAAAATAAATGAAAGTTTTTAGAAGATAATTTTTATAATGATGATCACTGGGTGGGCTCCCTCCAATTTATAAAAATGATTAGAGACCACCAGTGAGCATCATCTTTACAATAATTCATAATATATATTAAAGAAAAGAAATCACAATCTATCATAAAAAAATCAAAAACAAAATTAAATAAAAAAAATCTTGAATCCGGCGTTGAGAACGGTGTCTCTTGATTCGTTCCAGTTTATAGTCTTAGTGGACTTCCTAAAATTAAAAGACAAAGCCAGGATTCAACTAGAAACAGGGAAAATTTTGGAAACAAACATTATGGGGTAATTGTGTATAGAGCAGCCAGCCCATCAATTACCCCCACACTTGCCAATATTAAATTAAGAAGGTTCCCCTGTGAACACTTCTTCCAATAAATTTTAAAAATTTTCCAACACTATCTTCACCCATATTTTAAGAATTTTAAGTTTTTGAAAATTTCAATGAAGGTCTTCTTGCATTTCGTTAAGTTTCATCAAAGTTTTGTCGCCCATAGGCAGTGTAACGACAGTAAAGTATTTTTGATAAAAGAAGATAGTTTATCCTCGTTGCGGAGGAATTCATAAAATTTTTTTGATATCATAGTTTATCCTCATTGCGGAGGAATCCATAAAATTTTGTCAATATCATAGTTTATCCTCATTGCGGAGGAATAAATTTAATAAAAGTCATTAAAATTGTAGTTTATCCTCATTTCGGAGTTAGACTTCGGCACTCCTGGTGCCTCTAAGATAGAACCGTTTCACTTGATCGGCCGCTACCCTCTTCTTCAATACTGCTCCATCCTACTCTTCTAACACATATGAACCGCCGGAAACTTGCTCCTTGATTTTATACGGTCCATTCCACCTATCTGCAAACATCTTTCCCCACTGACTTTCCAAACTCCTATTATACACCAGGACCATATCACCTGGGTTCAAAGGTTTCCTTAATCGATGTGCCAACCGCTCATCCCAATATCTGACTGATTGGTTTCTGATCTTCATCATCCGTGAATATGCCTTTTCTAAATATTCTTCTTTCTTTTCTAGCTGCATCATTCTTGCACACAATAATTCTTCAGTAGTTTTGACCGTGTCCCAGTCAGCTCCAAGATATGATTCAGATTCTAAATCAACCGGTAAAACTGCTTTCTGTCCAAAAACAAGTTCATAAGGTGAAAATCCGGTCGTCCTTTTGGCAGTGATTCCATCAGCAAATAAAACTAAAGGTAAATAGTGCCTCCACTTTTCGGCACTTGTCCCACACATTTTAACTAAAGCATCCTTAATAACTTGATTCCCTCTTTCAACCATGCCTTCAGCTTCAGGATAATATGGGGTTGCTACCCTAACCTTTGATCCAACTTTCAATACGGCCTCTTTAAACTCTGTCCCAAATTCAGAACCTCCATCTACCGTTACCAACTTCATCACCCCATACCTATATACCCAATTATTCAAAAAAAATTCTGCCACATTTTTGGCAGTTAAATTAATAAGAGGCGCTGCCTCTACCCAACCAGATAAATCATCTCTGGCCACAATTAAATATTTATACCGTCCCTCTTTTATATGAACGGCATCTAAACTAACTCTCCCAAAGAGCGTATATTCACCGGTCGCGCGTCCAGGTTCTTTTGGCCTTAAATAACTTTGTCTTTGACATTCTTCACATGACTGAACCCACTGTTTAACAGCCATCTTCATTCCAGGCCACCAAAATCGATCAGAAATTCTTCTAAACGTTTCTCCAACGCCTCTATGCCCGAGATCTTAATGCAGTGATTTCAAAACTAATTCTTGCCCCTTCTGTTGAGTTATAACTACTTGAGGATTTGGATATCTCCTCCTCATTAAACGTTGACCAGATAGGTAAAAAATAGATGACTTCCTCTTGATAGCCACCCATTCATCGTCTTCACAATCTTCTGGCCTCTCTAAAGTCAACAAATATTTGACTAACAAAAAATAAAAACCAGTCTGACCCCAGACTTCATCTTGAAAATCAATTAATATAACATCAATAGGGACTTCTCTATCACCAATATCACCTGTACATGAATGAGCCAATAATCGTTGACCCCTAAATAAATCTTTAATCGAGCTATGTCGACGTTTTTCTTCTGAACCTTTGGATCCTTCGAAAACCGTATTTGAAAATACCTCTTTCTCTTTATCCACCCTTTTATTTAAATTCTCTAATTCTCCAACATATACACCATTCCTTAATTTACTACTATCCCACACTACCAATCCATCTTCCTCTACATACACCACATCTTCTTCCACCTCCTTTCTACCGAATTTATCTACACCTTTTCCAACACCTTTATTAACATAAAAACTATTTTCCAGTTTATCCTCTTGGTGGAGGTCATCATCACCATAATCTAAACACAATAGTCCTGCCAGTTTAACCTCATGGGGGAGGTATGGAAAGTCTTCAGCTCCTTTAGTGCTGGCTTTGATAATAGGTATATCTTCATTGAAATCTTCTGAGTCTGAATCTTCTTCAGTGGGTGGTCTCCTTGATAAACCATCTGGCATAGTAAAAGTCTTGCCAGGCTTATGAACTAAATCAAGTAAAAAATGTTGAATAAAAGCTACTCATCTCGTCATGGGTGCGTTTGGTAAACTTGGGGAATTAATCATCTGGATTAACGATTTTGCATCCACTTGCAACTCAAAATGTTGCCCCCACAAAATATGCTGAAGTTTCTTCAGTATTTTTGCCACACCACATAATTCCAATTTTGGTTGAGAATATCTTGATTCGACCTCAGTAAATACTACAGATTCATACCTAACTGGCCTGATGTAACCAGCTTTATCCATCTGAGACAAAACCGCCCCAGCTGCAACCTGACTTGAATCAACTGCTAAATAAATTCTACCAGAATCTTTTCCATAATCCAACTTGTGCAGGACTAAATCCTTCCCCACAACCTCCTTCAACTTCACAAATGCCTTCTCACACTCTTCATCCCACTCCCAGTCTGCATCCTTTCTCGTTAACCGTCTCAATGGTGCTGCCAATGAATAAAAGTTCTTGATAAACATTCTAACATATACACAAACGCCTAAAAACCCTCTAACTTCGGTCGTATTCTTGGGTCTTGGCCAGGACTGAATTTTGTTAACTTTCTTCTTGGACATAATCCTACCCTCTCTACATACCACATGGCCTAATATTTCTAAGGCTGGCACACAACATGAAAATTTTGAACCTGAAATAGTTAAACCAGCCTCTTCAATTTGAAACAAGATTCTTTCTAAAGTAATTTCAAACTCCCAAATGAATTTGCGTATCCCGGGATTCTCTTCCAACACCTGGTTATCATAGTCGGTTGTTGGTCCCTTAATTCCTCCATCATCTATAAAGATTCCAGCATATTGTGGAATTTCATCGTGAAGGATCCAAGCCATCTGAGCTTGATAAACTGCAACCAAATTTGTTGCTCCTTGAGGTAATCTTGTTAACTGTAAACGTCCAAGTGGCGTATTGAATGTAGTTAGAGGCCTTGAGTCCGGATGTAACTCTCTCTCATCATATCCACCCATAATATCTCCCAAACCATAACACACTCTCCCTGCAAACGCTTCAACAAACTCCTCAGCACTAGGCGGTATCCCAGCATCCTTTATTGTAACCCTATTTAATTCCCTAAGATCATGAACAGCTCTAAGCTTGCCATTCGGTTTCTTGATACAAAATACCGGACTAGAATAACTTGACATTGATTGCTCATACAGTCCAGTGCATATCCATTCTCTGACAACTTTGATATAAGCTTCTTTTAATGCAGCTGGAATAGGAATCGGTTTCTGCTGCCACGGTTCATGACATACCAGAGGAATCTTGTAAGGCTCCCCGTAGGAATGCTTCAACACACCCCTCTCCTCTTCTACAAAAGCAATGGCCTTCTCTCGCTTGACCATCACATCCAACAACAACTTCTTCTCTTCTCCAGACAACCAACCATCAGGTCCAAAATTAACAACACCCAGTCTCTCAAAAGTGATTCTTGACGTCTCAGAAAATTCAGGCGGATTCTTTACCAAGGGACTTTCATAAGGATCTCTTGATAACCTTGGTCTTCTCAAGGGTGGATTTAATTCAGCAGGTAGCGGTTCATTAATAGGTCGAACTTTATTTGCTACCTTCTTATATTTGGCTGCGTCCACATCTAAATAAACTTGAGGTAAAACATTTACTTTTGTATCGCCATTACATATTTCATCAAATGAATCTTCTTCATCGCCAGAATCGGAATAAGAAAAATTAGAAAAATATTTTATTTCATTTTTAAATTTTACCCTTTTCTCCTTTCCCTCGTCTAATTTATAAACAGATTTTCCAACACCTTTACTTCCCTTATCCAACAGTAAATCACCCGTAAAGAAAGTTGGCAGTTTAACCTCTTGCTGGAGGACCGGAATTGAATTTTCACAAAAATTATTTTTTTGAGTTTTAATTATACTGAGATTTTTTATTGGATTTTGATGTGATTTTCGCAGTTTACCCTCTTGCTGGAGGTCCATAATAAAAGGAGATAATTGCAGTTTAACCTCTTGCTGGAGGCCCGGAATAACATTTTCACATAAATTATTTTTTTGTGTTTTAAATATACTGAGATTTTTAATCGGATTTTGATGTGATTTTTGCAGTTTACCCTCTTGCTGGAGGTCCAAAATAGAAGGAGATACTTGCAGTTTAACCTCTTTCTGGAGGTCCCGAATAACATTTTCACATAAGTTATTTTTTTGTGTTTTACTTATACTGAGATTTTTAATTGAGTTTTGATGTAATTTTTGCAGTTTACCCTCTTGCTGGAGGCTCTGAATAGAAGGAGATACTTGCAGTTTAACCTCTTGCTGGAGGTCCGAAATAGAAGGTGATAATTGCAGTTTAACCTCTTGCTGGAGGTCCAAAATAGAAGGAGATACTTGAAGTTTAGCCTCTTGCTGGAGGTCTGTAAACATACCCTTCCAATTTTTATCCAACGTAATTTGGCCCATTTTGCCTTTTTCACCATTTTTAAATTTTATAGAAAAACAGGGTAAATCCAATAAACATATAGAAAAGTCCATAATGTATTTGCACTCCAAAGTAATATTAACAGAAAATAATTGAGAATCCACTTGAATTATCTCCAAGTGAGCTGACCTATTGCAATCCGGGATCTCATCCTGAGGAGAGATTACAACATTAGAGCGATCAGCCCCTGCTACCCCAAAAAATGAGGGCCTCCATCCCTTTCCAACAAACATAATTCACCAGAAGCCGTCCGTTTTATATGCCGCTTCTTGGTGCATACACAACACTGGCACAGAGTAGTAATCCCTGGCCATGTTTCCCAACCTTCATCTCCAGGAGGCGCTAACCGCATATGTAACCTCCGCATATCTTCACCAGTGATTTCCAAACTAATCCCCATGCCAGCTTGATACCCTATCCTGGCCTCAAAATCCATCAAAAAAGGACCACCCAGAACAGTTTTGACTGCTCTTCTGGCCACATAAAAGTGAACCTTACCAACAGATCCACCAATGCCTAACCTGACATGCTCAGCTGTACCCATCAGCTCTGTTGCATGCCCTCCAATGCCTCTGAGGTTTCCCCCAGTTCCACTTTTAATTGGCAAGCCTATACTCGTCGCTTACTCCAATGAAATTAAATTAATTTGAGACCCTGAATCGACCAAGGCCTTTACTTCTTTACCATTAAGAGTTACCACCAGGTAACCCAGGGGAGCGGAAAAATGCGTATCTACATCTTCACCAAACTTTTCAGCATTTTCACAAATATATTCCACCTCTCCAGTGGAAACCCGACACCTTGTCAAATGCTTCTTTTGCTTTTCAGAAAGCGCCGGACTAATCGTAAATAACTCCCCCAAAGATAAGGGAATCTGCAGTTGATTCACCCTATTCAAAACTGCGTCCATTGCATTAGCTTGACCAGAAACTACTGGCCGCTCATACTGGACCTTTGATTTAACAACCTTGGCCCTGGGTACCTCTTGAGGTCCAACCGAGCCATCTTCACCCCCCATTATAACATCTTCACTTTCTATAACCCTAACTCCGTCACCAGCTTCTTGCACTAAACCTGATCCATTGCTAGTCCTTCTTACTCCCTCCATTGGGATGGGACCGCTAAAACTTGGTCTGGGTAGAGACGCCAACGGTACGTCCTCCTCAGAATCCGAATCATCCTCTGGCATAGGCTCACCATTTAAATCAAACTTGCCATAACTAGGGGGCCCCATATCAGCAATCCCCTTCTGCATTTTATATAATTTGTCCTTAGAGTAAGGGTTCAATTTGTTGACGGCAGTTTGAGCACTAGAATTCTTGTCCTTAGAGTAAGGGTTCACTTTGTTATTGGCCTTGCCAGGATTAGCCCTCAATTGGCTCTGAATGCTACTTTTTGCCTTAGTAGCAGCTGCTCTTCTAGCAGCATTAACATTGTATTCGCCAGCCATACAGCTACCCTCTACCTGGGCAACCGTTGCCAGCTCTAAACCTCCAAAAGAAGTAGAAAATGTGGCTTTACTGACCTCTTTCTCCTTGCCCTTGTCAGCTTTACCACCATTACCATTACCATTTTTGCCACTCTTGGCATTAACATCTTCATCCGTCACCTCTTCAAATCTGGCTCTCCTTTCAGCCGTTAAACTTCTTCTGACCAAATCAGAAGGAGACTGTCCATCACTGGGCTTGATGAACGAACCATCAGGAAATTTATAAACTTTACCATCAAATAAAACTCACCCAGCATCCATATCCTTATCAAGAGCAAAACAAACTGTTGCTCTGTGCCCCCTCCTATTACAATAGGAGCACACCTTTGGCTCATCGTAGCCACCTCTATATCAATTACCACCATTACCACCATTTCTCCCATTGCCTGGGAAGCGGTTACCATTATTATTGCCATTATAATTTCGACGTTCATACCCTCTAGACTGATAAGAAGTTGACGTCAACGAAGAAGCAATTGGGGCCTTGTTAGCCTTCTGTGTCTCTTGAACAAATATTTTTAACTGTTTAGTTAAATCAGCCAAATGATCTACCATCTTATTATCTACATTGCCCTCAACTTCAGCAGCAGGTAATCCCATTTGTGCCTTCTTGGCCTCCTGGGCTTTGACCATAATATCGTTGTTTTCGGCCAAAACTTCGCTAACCTTGCTAACATATTGAGTGCATGACTCTTGATATTTGTCCAACGCCAATAACTTGAGATGGGCCTGAATGTTCTCTTTGATAACCTCCAGAGCCGGCAGTTTCTGCTCACCATTAGGCAGTTCCTTCATCAAATCTTTTCTTGAAAGATCCTTCAAGACGTCCATTCGAATATCCCTGCTGCATGCTGTCCAAAACAAATCTTTTGCTTGGTTCTCATGCACTAACTCATCCACCAGTATGAGATATTCCACCACTTCATCAAACTGAACAGAGAGCTTTTTGAAGTCAGCCATAGAAGAAACTCCACCTTTTGCTTGCCAGTCTCCAACAATTTTATTGAGGTCCATCATAGTAAACCTAACACCCCATCTATCAATCATAGCTTTAGAAAGCTTAACCCAATCCTTGTCCTTGAATGCCTGCATAGCAATAACCTCTTTTTCCACCTCCCTATCAGCAATAAAAAACCTAACTTGCTTCACCATATCCACATGAGAAGCACCATCAACAGCAGCAGCAGCTTCATACCTGCTAATGAACCATTTAACCTCCTCCCCATCAAACTTTGGGCCATCCCAAGAAACAATTCTAACTGAAGGAGTAAGAGGGTTAGAAGATCCAGAAGCAACAGCAGAAGAAGACATCCCAATAAGTAATGAAAAGCGTTAACAATCGATAAAATAACAAGCCTCTTGCAGGCCAATAACAAAAATCCAATTAGAGTTCCAGAAAATATGCCTCTTGCAGGCTAATAACGTTCTTGATCCAAGTAAGTCTTTAAAGAAAGCTAGAGAATTCGAAACCCCACGTTGGGCGCCAACTATGGTAAGGTAAACTCTTACAGTTGCCTTGCTGTAAGCAGAATCCGGAGGAGATGTGTGGATTTAGTGGAAAACCCCGTCCTTCCAATAAAAATAACAAAATGGGAATTCTAAATCACTAAGCTACCCAGTCTACTTGGATCTGTTTGATAAAAAAATAATGAAACTCTAAAATAATTAACGCTTATTGAGATTTAAAGAAAGTGGCTGTTGAGAAAGAAATACTGATAACAACAATTAAGGTGTACCAGTGAAAGATCTGTAAAGATTGACTTTTATGTTTTTATTATAATTTGAGTTTTTATGAGACAGCAATAATCAAGTCCCAGTGATGAAGACCTTTCTAAAGATACACTGTATGAAGTGTTATTTAAATTGTTGAATAGTATTTCTAAAATGTTAAATATAAAAAAATATAAAGTTATAAGGGTATTACAAATTTATTTAATTTGTTGAGTAATAAAAAATGAGACCGTGGTGGTTAATGATTAAGCTGTATGATCTGTACCCCCTCTCAATTTCGAGTTTGAGAGGCGCTTAAGTATTCCTAGTCACGTGCCTAAGTTTTCCCCTCCAGAGCTCTCCCAGAGTCAATCCGGAGCCCGTACGGAGTCTGTACGGAGTCCTTCCGGACTTCCGGACTCAATTAGAACCTTAAAACTATAATAAAAAATCTAAAAAAATTACACATAATAGAGCTACTTCCCCTTTACATACAAAACTGATTTTCGTAGTCTGCGCAGCTCTAATTACCCCGTGAAAATTCATCAAAGTTAAGTAATTTTTGAAAACGTAAATATTTCTATAAAACTTTAAAATTCATTTAAAAATATAAGAAAAATAGTAAAAATTCTGGGAAAATTTCCCAAGGTTCTTGAGTGACTTGACTTGATACTTATAAATTTTTCAGACCGTAAAAATAAGTTTTCTCCGTAAAATAAATTGTATTTGTGTAGGCATTCGCTTGTGACCAATTTCTTCATATTTTAAACTCCAATAAATTAAATAAAACCCTTTTATAAAAAATATTAACGCCAATCTTGCACGCCGTAATAACTCCATTTACGTACTTAGGTGCCATACTAAACATTAGGCTACCACAATGCTTATCCACTTTTCACATTCAAAAGATACTAAAAGTAAATCTAATATTCGTTCTATTCAACATAATAATGAAACCAAAAGTTCAAGAAAAGCAGAATCAATTATACTCACAAAAGAAAGGAACAACATTAGGAAAAGAAAGTGCTACGAGCAAATGGCTTTTGAGAATGAGGAAAAGCTACAAAAGATAGAAAGAAGAAAGACAAAGACAAATAAAAGGCATTGTACACAAAAGGCAACTTGGGTCATGGAATGTTATGAACGACGGATTGGGGGACACATGCATCAATGGATAGGGCATCTGTATAAATAGCCCCCCCTCTTGTATCTTAGTTTTAGTTAGTTAGAGAATTAGAAATATATATATTCACTTTAATATTCTAAAATTCATTCTTATTTCAATACATTATAAGTACCATCCTTGGTAACTGACCCTAGAATAGCTCATTAAAAAATGAATGATAATCAAAGTAGTAACATTAGTAACCGATATGTATTAAAATCTCACAACTATGTTTCTTGGTCCACCATGATGAAGGCCAAATTCGATAATCTAGGTCTTCTTGGAACAGTTAAAAGCAAAACTGAAACAGTTGACAATGAAAAGAACAGGAAGATCTACTACTTAATTATAAGGCACTTAGACAAAGAACACCTGGCCATTGCCAGTAACGAGATGCTAGATCATGAAGGAGAAGGGATAAAACTGTGGAATTTGTTTAAGTCAAAATATGCTGGAGATAATGCTCATCATCAGATTTTAGCATTAGGAAACCTTATAGACATAGAGTACAAGAACACTGCAGACTTTGTCAAAGACATTAGGGCCGCCATCTTCAGATTAAGAGCCACTGGACTCAAATTCGATAACAAAATAGTATCTCTGCTTTTCCTTAGAAAGCTACCAAAGGAGTTTAACTCCCTAGTTGGTATCATGACCACCGATGCAGAGATTCCCGAAGTAGAGGATATCCTAATGAATCTAGAAAAAGACGAACTCCAATTCAAGACTAGGAAAGAAGAAAATGTGGCACTAATTACAAACAAGAAAATGATGAAATGCTACAATTGCGGAAAATTTGGACACTCTGCAAGAGAGTGTAGAAATATTTGGTCAAACTATAAATTTGCTCCACCTAAGAATGTGTCAATAGCTAATTATGACAAAGAAGAAAATAATGTAGCATTTACTACATGGGTCAGATCAGAAAATAAAAGAGGGAACAGTGAGAGACCTGATGACAGCATTTCAAATAGTAGATTGAAAAGAATATGTATTGATCTAACCAGTGAAGATGACGAGAGTAGAATCTTTGCTGAAGAAACATTTTCTAATTATGAGGACAACCCATATGACAGTGATGTGGGAAGCCCCAAATTTAATGTATGTACTAATAGTCATATTACGTTTGCAGGTATTAGTACATTAGTAGCTGATCACTCCTCCAAAACCAGCCATCAGATTTTGCTTGACTCCGGGTCCTCCGATCATATGTTCAACTACAAAGAGAATTTTGTTAATCTTTCAGAATGGGATGGAAAATTTGGGATAGGAGAAGTAGGGAGAAGCGTTGATATTAGAGGAAAAGGAGATGTGGTATTATTATCAAAAGGTTGTAAACTTACATTTAAAGATGCTTATTTTGTACCAGATTTACCTTTTTGTTTAATATTGCAAACTTTGTTGTGGAGAAAGGGAGCTCAAGTAGTTAGTAATAAAAAAGGATTTGAAGTGTTACTAAACAATAAAATTGTGTTTGATGGAGAAGTAAAGTCTAGACTTCCCTTTGCAAATCTATATAAAGATGAAAAATCAGTGCACCTAAGTATGGAAGAACATTGTCGAAGAGGACATATGGGGGACGGGGTAAAATGTGAGGCTTGCATCAAAGGAAAATTATCTAGAAAACCATTTAAAACCAATAGAGAAAAAACTAATATTCCAGGTGAAGAAATTTCAGTAGATCTTATGGGACCAGTTGAACCAATATCTATAGGAAAGTCAAGATACATTCTAATGGTAGTAGACACAGCAACTAGGTTTGTCTGGATAAGGTGCTTAGCCAATAAAAATGATGCAGGCAAAAAGATCAAAGAAGTAATTAATTTAATAAAGAATCAAAAACAAGTAAGTGTAAAGAGATTAATAAGTGATGGAGGTAAAGAATTTATCAACGATAATTTACAAAGTTGGCTACAAGAAAAAGGAATAATTAATATTACTACAACTCCTAATACACCTCAGAATAATGGGATAGCAGAAAGAATGAATAGGACAATCATAGAAAAAACAAGAACAATGCTGATCAGTGCGAAACTACCAAAATATTTATGGGGAGAAGCAGTAACATTTGCAGGAACTTTAAATAATTATTTTGATAACAAAAACTCATTTAAAATGTTTTGGGGAAAAGACCCAAGAAAAGACAAAATTCTTACATTTGGGAGCGAAATATTATATAGCGTACATCATTATAAACATCTTGGAAAGCTGGATCCACGATGTTTAGAGGGGGTAATAGTTGGCTTTGAAGAAGGACTAAACACATATAGAATCTGGAATAAACAAACGGGAAAGATAATCAGGTCAAGAGATGTTAAAAGAAAACCAAAAGAAGAAACAAACCCAGGATTGATAATTTATGAAGAAAAAAATAGTGATTTAAAAAATAATGAAAAAAGAGAAGAAAATATCAAAGAGACAGAAAGTGCAATAGATAAAGGAAAACAGAAAGAAACATGTAAAGAAAGAATTGAGTTAAGAAGAAGTGAAAGAATAAAAGAACGAAACAAAAATGAAGAAATAAGACAAATAAGCCAAGAAGGAGATGATGAAGAATCAAAGATGGCACTACAATCATTTATAATGGAAAACGAATACATCCCAGACAGTTTTAAAAAGGCACAAGAGACAAATGAGTGGAATCAGTGGAAAAAGGCTATATTTTTCGAGATTGACTCTATCATTGAAAATGGGGTCTTTGAAATCATTAAGAAAAAGGACAAAAGTAAAGAGAAAACTATCATAAATACAAGATGGGTTCTAACAAAGAAATTCAATTCAGATAGAAAACTAGAAAGATATAAAGCAAGGTGTGTAGCAAAAGGGTATAAACAAAGAAATGGGATAGACTACGATGAAACCTTTTCTCCAACTGGAAGACTTAGTACGCTAAGATTCATACTCAATTATTCTGTACAAAGAGGCTTAAAACCTAGACAAGCAGATTTTGTGACAGCATACTTAAATACAAAACTAGATGAATCAGAATCAGTATATATAAACATACCAGAAGGATTCATAGACTGGATAAAAGAAACAAAACAAGAAGTCTACTCAAGTGAAATAGTCAATGAATTAATCAAGAATCCCAAAGACCACCTAATAAAATTAAAAAAATCACTATACGGATTAAAACAAGCTGCCAGAGGTTGGTACAATACAATGACTAAATGGTTTATAAGCAAAGGTTATTGGATAAGTGATGCAGACCCATGTCTACTTATATCAAAACATGGACAACTAGTATTTGCATGGGTAGACGATCTCATATTAATTGGCAAAGATTCTGACCAAATTATTAAAGAATTAAGTAAAAATTTCAAAATCAAGGACTTGGGAATAGCAAGTCATATCTTGGGAATAAAGATCATATATGGAAATAAGGGAGAGATTGTCTTATCTCAACATCACTACACAAAAAGTTTGATAGAAAAGTATGGACTAGAAGATGGAAAAATGGTCGGTACACCAATACAAACAAACATAACACTTGAGAGCCCAACTGATGAAGAACATGAAGCATTTAAAGAAAAGAACTTAGACTATAGAGCAGCTGTGGGGTCATTAAAATATCTAGCACAATGTACAAGACCTGACATATTGTTTGCAGTAAGTGTGCTATCACAGTTTCTTGAAAAATCGAATAATTCACACTGGATAGCCTTTAAAAGAGTATTAAGATATTTAAAAGGGACCCAAGATTTAGGAATACTGTTTAAAAAGGATGAAAGCAATAACCTCATTGGCTACATGGATTCAAGTTATGCTGAAGACTTAAAAAGAAGATCTTCGAGTGGTTATGTATTCCAAATCTGGGGATCCTGTGTATCATGGCGCAGTAAATGACTAGGGGCTGTTAGCATATCGTCTACAGAGGCAGAATTTTGAGGATATCTATCAGAAGCACAAGAAGCACAATGGTATAGGAAAATTATTAATGACCTAGGACTAAACATTATTGGTCCAATTCAATTGTTCTCAGATAACCAGAGTGCCATGGAAATGGCGAAAAATAGTCAATATCACTCCAGAAAAAAACACATTGATGTACATTACAACTACATTTGAGACTTAATTAAAAATAAAGAAATCATGATTACCTATGTCCCAACACAAGAGATGGTAGCAGATATTTTTACTAAAGGTTTAGAAAGAGTAAAGCATAACTACTTTATCAGATTACTAGGCTTATTTTCAGAAAGCTCTATTGAAGTGACAAGTGGAAGGGAGAGTGTTGAACTAGGAAAAGCAAACCTCACGCTTATCCACTTTTCACATTCAAAAGATACTAAAAGTAAATCTAATATTCGTTCTATTCAACATAATAATGAAACCAAAATTTCAAGAAAAGCAGAATCAATTATACTCACAAAAGAAAGGAACAACATTAGGAAAAGAAAGTGCTACGAGCAAATGGCTTTTGAGAATGAGGAAAAGCTACAAAAGATAGAAAGAAGAAAGACAAAGACAAATAAAAGGCATTGTACACAAAAGGCAATTTGGGTCATGGAATGTTATGAAAGACGGATTGGGGGACACATGCATCAATGGATAGGGCATCTGTATAAATAGCCCCCCCTCTTGCATCTTAGTTTTAGTTAGTTAGAGAATTAGAAATATATATATTCACTTTAATATTCTAAAATTCATTCTTATTTCAATAGGATCTCAAACTTGCTCAAAGATATCTTTCCTTATATCCCCCCTATCAATATCTTCTGTGACAACAAAGGAGCTATTTCAAATACAAAAGATAACCCTGGAAACAAGAGGACATGGCATGTGGATAGGTTTTTCTATATTGTGAATGAACAACTCTTTCTGAAAAAAGCAACATTGGAATGGGTTCCCACTGCTCAAATGCAGGCAGATATACTCACAAAATCACTGGGCCCATATCTAACAATGCTTAGAAGGAAAGATGTATGTGTTTGGTGATGGGGTTATATTTCTTTTCTTTTATTTCTCTTACTTTTCTCATTTGATTTTATTTCTTTTTTCATATTGGAGTTGGTCATGTTTTCATGGAGGGGATATCAGTAATAAGTTTCATAACTAAGTGGGGGGATGTTAATTCACTAGGACTATGTACTTAGTTATGTGTGTGAATGTATATAGTCTGTAGTCACGGCGTCCCCTTCTCTCGGGTTCTTTCCGGTGTTCTAAAGGCTGACACCATGCTACATTTTTTTGTTAGGACTCAACTACACCGCAGGATCATCATGTATGTACATAGTCTATAACAAATCTGTGAAGCGAGAGAATAATGAGAATAACAATCATCATTAAAATTAATAAAATAAATATCCCACTAGACTGTCAATAAGTTATGGGCCTCTAAAGTGCTCTTTTCTCTTTTTCATATATTTCCTTTTTTTCTTTTGTCTCTATCATCAATGACTAAATACAACCGCCTTGCCAGTGATAAAGCAAAATTTCCTTTTTTCTTCTCCCTTAGTCTGTCTTCTTGTCTTATCTCATTCCGTTTCCTTCTCTCTTCCCATGTCTGTTCTGTTTCTTTTTTTCCAACAGGTGATTAGGTTGAGATCCTTACAAGATCCTGAACATAAGTGGTTATGGGCACACATTCACCTGAAAACCTTTTTTTTTCTTTCTTTCTCTCTCTCTCCTTTGTTTTATTTTTATTTTTCTTTATCTATTTCCTTTGTCTTCTTTCCCTAGAAGTTTCTTTAGTTCTCCTTTAATTTTCTTTCATCCTTATTAAAAAATAAATAAAAATATAATATCTTATATCAACAAACCAAATCACTATGCGTCCTCAATCAAGAACAACCACCCAATTCCCATCATCCACTCTTACCACAGCAACAACATCCAACACATGACAAGAACAGCAACCGCCATCCAGAACCACAGAATACCCAGCAGATGAAGATGCAGATGATGAAGACTTTGCTCCACATCAAAAAACTTGACAACTAGTCCCTTCTGATGACAAAGAATATCATGGCCCATGAGCGGCCTCCAGGGATATTGCCAGAAAACATGTTACAAACACCATCCATGATGTCTAGAAAGATATTGGCCACATGAAAATGCAAACTCAAGGACAATGGCTCTAACTTTTGGATAGGGTTCAAAGAGTTACAGATCTTTCTCACAGACTATATTGGTGATCACAATTTCCTGACTAGACCAAATTCATCAACAAGTTCAGCAAGGGAAAGAATTGAGTGTGCAATACTAGTCAACTCAAAGGATCTCAACATCAAAGCCCAAATCATGTCATTAACCCCTAGTATGAAAGCGTTCCTATACAAACGCCAACAGTAAAACATTCTTTCTTGTGCTGGTCAGCTGAATGCCCTAGACAGACTGCTAGATGTTTGTTCCCAAAATTTCTCCAGCCCCGTGGCAATGATTGCCCACATGAAGGACTGCTATGCCAACCTTAAAGCACAAGGCATGGGACCTTGAAAATATATTTTTGGCACTTCTATTTCAAAGAGCTTTCTGCAACAATCCCAGGTTTAGCAATGAGGCTATGTGAGACATTAAACTCATCTTAATGATCTCAAGAGAGGTTCCCTCAACAGTAGTAATATAACAATCCCTATCTTCCACTTGGTACAGAATGCACAACAATGATGCCAACAGATTTAACACTGATACCATCAATCCAACAGCAAACAGGGTAGACATTGAACCTCATCAAACAGGTGCTCTTACAAATACCCTCTCATTGGTCCATGGACTAGCTCAAGACTCAATCCATAGTGATGCACAAACACATATTGAGCCCCAAGCAGCAGCAGCAAGGCCTGAAAGACCACCCCCATGCTGGAACTGTAATGGCACAGATCATCTTCAAGCCAATTTCCTAAGAAGGCCTTCTTTTTCTCAACAACAACAACCCCATGTCACTTCATTTGTACCATCCAGCTTGCAACCTGCATACCCAATGGTAATTTAACCCTCTTTTCTGCTACCAACCAACCATAACAAGAACTTCAACTCAAGAAACTTCACTCCTCCTGTGCCTCCTCCTCAGTTTTTAATGGATTCTTATTGCCCTACATACCCAATTCAACAACCTACAAATCTACCAACACACAACCCACCACCAATAAGGGGGAAAAAATATTGAAATAACAGACAACTCAGCAGAAGCCATTGCAGCAGCTTTCCAAAGGCTAAACATGAAATAAGAACACTCACCACCCCCACCCATCACTTCTCAGGAAATCTTAATGAGTTAGTAGATTTTTGTTTCCTTAAGAAAGGCAATGCCAATGAAGGTGGTGACAGATGGAGAAATTCCTTACATTACAGGGAAAGGGAAACTACACTTCACAGGGGAGACTGGGAAAACTACTGGTATAAACTGTCACCAGACGACCTACGCACAAGGTCGAGGATGTTCCTGAAAGTGAGATGAGGGATTTAGAAACTTCTTTGAAGCACAGAGGAATGATTCGAGGAAATGATTCAAAGGTCACTCAAAGTAATAGCTACAGGTTCGAGGTTTGTTCGAGAAGAATTATAGACTAGTTTCAAAGGTAATAGTAATTCTTAAAATCTCACGAAGGGTTGGAAACTCAATAATCAAAGATTTAGGATTTAGAAATGAATATTGAGAAAATAAAAGAAAGATACAATAACAATGATTTTAACTTTAAGGATTTACCACTTATTAATGTAACTACGATTTTTTTATAATTTAATTCTAAGGAATATTGAACCAAATACCCAACCCCTTTTATATCCTTTGTTCCTCCTCGCATTGACCTCCCTTCCATCGCACCATTCCCATTCCATTGACCATTACTAACATACATTTAGACCCTCTTCGCTAAATATCCGTCCATGCTCAATTTACCCCTTTTTAATTAATTAACAAAACTTTAATGAAAAGTACTACTGTACTATTTCGTTGAACCTAGCGCTGTGCGTCGCTTATTGAAAAGGACTAATGTACCCTATTGGGAGATTGACTAATTTAGATTTACAGTTTAGGCTAGCGCAGTTAAATAGTAAGTACACAAAGGAAAATTGCAGTTGCTATGGAGAATTGCTTTCTGCACTTCGAGTATAGATTTAGGACTTGATATTATTGATTTAATGAGTTGATTTCGCCTCGAGTGTCACGTGGCGCGTGACAGATGCCCGGGTATAAAAATTGCGAACTCCGTTGAGCTTGAGCCATCTTCCCACACTAGTTTTCCTTTTTCTAATAATTTTTTCCCTCACTTCTTAATTACTCCTTTTTTTTTAATGAACTGCCCCACTCCCACACCTACGCCTCCACACCCTAAAGCGGATGGGGGAATGATCACACGACAGTTTTCACAGACTTGCACGGCTTGTGAAAGCATGGAGTATTTATGTGTCGAAAGTACGGCGACTCGAGGCCCTCGCCAGAAATGCGAGTTTTGCCGTTGGCGGCGAGTGGCGTGCGATGCATTGACGAGGAACGCGGAAATCGAAAAGCGATTTACCAAGACTAAGTTTTGGGTAATTCCTAAAACCAAAGAGGTGGTCGAAGACATTTGGGATGTCTCGATCAAAGATGAACAATCGGTGGGGGGAAATGATAAGGAATTAAACAATGAGATCTCAACCTGGGTAACCCAGGCCACAAGTTTGAAGTGAGGTGTCGAGGAAGAGGTCGACGAGTTGGTGGAGGAAGATGAAGATGAAGTCCCTGTTCCAGGGCGGGCACCCAAGAAACGACAGGTGGTCATCGAGGACGACGAGGAAGAGAGAGAGGTAGAGGTCGAAGTGGAGCCAAGGTTATTTTTAGAGCCTGACCCCATCTTCGAGGTAAGTTTTAATTGTTTTATTTTAAGGATGAAGTTACTGATGAGTTTTGTTTTAGACATCAAATAACCTTGAAGAGCCGATTGCGGAGCCTGCGTCGGTTATACCAACTGAGGCAAACCCTCCGGCCACGGAAGTAATTGAAGAACCTGAAGACACCCTGGACCAGGTGTGGTCGAAGAAACCTCGTCAAGGTCGACGAGTAAGGTTCGTGGAAAAATTGTGTGGGGAGGTCGACACAATTATCGACATGGCTTCCTTTGACGTGGCAGAGGAGCTCTTGGAGATGGGAGAGGTGGTTCCTGTAGGAGAGGGAGAGGTATTTGAGAAATGCAGGAAGGAGATAAGGGTAGTTTTGGAGAAAATGAAAAGATTGGTTCGAGAGAAATTAAAAGAAAAGATTTGAAATGAAAAGGAGATATAAAGAATTAGAAAAGAAAAAAAAAATTTGTATTTTAGTTTTATTTTATTTTATTTTATTTTATTTTTTTATTGTAGGTGAATGTTATTAATTTTATAAGATTTGAGAGAGAGAGAAAAAGAAAAAAAGAAGTTTAAAATAAAAAAATTTAGAATTTGAAAGAAGAATTTTAAAGAAAGAGAAAGGTTGTTTAATTGAAGGAAGTTTTAGTGTTTTAAAAGAAAAATTTTTTATGTAAGAAAAGAGAGAGAAAAAAGAAACTGTTTTGTGATTGAGATAAGTTGGTTAAATTGAGGATTTAATGAAAGAAAAATATATGTTTTTTTTTTTTTTTTTTTTTTTTTTTTCAAGAAATTTTGGTTGAAAAGAGAGGAAGAAGAAAGAAAAGAAAAAAACAGAATTTAGAATTTAAGAGAATTTGAAAAGAAGAATTATTTGTTTTGAAGAATTATTATAGGGAGATTTAGAGGTTGAAGTTAAGTTCGAGGAAATGGTCGTGTCGTACAAGATTTGATGATTCGAAGGAAAGAAAGTTTTTAAAAGAGAGAATAAATTTGTGGAAAAGAAATTTTTGAAGAGAATTTTAAATTTAAGAAAAGAATGTATTTAAAGAATTGAAAAAGAATAGAAAGAAAATATTTAGAGAGATTTAAGAGTTTTTTATTTTATTTTATTATTTATGTTTATTCTATTTATTTTACTTTATTTTATTTTATTATTTATATTTATTTTATTTTTATTTTATTTTATTTTAATTTTAATTTTGATTTTATTTTTAGTTGGTTTTGGAGGAAATTTTATAGAAGGAGAAGAAAGAAGAAAAAAAAAAAGAAGAGAGAAAAAAGAAAACAAGGCTAAGGAATTTAAGAGGTGTTTTAGATTTTAAAGAAAGAAAGAAAAAGAAAAGAAAATTTTAAATAAAGAAATTTTAAGGTTTTGGTTTTAAAGGATATTTCAAATGAAAAGATTTTAGGAGTTCAGGAGCGTTAGAAACATTGATGGCTGGTTCCCAGGATGTTTTGTCTGAGTCATTGAGGAAGCCTTCCCATTCCACGAGGTATTGAAGTTTCCCCTTGCGTATTCTTGAATCAAGGATACGACTTACTTCCCACTCTAGATGATCTTCTACTTCGACCGGTTCCTGAGGGGGTTGGTTCTTGCCCGGGTATATTTCTCGAGCCAGTTCCAGGAGAGATACATGTAAAACAGGGTGAATCGCCTGCCATTTAGGAGGTAACTTGAGTTGAAATGCAGTTTTAGAGACTTCAGAGTCAATTTCGAATGGTCCCAAGCGCTTTTCAGCCAGTTTCTTTGATGGTTTTGTTGTTCAAATGTTTCGTGCGTCGAGCCATACTTTGTCGCCTGGTTTAAAGGAAGGAGCAGATTGTCGATGTTTGTCGGCCTGTTCCTTGTATCTTCGAATCGCTGATTCCAAATTTGTTTTAAGTTCTTCTTGGAGTCGTGATATAGTTCGAAGATAATGTTCCGCAGGATGATTAGTTCCTACATGGATTGAGTTGAATTGAGGATGTTGTCCATAAATGGTTTCGAAGGGAGATTGTCGTGTCGAAGAATGAGTCGAGTTATTATAAGCAAATTTGGCCAATGGTAACCATGTGGTCCAATCGTCTTGTTGGTAAATGACATACATTCGAAGATATTGTTTGAGGATTTGGTTAACTCTTTCTGTTTGACCATCGGTTTCAGGGTGATAGGCCGTGGAGAGATTCCTCGTGATATTGAGTTGTCGACACAGTTGGGTCCAGAATGTGGATACAAACAATGAGCCTCTATCTGAAATAATATCATTTGGTAAGCTGTGTTTAGAAAATACATATTCTAGAAACAATTTTGACAAATATTCTGCTGTAGCAGTAGTAGTGGTTTTAATAAAAATAGACATTTTTGAAAATCTATCTACTATTACTAATATAGCATCAAAATCATTAGAAATAGGAAGTTGAGAAATGAAATCCATCGATAAAGATTCCCAAGGTTTAGAGGGAATAGGAAGTGGTTGAAGCAACCCATGCTTCCAGTGACGGGGAGCCTTATTCCTATTACATTTGTAACAAGCTTTTATATAGGCCTTGATTTCCCTGGTCATACCTGGCCAGAAGAAATCCCTCGCTATTAACTGGTAGGTTTTATCAACCCCAAAATGACCAGCTAATGGAGAATCATGTCGACTTTTTAAAATCCATAATTTTATCTCATTGTTGTCAGGTATGACTACTCTACCTTTGAAGACTAATAGACCTGATTCAATACTAAATCTTTTGGCCCCTTGCTTTGAGAGTATTTTGTCTTTTAACCCTAAACAATAGTTGTCCTTCGACTGAGCTTCGAGGATGTTGGATAGTGGATTTCAAAAAGATTGAATTGTCATCGAATTAAGTTGATGAGTCGTTAACATTGATTCGTTGAAGATTGATTGCACATTTGCTGGGTTCTTGTCAGCAAATGCGTCACCCCGCTGTGGGTAAACGTCGTCCCGACGTGACAAGATATCTGGGACAATGCAGTTTTTTCCTGGGAGATAGGAAATAGAGAAAGAAAATTCAGACAAAAATTCAGCCCACCTGGCTTGACGCCTGGTTAACACTTTAGAAGACATGAAGTATTTCAAAGTATTATGATCTGTTAAGATTTGAAAAGGACTATCTAGGCTGAGAAGAAAAGAACGCCATTTTTTAAGACAATGGATAATAGCTAAAAGCTCTTTGTCATGAATTTCATAATTTAATTCTGCGGCTATGAGTTTGCCTGACTCAAAAGCGACAGGATGAAACAAATTTGTTTCAGGATTTAATTGGGAGATGACCCCTGCAATAGCATAATCTCTCGCATCCGTCTCAACTATTGTCGAGGTAGAAGGATCAAAATGTCGAAGAATCGGGGCTGTGGTGAACGCCGTTTTTAGTGCTTCGAATTCCTTTCGTGCTGTAGAAGTAAAAACAAAAGGAATGTCTTTTCTAAGAAGAGAAGTAAGATTGGAAATAGTTTTAGAGTAATCTTTAATAAATCTTCTATAGAAGTTTGCAAAACCCAAAAATCCTTGGAGTGATTTAATGTTTTTGGGCTCAGGCCATTCCAGAATTTTCTGGACTTTTTTGTCATCCATGACTAAACCGTCAGTGGACAACGTAAAACCCAAAAAATCAATTGATTTGAGGTGGAATTCGCATTTATTATGCTTGGTGTAGAGACCATGATCTCGAAGACGATTTAGGACCTGTCAAACATGATGAATATGTTCATCCAGTGTTTTCGAGAATATTAAAATATCATCTAAATAGACGACTACAAATTGTTCAACAACATCTTGAAAGATATCATTAACAAAAGTTTGAAAAGTTGAAGGTGCGTTACATAATCCAAAAGGCATAACTAAATATTCAAAACTACCAAATCTAGTGCGCATTGCAGTCAGTGGTTCATGACCTTCCGCAATGCGAATAAGATTGTAAGCGCCTCTAAGATCAATTTTAGAAAAGAAATTAGCACCATTGAAAAGGGTAAGAAGTAATGACATAGGAGGAACAGGATTTGCATTCTTCTTTGTGACTGTGTTGAGCTTTCTATAGTCAACACACAACCTAAGACTACCGTCCTTCTTTTTTACAAAGAGGAAAGGGGAGCCGGTTGGAGATTTACTGGCTCTGATGAAACCTTTGGCTACATTCTCTGCAATTTAGTCTCGAAGAACTTGAGATTTGTCCTTCGATAAAGAATAGACAGGACCTGCTGGAGGTACTGGGCCTATTAACTCTATTTGATGGTCGTAGGGTCAATGAGGTGGTAACTTATTGGCCTTGCAGATTGAGAAAACATCGAGGAAATCGTGGTAGATTTTTGGTAGATTTGATTTATTGGCTTCAACATTGATTTGGTCGTCCTCTTCATCTTTGAGGGAATCTGTCGAGGGGATACCTGTATTGAGAGAGCAGAATTCAATTACTTCGAGGCAATTTAAATCCTCTTCGAGTGAAGTCATCGAGCTAGAAGGGTTAGCCAATTGCTAATTTAAAGAAGGGTCAGATGCTTGCAAATCATCTGGCAGAGACTTGTCCTCTAGCAGGACGTTGTCAGGCGGGTTGTTTAACTCCCTATTGACCTGCATTGAAGAATCAGAAATATACTTAGAGTGTGGTGTGATCAATCCCCTAGTCCAATCAATTTCGGGATTCCAATGCGTTAAAAAGTCATGGCCGAGAATGGTATCGTCCATCCTTGGGGCGTCCAAGACTGATAATTCCCACTCGAAGGGGGGAAAGTTCGGAAAGTTGAAAACCCATAAAACTTTCTTACTTACCCAATATTTGGGTTCCTCTGATTCGACCAAATAGATGGGAGTTCGATCAATATCTGTAAATGTTAGTTGAAGCTTCTTGGCAAAAGATAAACTAACAAAAGAAATTGAAGCTCCAGAGTCTATAAGACAACTGAAGGGGATATCCTCCTTAAAAAGAATGAATCTCAAGCGGTTTAAGGCAACTCCAGTCCTTAAGACATGGAGGTTCTGTGCACTGGGAGGGATAAGATAGTTTGCTTTGCACACAAGTAAACTATCTACTAGTTTTTTGACTTCGAACTAGTACCTTCTCTTTCCTTCAACTTTACACAGTCTTCCAACTTGTGCTTACCCCCACAATACATACATAACCCATTATCTGCTCGTCTCTTCCTCTCAGCTTCTTTAAGTTCCCCTTTAGGATCCAGTACTTTGCTGATATCGCCTGGGGTCGAGCCTTTTGGTCGAGGTTTATCCTTTCCCTTATTGGGTTTGGATTGAGTCGAGGAGGATTGATTTGGTCGTGGGTGTGAAGAAGGTCCCAATTTAAAATTTAGGCCTTGAGATTTGTTGGCGTATCGACGATGTTGAAGTCGTCCTTGATAAATGCCGTCAAGTTTGAGGGTTCAATCCATTAAATCAGTTAAGGTAGTCATATTCTGACTGTGAAGATTTAATTGATCTAGAATCCTCGAAGGAAGTCCTTTCTTGAAATGATACTTAAGGGCAGCATCATTCCAACCTACTCGAGTTTGAAGTGCTCTGAAGTTCGAGATATATTCAGAAGCTTTACCATTATCACTCATGCGAAGAAAATCAAGTTCAATTTCCGCGTTGTCCATTTCATTAGGGTCCCCAAACAACATAAAAAGTTGGTCCTCGAACTTTTCCCAATTATTGATAAATAAGTGGGTTTCTGTCAAAGAAAGCATGAGTAGATAAGGTTTGAACCATCTTGCTGCTTTCCCGGCTAGGAATGAAGAAGCGTAAACAACCTTTGATCAGTCGCTGTTAAAGGTTCGAGGGTCATTATGGAACAGTAGCTTGCAGGTTTGTAAGAAGGGTCGCAACCTGTCGGGGTGATCTCCATCAAATTTGTCAGGAGATTTCATAGAAGGAGTTTTGAACTTAGATCCCTCTGAAGACGTTGGATTTGAAAGGGTTTTCATGAAAAGTCTCATGAAATCTTCCAGAGAGTTAGATGGTCCAGGTTCGGAGGATTGGCCAGAAGGGTGATTGGCAGGGGCGGATGGTGCCTCGTGCATTGTATCCTCTCCTTCTTCTTCATCACTAGAGTCCTCAAAATCTTGTGGGATGTCTTCTACAGATTGAACTGAATGTTGCTGCTCCCTAAGGTCGAGTGGTTCCAAAGAGTGAGTGTGGGAAACAGACCTTGTGGCTGTTGGCCTGCCTCTAGCGCGAGCTCTAGTAGTAGCGCCCGTAGGAGGAGTGCGTTGAACAGGTGCCATTTAAAATTTTAGAAACACCTAAAAGGACGTAGTAGTGCAAAGAATGAGAACTACAGAGAATTAAATTATACTGTCACCGGACGACCTACGCACAAGGTCGAGGATGTTCCTGAAAGTGAGATGAGGGATTTAGAAACTTCTTTGAAGCACAGAGGAATGATTCGAGGAAATGATTCAAAGGTCACTTGAAGTAATAGCTACAGGTTCGAGGTTCGTTCGAGAAGAATTATAGACTAGTTTCAAAGGTAATAGTAATTCTTAAAATCTCACAAAGGGTTGGAAACTCAATAATCAAAGATTTTGATTTAGAAATGAATATTGAGAAAATAAAAGAAAGATACAATAACAATGATTTTAACTTTAAGGATTTACCACTTATTAATGTAACTACGATTTTTTTATAATTTAATTCTAAGGAATATCGAACCAAATACCCAACCCCTTTTATATCCTTTGTTCCTCCTCGCATTGACCTCCCTTCCATCGCACCATTCCCATTCCATTGACCATTACTAACATACACTTAGACCCTCTTTGCTAAATATCTGTCCATGCTCAATTTACCCCTTTTTAATTAATTAACAAAACTTTAATGAAAACTACTACTGTACTATTTCGTTGAACCTAGCGCTGTGTGTCGCTTATTGAAAAGGACTAATTTACCCTATTGGGAGATTGACTAATTTAGATTTACAGTTTAGGCTAGTGCAGTTAAATAGTAAGTACACAAAGGAAAATCGCAGATGCTATGGAGAATTGCTTTCTGCGCTTCGAGTATAGATTTAGGACTCGATATTATTGATTTAATGAGTTGATTTTGCCTCGAGTGTCACGTGGCGCGTGACATCAACCCAGTATTTTACTTTAAAGAGACACTTGGTTATATTCCAGAAGAAGACAGTTTTAATAGCCAGATTCAACCCAAAGAAACATTTTTGGACCACTAATAACCCACTCCAGACAACATGTACCCCATATAACCCTCTTGTAAATAGTGCAGCAGTCTGAATACCTAGAGAAATACATAGTCATTTTGAACCTCATATCTTCAGCTTAGAGCTTCCTGAGAGTTTTCCTAAACCTAGAACAAGAACAAAAGACAAAGAGGTATTGTACACCTGGCATTTTTTTCTTGGTCATTAAAAGTCTTAGGAAAATTAGAAGAATGATCACTGACAAAATGGTTCTAGGTATACCCAACAGTCTTCTTCAGGGACAAATAATATGTGATGCCTGCCAAATTTTCCAAAACTTTCAAGAAATGTTTCTTCATTCCAGCTGGAGATTATCACAGCTGACCTAATAGGCCCAATTAAAAAAACTTTTTTCAACAATGGCTTATATTCACTCACCATCAGGAACCTAGCCACTTCCTACATTGAGTGCCACATACTAAGACAAAAGAATGAAGCAGCTGGGCCAGTGATTGATGTAATTAAAAGATTGAAGACCCAGACATCCACTTTGTTAAAGATCTTTCAATCAGACAACAGCAGTGTAGAAAGAGAGTTCTATAATACTAAGCTATAGACACAATCCAAGATGGGTTGGTTCTCCTTTCTAAAACTAATTTAAAAAGAAGCACCTGCCACTCTAATATTTAATGAAAGTGAAAGCACGTATTATAAATGTGGTTATATATTTTGGGGAAGAAAGTAGAATGGGCTAATAGAAAACTTTCTCAAAGAAAGAAATAATGTATTTTAATATAAGTAATCTATCTGCTGGCTAAATCTATTCTCAGTAAGCACTAGTATTCTCAGTAACACCCTTTTGAAGTGCTCTATCTAATAATATCCTTACTGTATCAATAAAATAACTCTACAGTGCTACTTCTGGTATGCACACCCAATGTGAACAAAAAAATAAAATAAATCTATATTTCTTTTCTACTAATAGTAATTCTATTTCACTCTCTATTTTTCTATACTACCCTATCTACACTACTTTTCTTTCTTCACTTCCCCCTCCTTTTAAATGTGTGTGCCCTTTTATATATATTGTATGTTCAGTGCCTCTCCCCTATGCTTCCTTTCCCTATGGGTTTTCCTACACAAGTTCAATTCTAATTCAAGAATATCAAACAGTATCTAAATATCTCAGTAATCTATGTAAAATTGTTAGCATAAGTCCTGGTCCTAATAGCACTTGAAATATTATTGTAATTCTACTATTAGTGTCCAATGCTTCACCTTTCCGTAAATACCCTATACTCCTTGAGATTACTAACTATATAATAAGTACTGAACCACCTTTCAAACCTATTATAATAGCCTGCGCTTTCCGTGTGAGTATCCACTAATTATGAAATCCTTTGTGCTAAGTAAGTACCCCTTCCTCAAGTCTTAAGTTTCAGTACCTGGTGCACTGGAAAGGTTATGGAGTAGGAGATAGGTCTTGGGGGCCAGTAGGGAACTTAGATAATGCTAAGGAGAAAGTGAAATATTTTGAGAAAGAGCATAGGGGGCAGGAGGGGCAAAAAGGGTGGTGATATTAGGATTTGGGTTGAGAGGTGAGGAGGAGGAGCATTTTAAGTGCTATGCATTGTAATAGGCAGAGGCAAGGGATATTGCATAAGGGGGTTTTATGGGGCAAGCACTGTGGGGTGCTCCACATTGGATAACTTATATGGTAATCCAGTTACTTTTTAGTCTCACTGCTTAGTAGCATAGTCAGTCCCATCTTAAGCTAGCATCAGCACTAGTAGTAGTCTGCCTTCTTAGATCCTAAAACCATTGTTGTTGTACCTTCCTTACCCTGATACTGGCCAGCCCAGTCCACAGGACAGTTTTTCCATGTTCAGTGTGCTCCATCCAAGCTTCCTTTACAGCCAGGGAAGCCTTGATCCTCATTTTCCTTTAAAATCCCTTTTATCTCTTCAGGGTTTGCAGGTCAAAGAAATTCAGAACCATATATTGTTGTCACATCTTTAAAAATTTTTTTTAAACATTTAATTGCAGTGCTAGTACCAATTTGAATGTATTCATCCATGATGTCAGGTGATACACCATATGCCATTTGTCAGAGGGCTGCTGAAATGTTTTGATTTGTTGATAATCCCCAGGTTACACAACAGTCCTGTCATTGAGCCCAATAGATATTATGATCCTGCAAGTGATTGGCTAATCTCAAAAATATTTTTTTATTTACTCAGAAGCAGCAGTTGAAACAGGACTCTGGGTACTTTGGGTTATCTCCAAGATAATCTGAGATGAGTTGATCATTTCCTTGAGCTCATTCTAAATGTTTGCACATTGTTGAGAAGAGTTGCAACCATTTGGTTTCTCAAAACATTGCAACAATTGATGGGTGGCATATGGTAGGCAGAGAGAGAGGACATAAGGATTTAATGATGCATGATTGTGGAACTCCAGCTTTAGCAATCATTAGCAAATTCATATTGAATACTATTTTGAACAATTGCAGAAACAGGTCAATTAGCCTAATTTTTTAATGTCACGCGACATTTGCTAATTTAATTTTCATGCACGAGTGTACATGCTTTTAGATACCTAAATATTTGCTTTCGAAAATTTCATGATTATTTTATGAAATAATCCTCATAAGGCAACTTCAAGTTTTTTCTCCTAAACTCAAGCAATTAAATTTTATCTTGCTAACTAATGGATAATGATTTCATTTCCCGTAAATAATATCAAATTGGCCAGCAATATCTAAAGTTACATCACCAGACATTCATCGATAACCATGACAGACACTAGATATATCCTCTAACAATTTTTATTCCACCTTAATAGCCCACTCTGAAAAACCAATACCGAAGGAAAACGGAAGAACTCGATAGAAAATTTAAAAATAAAACTGCTGTAAAACGTAGATCAGTAACCATCAAGAATCCATCTCTGTTTTGATTTTGTTAAAAAAACTCTTCTACCTGTTTTAAATTGTTTAGCACCATTGAGCTTCAGTTATGAATGACACTCTAATGACCTCCAAAAGGATCCTGTTCAGGATCACCTCGACGGGTGAGTTTCCCATCCATTGTATTTTCCATACCACCACCACCTGTTTCATTATCTCGGCGGTGGAGCTTTCCAATCATCGGGGTTGACATACCACCTGTTTCATTATCTCGGCGGTGGAGTTTTCCAAACATCGGGTTTGACATACCACCACCTGTGTCATTATCTCGGCGGTGGAGTTTTCCAATCATCGGGTTTGACATACCACCACCTGTGTCATTATCTCGGCGGTGGAGTTTTCCAATCATCGGGTTTGACATACCACCACCTGTGTCATTATCTCGGCGGTGGAGTTTTCCAATCATCGGGTTTGACATACCACCACCTGTGTCATTATCTCGGCGATGGAGTTTTCCAATCATCGGGTTTGTTATACCACCACCTGTGTCATTATCTCGGCGATGGAGTTTTCCAATCATCGAGGTTGACATACCACCTGTGTCATTATCTCGGCGGTTGAGCATTTTCATTATAAAAGCTGCATTTTTTTGTTTAAGTGTATTAATGGCTCTCTTTTGCAACGAAGTCTGTTCAGATGATAATGGAGCAGCTTGAAATAATACTAGAGTGCTTAAGATCAAGGAAAATAAAATGGGAATGGTCTGCATATTGAAATTAATAGTGGAGTGTTGATGATTTTTAAGAATGATTTATTTATATTTATATTTATAAGAAGACTACAAATTGTAGGATGATGAGACCATATCTTCCAGAGTTGAGGCCTTCTTATACACAGGAAAACAAGCCCATTTCATCTATGAAACCAATGGTATGAGAGAAAACGTTGTGTATTGCATCATCTATCCCAAGGAAAGTGAGTGACAAAATAATTTGGATGATGTGATGCGTTCTCTTACCGTGTCATTAACCCAGGCTTCTTCGGCTACTGATATCTTACGTCATTCGCGATCAAGTATACATTGACTGATCATTAGTTGATTCATTTAGTGACATCACAATAATGTAACTAACCTCCAGTTCACAGTTCTAAAAAAGTCTGGAAATTCACTTTTATGATTTTGATGTACCATTATTACTAGGAAATGGACGACACAATGGCATTTACTGCATTTAGCTTCAAAATTTTTACCTGTGATTTTGAAATAAAATGTGAAATAGTTGATCAAAAATATAAAATAGGAAATGTGTATTGATCGATTAATTTAAAAAAGATTCACAATTAAAACTCATGACGTACTCCCTCACTAAAATGGTGAAGCGCACTTGTTCATAGAGAGGTGGGTTCTTTCGTGTTAGTCGCTCCATAAGTAATTTTACAGGTGGAGTGTGATCAAATAAGTTTTAAATTTCAGATGGATTAGAAATGTATTTTACAAAGTTGAATCGTTAAGGAATTAGTTAACATAAGATGAACGGTTAAATAGTAAAGAATGACTGAGGAAGATAGAAGATTCAACTGAAGATAAGATCGTAGAAAATAAAAGAGCGTGTAATGTAAAGATTGTAGATACAGCCAAGTCACAAAATCTTGCTGAATTTTCGACGAAAAAATAAAAGTTTTGCCCACAAAAAAATGATTTGCCTATTCAAAAGGAAGTACCCCCACCCTATCCCCAACCCTATTGAATAGGCAAATCATTTTTTGTAGAGAACAACTTTTATATTTTCGTCAAAAATTCCGCAAGTGAATAAAAGCTACCCATCTAGTCATGTGCGCATTTGGTAAACTAGGGGAATCAATCATTTGAATTAAAGATTTTGCATCAACTTGAAATTTGAAGTGTTGTCCCCATAAAACTTTTTGAATCTTCTTTAAAAAATTTTCCACACCACAAAGTTCCAATTTTGGTTGAGAATATCTTAATTCCACCTCAGTAAAAAGCAAGGATTCATACCTGAATGATCTTATACAACTAGCTTTATCCATTTGGGACAAAACTGCCCCAGCATCAATCTGACTAGAATCAACTTCTAAAAAAATTCTGCCTGCATCTTTCTCATAATCTAATTTATGCTGGATTATATCTTCCCCAACAACCTTCTTCAATCTCTCAAATGCCTCTTCACACTCTTCATCTCACTCCCAGTCAGAATCCTTCCTAGTGAAAAGTCTCAAAGGAGAATCCAATGAAGAAAAGTCCTTAATAAACATTCTAACATAAACACATATGCCTAAAATCCCTCTGACTTTGGTTGTATTCTTGGCTCTTGGCCAGGACTGAATTTTGTTCACATTCTTCTTTGACAAAATCATACCCTCTCTACATAACACATGGCCTATAATTTCCAAATCTGGCACACAACAAGAAAATTTGGAACCTGAAATAGCTAAACCAGCCTCTTCAATGCTAAAAAAATCATCTCTAAATAACAGCATATTCCCAGACAAATTTTTGTATCCCTGGATCCTCCTTCAATACTTCATTACCATAATCTGTTAAAGGTCCTTTAATTCCACCATCATCAATAAATATACCAGTATATTGTGTAATCACATCTTGCATAATCCAAGCCATCTGAGCTTGATATACAGCAACCAAATCAGTTTCTCCTTGAGGTAATCTGGTTAGTTGTACTTGTCCAAGTGGTGTATCAAAATTTGTGAGTAGCTTAGAATCTGGATGTAACTCTCTTTTATCATACCCCCCATTATATCTCCTAAACCATAACACACACTTCCCCCACACATCTTCACAAGCTCTTCTTCACTAGGTAGTATTCCCTCATCTTTTATTGTAGCCCTATTCACTTCCCTTAAATAATGAGCTACCCTAAGTTTTCAATAGGGGGTATCAATGTTCAGGGATCAGCAATTAAATTAATTGTGGATGAAAATCCTTATACCCCAATTATCTTCCGCAATTATTTTTGCTAATGATTGGGTTATTAGACACTTCACGTGTCAATGTTCACCTCTTATCCGACATTTTTTTACTCAATTTTTCATAACCACATCTTGGACTACTCCCTGGATATGCCTTCTACCTTGCTGCACACTTCCATTCTCATCCCATCCTGTTCATTCTATCCGCTCAGAGCCCCTCACCATCTCATCTGCTTGTTTCTGCTCCTTTTCATCTCGCTATCTCATCTTCTTGTTTCTGCTCCTTTTCATCTTCATTTATAATAACATGCCTTGTCATCCTAGATCTTCTCAAAGGCAGCCATCACCCAGTTGTTCTTCAATTCCCGTTACTTCATCTTTCCCCCGCTCAGCCAAGAAATCAAAGACCATTCAATTAAAAAAAGATGACCATCTCATTCTTATCAACTGGCTGAAAACCAAATCTAACTATGATTCTTGTTTTGGTACTCAGTATGCCACTAAAGTAGGACGGCCCCCCGCATCAAAAGTTAATGGCTATCTTCTAATGGCAAATGAATTACGGAATAAGACCAAGGGAAGGATTGATCTTTTGCCTAAACAGATTTCTGAACGCTTCAAGCATTACCAAGCAAAATACAAGAAGGCAAAGGCTCTTTCATCTTCCACTGGTTTTGGGATTACTGACAATGATATAACTAAGGGCATAAAATCCATAGACGATAAACTTAATTCTTTATGTCCTTACTTTAAAGAGATGGAAGCAATTTTTGGAGAGCGAGCCGATGTTAATCCTGTAAACATGTTGGATGGTGAAGATCCTATCTCCAAACATGATGTTGAAGCAAATCTTTTCCCATCCTCTTCCTCCACTCAAGCCTCCCCTCATTTGAATGAGACATATCTAGATAGCTTTTCTGTAGATCCTATAGGTGATTTACCCCAACCAAATCTAACTCAGGTCTGTTTCTTTTTTCTTTTATCTTATCATTTCTATTTTTTTATTTACTTATCTTTTTCTTATTTCTTGAAAGGCTGACAAACAAACCCAGGATCCTCAATCAACTGAGTCTGAAGCTAGTGACAATGATGAGGAGGAAAATGCTACATTGAACAAAAAGCAAAGGGCTTCAAGTAGTCTAAATTTCCTCTCCCAAAGAAGACGAAAAAGTGATACTTCATCAAAAACACCTTTTTCTTCGATGGAACAGTTTTTAGAGAAACATGATGCTGGTAAGTGATATCATACCTCTTATTACTTTACTCTGCCTTTCTTCTACTTCATGTAAATTTTTATCCTCACTCTAGAACAAGTGGAAATTGCTAAAGAGACTCTAAGCTTTGAAAAGAAGAAATACGAGCTCTCTTTAAGGAGGGATGACAGAGTAAAAGATTTTGAGGAGAGGAAGTACGAGCTCTCCTTACGGAAGGATGATTGGGTCCAAGATTTGGAGGAGAAGATATTCGAGTTAACTTTTAGTATTGAAAAATCCAAAAAAGAGGAAAAAACACTCGAGCATCAAAACTTAATGGAACAGATGAAGTATAAGCATGATCTTCAAGAAAGTTCTAAAAAGAAAGATTTCTTGATTGAATGCATTAAAGCAAACAAACCTGTTGAAGAAATAGAACATTTAATAAAATTTTTTGTTGACTAGTTTCTTTTATTTCTTTCACACTTCATGTGTTCATATTTATTTGTACATAAATTTTACAATTATTTTCTGTATTTCTTGAAATTTTGTATTTTAATGTTAAATATTCTTTTTTTAAATAAAATTTTCAAGTCTCCTTTGAAAATTTGACAATCTCCCACCCCTGGATTTTTTTGAAGTAAGGGGTGGGTATCACAAAAATTCTTTCATGTCATGAATCTTGAAAGTCTTATATGAAAATTTGGCTTTACTACCCCCTGCATTTTACCGGTATCCCTAAAATTCTTACAAGTCAAGAATTCACAAGTCTTATAAGAAATTTTGGCAATACCCCCCCTGGATTTATTTGAAGTAAGGGACAGGTATCACCAAAAAAATTTCACCAAAATATTTACAAGTCAAAAAAATTCTATATCTGTTTTAAAAAATTGGCAATACTCTCCCCTGCATTCTATTGAAGCAAGGGGTGGGTATCACCAAAATTTTTATAAGTCATCAATTTCACATGTCAGATTTGAAAATTTCGAAATACCCCCCCCCCTGCATTTTATTGAAGCAAGGGGTGGAAGTCATCTAAATTTAATATAATTACATAAATTATTAAATAAATATCTAATATATATCAATTTCCCTAGTTTAAAGTAATGACAATTCCTCAAGCCAAAATGCAGACCAAGTCAAGAAACAAAAGTTTGGGACTTTCCACAGGTATAGGTAAGAGGAACCCCATGAAACAAATAAATGTTATCATGATTACCTGTTATACAACACAAGGTCGTTGGCCCATTACTTTAGTTGAGGAAATTGATATATAAAAAATATTTATTAAAAAGTTATGAAAAAATATAAAATTTTTGATGACAACTCTAATCCCCATACTTTTTGGATCTAGATAAAGTTTTTTTAAATTGATTAACTTTACCTTCGTTCTTTACCTTTTTGATTCTTTGAATCAACTTTTGACTTATTTGAAAAGAACAACCAAAATGAGTGAAATCTTGACAGGATTCCAAACCAGGAGGAGCTTTGGTCATTTGATGATTATCCTTAGAAGAATTCCAAATAGTTTCGATGATACCATTTCCCAAACCAAAATCAATGATGCAGCGGTGGTCTGGAAAATATAAACCATGTCCTTTGATTTTAACTGGAGATGGTATTGGTTGCCCAGTAATCGGTTTGATATATGAGAATATACCAAAAGTAAGAAAATTGGTGTCATTGGTGTCGGTGTAAATTTTATTGTGAAATCCAGATTGAGTGATAATAACATTAGAAAATAAAAGATATTCGTGGCTGATATCTTCCCATTCTGAGTCACACCAATTCGGTATTCCAACTTTGGTTTCAAGTTCATGATTTTTTTCAAATGCCTTATTATAGAGCTTTTTGAGTCGAAGAGCAAGAAAAGAATTAAAGGAAGGTAGAGTGTCCCATAAGCAAAAATCTTCATATTTTTGTGCTTTAGTGATATTCTTGAGCAATGAATATATGCCTAAATAATTGAAATAAGTGAAATGATATTAAGAATGGAACAAAAATTATTAGACATACCAAGAGAACATCCTTTGACAAAACCAGGTCTCCAACCAAAACCAATCATGATACCACCCAACAAATTCGTATTCCTTATAGGTAACCGAATCAAAGCCATTTGATAAAGAGTTATGATAAGATCAGATAGTTTATTAAAAGATTCATCTTTTACACCATCAAATGAATGAACTTCCAAAATGAATTGAGGCTTAAAAGTATTGCTGATAACTGCAACAACTCGATCATCTCCAAATTCTGTTAGATATTTGATATCTTCTGGTAATTTTTTTGGATATTGATTTTTTTTATCTACTTTAGTTTTATAAAAAAAAATGTTTGGGATATGACAAAAATAACTTTTGCAGAGAATATTTTTTTTAAATATCTTTTCTTCTGATGAGACTGATTATCATTAATTTTTTTGATGATTTAGAAGATGATTGTATGGAAGTTGATTTCAAAGAAGATGATAGAGTTGATTTCAAAGAAGATGATAGAGATGATAAAGATGAAGATGATAAAGAAAATAAAGATGAAGATGAGAGAGAAGTAAGGGGTGAATCTGAAGAAGAAGACATTTTTTTGATCTGAAAAAAAATTAATTGTCAATAAAATTTCAACTCAATTTTTTTTAAAAAAAAATTCCTACCTAATAATAAAAAAAGCTGTTTTTTTATTTGAAAAATAAAATTGAAAAAAAACCCAAAAAATCAGTAAAAATTTTTCCAAAAAAAAAATTTATAAAAAAGAAAAACCTGAGGTTTTATTTTAAAAAACACAATAGCAAAATCCTATAAAAAAAAATTAATAATTAAATTCATTCAAAAAAGAAAATTTCAGTAAAAATTAAATTAAAAAAAAAAAAATTAAAAGTGAACCTGAAGATTGGTTATTAAAAGCCTTCTTACAAGATCCTGAAAAAAAAAAAAAAATTCAGTAAAATCAAAATCAAAAACAAAAAAATTATTAAAATAAAAAAAAACCAAAAAATTATTTACTAGAAAAATTAATTTTTAATTTAAAAACCTTTTTTTGATTTGGAAATAAGAGGGACAGTCCTTAACAGAAAGAAATTTTTTTTTATTTCTATAATACTGCCAGCCAAAAAAATTAAAAAATTAATCAAATTTACAAAAAAAGATTTGTTAGTATATTTATTTGAAAGTAGGTAACCCCTCTTTATCTTCCATAATTGTCCCCTATTCCACTCCTTTATTTATGTGAAATCCCCTTACAAATCCCTCCCTCCTTGCCTCAATAGTCCCCTCAAATCCTCTCCTTGCCTGCCTCAAAAACCCCCTGAATACCCCTGCTTAATTCTCTCAAAACCCCCCTAAATTCCCCCCCAAATACCCTCCCTTAGTTACCTTAATCCCCCCTTTACCCTTCTTAATATCTCCCAACCACCCCCTTCACCTCTCTTTAGCCACCTCAAACCCCCCTTTCCCCCCCCTTCCACTCCCTTACCTCCTCCTCTACCCCCCCCCCCTCCTTCTTAATGAACAATTGTTAGCAATTGTTCATTAAGAAGGAGGGGGGGGGGGTAGAGGAGGAGGTAAGGGAGTGGGTAGGGGGGTAAAGTGAGTAGAAGGGGGGGAAGGGGAGGTGTTTGAGGCGCCTAAAGAGAGGGAAAGGGGGGGTTTGAGGTGGGTAAAGAGAGGTGAAGGGGGGGATTTGAGGCGGCAAAAGAGAGGTGAAGGGGGGGGGTTGAGGGACATAAAGAGAGGGGAAGGGGGGAGTATTAAAGCACCTAAAAAGAGGGGAAGGGCGGGGTGATGAGGGACCTAAAGAGGGGGGAAAGGGGGGATTTGAGGCAGCTAAAAAGGGGGTAAAAAGGGGGTATTGAGACAGGTAAAGAGAGGGAAAAAGGGGGGCCTTGAGGATGATAAAGAGAGGTGAAGGAGAGAAAAAAAACAAAAAAAAAGAGAAAAAAGAGAAAAAACAAAACAAAAATTAGTTTACCCTAGAACAAAAATAAATGAAGCACTTACAAAAAAAACAAAAAAACAAAAAAAAGAAAAAAAAAATCATGATTAGCAAATAAAAAACCAAGAAAAAAGAAAAAAAATGACCTACCTGGTGAGTTGAGTTGAGAAAATAAATGCAATCAAAAAAACTGAGTGATGTTTGAGGAGAGGATGAAAAGGATATGAGTGATGAAAGAAAAAAAAATCACTGACAAAATATGCAATTTCATGTTGAGGAGGTGAAAGAAAACCAATTAGCCATCCAAAAAAAAGATATTCACTGTAAATTCAAAAAAAAATGAATATGCAACAAACCAAAATACAAAACCAAGTGAATAAAGTACACAAAGAGGGCATTTGGAAAGTATGAAAACATAAAAATTAAAAATTAAAAGGGTGGTGAAGAGAAATGTTGGAGAGTAATTGGCATTATAATGGGGCATATGCTAGTTGATTGAATGATTTGTGAATCAAGGGAGGGGAGTGCCGGTGGTGGTGTAGGATCCTCTTCTTCATAAAGATCATTCCACTCATCCTTTAAATCAGCTAGAATATTGTGGAGTATTATGCAAGTCAAGATCCAATGATTTGAAGTTCTGATCTCCAATTTTTTTTGAAATTGGATTCTGAGCTCCCAAAGACTAGAAAATTGTCCCTTTAAAATACCTATAGCATGTTCATTTTGTACTCTTGATTGTGCAAGGTGATAATTAAAGGCAGTTTTGGGGTCATTTTCTGAAGTTGCACCACGGAAAGCAGGTATAATGTACTTTCCACTTGCATATGCTGAGTCTGCAAGGAGGTACTGAGATTCGTCAAAGTATGAGTCAGGGGATTGAGAAATCCTCATTCTTTGGAAGACGGAAGAGTCATGACATGATCCAGGGAAGCCACTGTGAAAAGCAATAAATTTTTTATTGACATCGCATACAAGTTGAACGGCAATAGAGTATCTAGAAAGAAGATAAAAAGTTAGATTGTGAAAGATGAGAACTTGGAGAAGATTTTGAAGAAACCTTTTTTTGCAATCAAAATAATGGTTTCCATCATGAGTAGGCTTTTGACTCAAAGGGATGGTTGTGCCATCAACAAATCCTATACAGCCAGGGAAACCTTCAGCTTTCATTACTTGAGAGGATTCAAGTCGCTGTTCTGGAGTTGGCCAAGCAAGAGTTTGAGACTTGAGGGAAAGGATAGCAATCATACAGCGCTTGGTGTATAATATCACGGTACCATATACTATGTTAAAGAGATTATCCAAACGTCTTACGGCAGCACCATTTCCATTTGAGCCAAAGCAACATAGAGCAACAGCAAGTTGGATCGCAGGATTACACTGTTTGTTATGAGAATTTTTATGGAAGATAGGATGTTCAGAAATGAGTTGATAAAGTTTGAAGAAAGAATAGGGAGAAGTTCTAAAAAGTTGGGTGAAGTTTAAATGAGGAATGTTGAGAATGGAGGCCAGATCATATTGGGGATCATGATAAAGATTTGGCCCCCTGGTGATGATGTAATGCTTTATGGAAAGAAAACACATATAAGCTAAAGCATCTTCCAAATCAGAGTCAGATTTATAGTAAAGAACTAAAAGAAAAGTGATAGCATTCATTGTTGAGTGAAGTAGCTTCCTAGTAGAGAGGTGTTTCATTGTTGCTGGTGGAAGGGTTATGTGATGAGGGAAGTGGGAATTCACCGCCAAATGTGCAGTTGGGGTGTGTAGATAGAAAAAAAACTTAAGTGTTTGCCACCAAAATTAAGTAGCATAGAGTGAGGAAAGACTTAAGGATGGCATCAACAATTATGAGTCATGTGACTTTCTTGCAAATCCATCATGGATGAGATGAGTTTGGGATCAGGAATTAGGAATGGAAATTGGGGTATAAGAGGCGGGATAATGCATTATCGTGGATTCCTTATCCACTAGCCCCGGGGCTAGTGGATAAGAATCTTCCGCAATTAATAATGTCTGATCCCGGAAAAAAAAATTCCTGATCCCTAATTGCGGATCCCTGAACATTGATACCCCCTAATTAGGTTTTTTAATACAGAAAACTAGACTTGAATAAATTTAGGATGACTGTTCATATAATCCAGTTTGAATTTGTTCTCTAATGACTTCAATAAAATCATCTTTTAAGGCAGCAGGTGTAGGAACTGGTTTCTGTTGCATGGTTCATGAAAACCAACTGGTATCTTGTAGGGCTCCAAGTAAGAATGCTTTTACACACCTCTCTCCTCTTCTACAAATGCAATGGCCTTCTCCCTCTTAACCATCACATCCAACAAAAATTTATTTTCTTCACTTGAAAGCCAATCTTCAGGTCCAAAATTAACAACCTCCAATCTCTTCAAAGTGATCCTTGAAGTTTCTGAAAATTCTAGAAGGTTGTTGACTAAAGGACTGTCATATGGATCTCTTGATAAAGTTGGTCTTCTCAAAGGCAGATTCAATTTGGCCAGAAATGGTTCATTTATTGGTCTAATTTTATTAGCTGCCTTTTTGTATTTTGCTGCATCAACATCTACTTTGACTTGAGGTATTTGATCCATCATAGTATCACCATTACATAATAGGGGGTATTAATGTTCAGGGATCCGCAATTAAATTAATTGCAGATAAAAATCCTTAAACCCCAATTATCTTCCGCAATTATTTTTGCTAAAAATTGGGTAATTAGACACTTTATGTTTCAATGTTCACCTCTTATCTGACATTTTTCTACTCAATTTTTCATAACCACATCTTGGACAACTTTGTGTCATAACCACATGTTGCATAATTTTCTGCCATAACCACATCTTGGACTACTCTCTGTATATGCCTCATGGATGTGATGAGTTTGGGATCAGGAATTAGGAATGGAAGTTGGGGTATAAGAGGCGGGATAATGCATAATTGTGGATTCCTTATTCACTAGCCCCAGGGCTAGTGGATAAGAATCTTCTGCAATTAATAATGTCTGATCCTGGGAAAAAAATTACTGATCCCTAATTGCAGATCCCTGAACATTGATACCCCCTAATATGTTATCAGAATCAGAAACTAAATAATTTGAAATATAATTTTTATTTTTTATAATTTCATGAACACCCCCGTTTCTTTGTCTAATTTTTCATAAAAATTTCCAACACATTTTTTACCACCATTTCCCACCATAAAATCCTCAGTAAATAAAGTTGGCAGTTTAACCTCTTTCTTGAGGACAGAATTAGAACTATCACAAATATTATTTTTTTATGAATTAATTTTACTAAGATTTTTTGTTGATTTTGATGAGATAATTGCAGTTTTTTCTTTTGCTGGAGGCCATAAAATAATCCACCACATATATCACCACTTTCATCCAAATTCCCTTTCCAACTTTTATCCAACATAATACATCCCATATTTCATTTCAAACTGTTTTTAAATTTAATAGAATAGTTCATTACAGATAATAAACATATAGAAAAATCCATCACACAATGACATTCCAATGATATATCAACAGAAAATAATTGAGAATCCAAGTGAATTATCTCCAAGTGAGCTGACCTATTTCAATCCAGGATCTCTTCTTGGGGAGAGATCACAACATTATAGCAGTCAGCCCTTACTACTTCAAAAAATGAGGGTTTTTTCTACTTATCTTTTTTTTTAAATTTAACAGAAGCTGACCTTTTTATTTGTCTCTTCTTGGTGCAAAAAAAAACTGTCACATAATGGTTAATCCAGGCCTTGTTTCCCAACCATTGTCTCCTGAAGGTGCTAACTGCATATGAAGCTGCCTCATATTATCTCCTTTTATATCTAAACTAATCCCCATTAAACTCTAATAGCCTATCTGGGCTTCAAAATACATAAAAAATGGCCCACCAAGAACTGTTTTCACAGCTCCTCTGGCCACATCAAAATGCACCCTTTTAACAGATCCACATACACTTAATTTGATATGTTCAGCCATTTCAATAAGTTCAGTCGCATGTCTACCTATTCCTCTTAAAATTCCACCAGTGCCATATTTAATTGGAAAGCCTAGAATAGTTACTTGCTCTAAAGAAATTAAATTAATTTGAGACCCAGAATCCACCAGGGACTTTACCTCTTTAACATTCAACATTACCATTAAATACCCTAAATGAGCAGAAAAATAAGTTTCCCACCTTCTCTCCAAACTTCTCCACATTTTTAAAATATATTCCATCTCTCCTACAGATATCCTTCTTTTTTTCAGATTCTTCTTTTGCTTTTCTGCAAGGAAAGCACTGATTTTAAATACTTCACTTAAAGATAGAGGAATCTGTAGTTGATTCACTCTACCCAAAACCATCTCCATAGAGTTTTTTTAACCAGATACTACCTGCCTTTCATATTGAACTTTATTTTTAATAACCTTGGCCCTGGGAACCTCTTTATTACCCACATTGCCATCTTCACCCCCCATAGTAACATCTTCATCTACCATAACCCTAGCTCCATCCCCAGCTTCTTTCTCTAAACCAGATGCATAATTAGTACTCCTTACCCCTTACATAGGAGTAGGACCAGAAAAACTTGGTCTGGGAAGAGAAACTATTGTTAAATATTCCTCAGAATTTGATTCTTCATCCACAGGCATTGGCTCACTGTTTAAATCAAATTTAGCATAACTGGGAGGCCTCATATCGGCCATCCGCTTCTGCATCCTATAAATTTTGTCCTTGGTTTAAGGCTTCTTTTCAATCTTCTTAATTTTAGCCCTGCCTGTTTTCTCCCTAAGTTGGCTTTGAATGCTACTTTTAGCTTTAGTAGCAGCTGCTGTTCTGGAAGCATCAACATCAGACTCCCCAATCATACAGTTACCATCCAACTTAGCAACTGTTCCCAACTCTAATCCACCAAATGATGTTGTAAAAGTGGCCTTAATGGCCTCCTTTTCTTTTCCCCTTATTAAACTTTCCTCCATCATTACCACCATTATTTTTCCCACTTTTAACATTTCTATCATCATCACCAGTTAATTTTTCAAACCTAGCTCTCCTTTCAGCCATCATATTCCTTCTATCTGAATCCAAAGGAGCTTTCCCATCACTGGGTTTGATGAAAGATCCATCTGGAAATTTATAGACCTTTCCATCAAATTTGACTCTACCATCTTGAAAGTCCATATCCAAAAAATAAAAATCTGCTGCTTTGCTCCCCCTCCTGTTACAATAGGAGAACACCCTAGATTTGCCAAAACCACCTCTAAAAACATTTCCACCATTACCATTTCAATTACTACCATCATTTCCATTGCCATTCCCATTAAACCAGTTTCAATTTTCATTTAATCCTTGATTTCTCCTCTCATAACCTCTTTATTGATAATTAAAAGACATAGATGATGAAACCACAGGTGCTCTGTTAGCCTTCTTAGCTTCTTGAACAGAAATTTTGAGCTTCTTAGTTAAGTCAGCTAAATGATCCACCATTTTATTATCAACATCCCTCTCAACCTTACCAACAGGCTTACCCAATTGAGCCTTCTTTTCCTCCTGAGTCTTGACCATAATATCTTTATTTTTAGCCAAAACTTGACTAACCTTGCTAACATATTGAGTACAAGATTATTGATACTTGTCCAATGCCATTAGTTTCAAATATGCCTGAATTTTTTCTTTAATGACCTCTTGAGCAGGCAGTTTCTGTTTCCCATTCTGTAGATTCTTCATCATGTTTTTCCTAGACAGCTCCTTCAACACATCTATTCTGATGTCCCTACTAAAAGATGACCAAAACAAATCCTTTGCCTGATTTTCATGGCCTATCTCCTCCACCAGAATCAAATATTCCCTCACTTCATCAAACTGCCTACATAACTTTTTTAAAGTCTTCCATAGTTGAAAAACCACCATTAACTTTCCAATTACTGAGAATCTTGTTAAGGTCCACCATAGTATACCTGAATCCCCATCTATCAACCATATTATTTGAAAATTTCAACCAATCCCACCTTTTTTAACCATCCATAGCAATGACCTCCATTTCCACCTCTCTGTCCACAATTAAGAGCCTAATCTGCTTCATTATGTCAAAATGTGAAGCCCTATTAACAGAAGCAGAAGCTTCATACCAATTTAAGAGAAATTTAACTTATTCCCCATTAAACTTGGGCCCATCCCAAGATAAAATCCTTACTGAAGCATTTACAGGAAGAGAAACACCAGATCCAGCAGCAGAAGACATCCCAAAAGTATAAGATAAAACTGTTAAAAGAGTATAAGTGTTTGTTAATAATTACTCTTTCAGGCTAAGTAAGCTCAGATATCAACTAAGATTTATTAAAAGCTAGAGAATTCAAATCCCATGTTGGGTGCCACCAATTTAGAAAGACTCTTACAGTCACCTTGCTGTAAGCAAAATCCAAGGGAGTTGGATAAACCTAAGAAAACCCTGTCCCTTTAAATAAATAAAGAGTTCAAAAGTAACTAAGCTGAAAACTCTACTTGATATATGATGACCAATAAAATATTGGATATTAATGGTGTTGAGATGTAGAATCAGTGTTCTTTGTATTGGAGGAAAGAAATACAAAAGTGAATCTGTATTCAGAAAAGTTATTTAAATGATTAAATAATATGTTTTTATGAAGCTTTTATTTTTATTGGAAATAGCTGTTAAAATTGAGTCCTTGATGTTGAGAGCTTTATAATGATACCCTATAAGTATATATTTATGTGTTTTTGAGTGAAATTATAAAATTTTATGTAAAAGTGTTATATTTATAAGGGTATTATAATTTTATATTTTTTTATGTAAAATAATAATGTTATTGGTAATATTCATTGTTGTTGTTAATGGTTAAGATTGTCTTGTATATTGTCTTTCCTGTTCTAATATCAATTCTACAAGCTTTATATTCATAGCATTTCATGTGCTTCCTTTTCCTCAGCCAGATCATCCTGGAGCTCATATGGAGATTGCTGGAGTTTGTATGGAGCTCATCCAGAGCATTCCATAGCTTGTATGGACTTCCATACTAAACTATATCATCAAATCATTAATGAAAAGTCCAGAAAAATCACAAATGATAGAGCTACTTCTCCTTTATAATCCTATCTAAATTTCCTAGTCTGCACAGCCCTATTCATCTAGTAAAAAATCATCAAAGTTAAGTAAATTATGAAAAACAAAAAATGATCAAAAATACTTAATATAATTATTAGGGGGTATCAAAGTTAGAAATTTGTAATTATTTAAAAGGAAATTCAAAACAAAAAAAGAAAGCAACAAACTTGACATTAGTTCTCAGTAAAAAGGTGTTTTTGGGGCACAATATGGCATATTTTAAAAAATAACCATGGTTAATTTGGTGGAAAAAAGAGGTATTTTGAAATGTAAGATTTCTAAGTTTGATACCCCCTATTAAAAATAGAAGAAAAATAGTAAAAACACCCCAAAAATTTCTTAAGGTTTTTGAGACTCCTTTCTTTATTTTCTATACACTTTTAGACCTATACTTGCATTTTCTGACTATTAATTATTTTTTTAATCATGACTTGTAAATTTACCTTTTTAAACCATTTTAAATACCCATACTTTTCAATATAATTCTTTATAAAATTTAATTGGCTTTTCCAATATCTAAAATCAACTCCAAAAAACCCTTTTTTAATAAAACTAGTTCCATACTAATCTTTAGGCTTCCACAATGTGAGATGGTTAATTGTGACAAGGAGTATTTATTCAATTTATATACAAACCAAAATAACAAAAAGAGTGTCAAAAATAAACCAAAATGATGAGCGGGAATGTCAGTGTTTAAAGAAATCAGTAAAATTATCAGTAATTAAATAATTTAGATTTTTGAAAGAGTACTAACAACCATGGAGTGGCACTTGATACACCTGTGCTAGTGGTCATGTTAGAGATATTGTTGGGGATTCCTTTTGGTCTAGAAGATTCCAATGGAGGTATAATGGCATTGGTAGGTGGATTTGAAGATCTCAAGGTCAAAGTACGTATAAATTTATCTTTTATTTTAATTACTCAATTTAAAGAGGTAAAAATGTGTTATAGTTATTATTATAATTTATGATTTAGAATTACTTTGTAGTAAATGCTAAAAATAAAAAATGTTATTAATCAATAGTTGATTTAAGTAATGGTATAATAAAAACAATAAGTAGGTAAATTATATCCAAAACAACCAGAAAGTGGAGGCCTTATATAGGCAAAAGAGAGACAAAGCATGGAGTCAAAATTCTATATACAGGAGTATGAGAGAAGAAAAAGAATATTGTAAAAAAATATTTTCAAATAATAAGATTTTTCTAGAAAGAATGTGTTTAAAATGTGTATTTACAGTATATGTCAGAAATAAATAGATTTATTTAAAAATTACTGTAAGTGTCATTTTAAAATAAGTAATTTGAATTTTTTGTATATATATTTTTTTATTTTAATAATTAATTTTATTTTAATATTAATCTTTATTTCTCTTAACCTGTCATTGAGCACAGTGTTAGGAAATAAAAATATAAGGGACATTTAATATTAATTTTAATTATTTACTAACTTTACTTTTTTGTAACTAGTTAATTTATTAAAAGTAAATTTAAAGTAAATATATTATAATTAATAATATATAAGAAATAAAAAGGTGTGGCTTTATCCCAGTAAATAATTAATTATTTTACTGGGTAAGTATAGCAGCCTGGCTGACAGGTATATTGACTATATTTGTGAAGTATAATGGCTGGTCCTCAACATGTATTGTTTTATAATCCAATTCTATTGAATAATAAGATACAGTATAGATAGTTTTTGAAGAGTTTTTATCTCTACAATTTAGAATTTCCAGATATTATTTTTTATATAAAAAGAATGTGACCAATTTTCCAATTATGTATGGTTTATTTGGATTCAATAACATTAGTAAGGGTGGAAAATTGGATCAAAATTTTCTAATGAAAGGAAATTAATCAATGAATGTGGCTCTGAAAAATGAGATAGATTTTCTGTTTTTTATTGAGGTTAAATCCAAGTCTAAATAGTAAAAAAAGTGAAAAAAGTATATAGGTAGGAAGTAAACAAAAAAGAAAAAGAGGTATTAAGTGGGAAGAAGAGAGTTAGTGTGAGTGAGTAGATAAAAAAAACAGAGAAGAGTGGATCAAGTAAGCGGAATAGTGAGGAAGTCAACAGATGAGTAAAAGAGAGACAGAGGAAGAAGACAGCAAAAAAAGGAATGGATGGGGAAACAATTTACAAGGGGAAGTGGGAAAGAAAAAGAAGAGTGAAAAAGAAAAAAAGCGAGAATGGAAAGAAGTGAGAGAGAAAACAAGTGAATGTTGATAGACAGTGAAATTGTCAGGCTGAGATCAAGTATAAAGACATGAACTAGCTTGATTAGTCAGTTGTCTAGAAGATTTTATGGTCCTATATGAATAATGTAGTACAAATCCAATAAGTATTAAAATATAACTCAAATATAAGGGTCTCAGTAATTTAAATCTCATTGATTATATATGGCTTACAATCTTATAGTTTGTAGAAAAATAGATTTTAACAATTCAGATACTATTCAAAGATTTTATAAGTGCTATTGATATTTATTGTAATTATACTGGTTATATGTTTGATTGTAATGATAAAGAATGTGGAAAACAAGACCAAAAACCCCCTCTTTTATACACAATAGCGGGTATCAAAGTTGACAGATCCATAATTAGGGATCAAGAATTTTTTTCCCAGGGTCAAAAATTTTTAATTGTGGATAATTCTTATCCACTAGCCCCAGGGCTAGTGGATAAGGAATCCATGATAATGCATTATCCCGCCTCTTATACCCCAATTTCCATTCCTAATTCCTGATCCCAAACTCATCACATCCATGATGGATTTTTAATAAATCCACATGACTTATAATTGCTGATGCCATCCTTTAGTTTTTCCTTACTCTATGCTATTTAATTTTGGTGGCAAAAACTTTAAGTTTTTTTCTATCTACACACCCCAACTGCACATTGGCGGTGAATTCCTACTTCCCTAATCACATAAGCCTTCCATCAACAACTATGAATGCTATTGCTTTACTTTTAGTTCTTTACTATAAAACAGACTCTGATTTGGAAGATGCTTTAGTCTATATGTCTTTTCCTTCAAAAATCATTACATAAACCCAAGGGGGACAAATCTTCATCATGATCCCAGATATGATCTCCACACCATTCTCAACATTCCTCAACTAAACTTCGATATAATATTTCTAAAATCTCCCAATTCTTTCTTCAAACTATATCAACTCATCTCCAAACATCCTATATTTCATAACAATTCTCAAAATAAATAGTGTTATCCTGCTATTCAACTTGCTGTTGCACTATGTTGCTTTGGCTCAAATGAAAATGGTGCTGCTGTAAGACATTTGAAAAATCTCTTTACCATAGGATATGAGACAGTGATATTATACACCAAGCACTGTATGAATGCTATCTTTTCTCTCAAGTCTCAAACACTTGCTTGGCCAACTCCACAACAGTGACTTGAATCCTCTCAAGTAATGCAAGCTGGAGGTTTCCCTGGCTGTGTAGGACTTGTTGATGGCACAAATATACATTTGAGTAAAAAGCCTGCTCATGATGGCAACCATTATTTTGATTGCAAAAAAAATTTTCTTCAAAATGTTCTCCAATTTCAAATCTTTCATAAACTGACTTTTTATCTTCTTTCTAGATAATCTATTGCTGTTCAACTTGTATGTGATGTCAATAAAAAATTTATTGCTTTTCATAGTGGCTGCCACAGCTCATTTTATGACTCTTCTGTCTTCCAAAGAAGAGGATTTCTCAAACTTCTGACTCATACTTTGACAAATCTCAGTACCTCCTTGCAGACTCAGCATATGCAAGTGGAAAGTACATTATATGTTGGCCGGTTGTCTAGAAGAAGGTGTAAAAGGTACTTGGAAAAAAGGTAAAAGGAGAAATAAAATATAAGAAATATATAATTTTAATAATAAAAATTTAAAGACTTTTAACAAAAATGGACAGGGATCAATGTGGTTAATAAAGTAAGTACTGTTTTATTCTCTCTGTTCAATTATCAACTATTAATACTAAAGTATTCTTATCACAACCTTTAATATTTTATTTTATTACTTAAATAGGCAGAAGCGCAGTTTAAATAGGTGTAAATAAAATGAATTTTATAGTGTAATTAAAAATATGTTTGAGTAGTAAGTGATGAGGCTACAGGGGATTATCCAAGGCCCTTTTATAGGCAATGGGTCCTCTGAAGCGCCACTACATTTGTAAATAGAAGAGTCATAATAAGATGAAACAAGAAAATAAAAGAATAAGAGAAACATAACAATTAAGAGTAAAATATGAAACAAATAATTAAAACCCCAAATAAGAACCAAATTTTCCCACAACTAATTCCCAAATCAGTAAGTAAAAATAGTGAGTAACTAAACAAGCCTGAGACATAGGAACTATGAGAAAAAATAATTCAAAACAGATGGTACAGTATGCTTTAAGGGTTTTTAAGTGAAAAAAGTAAAAATATTTTGACGCAACAAAATATGTAATCAATTTTAATTTAGTATAAAGAAATTAATTAATTGTTCCAACTATGTAATTAAATAATTAATTTAAATGAAACAAGTAATTAATTTATTACTAAATTAGGTTGAGAATTTTAATACTGTTTTATAAAATAAGTATTATAATTTATTTAATTTTTTATTGACACAATTAAGGGTCCAAAAAACAATGGCCATAATTATGGATAATAGTATATGAAAAAGTATATTTTAATAATTAAATTTAATTAATTAAAGTAATTACAATATAAGATAAACACTTGAATATAATTATCTTATAAGTTTCTAATTAATTAATTTATAATTATTAAATAAACAATGCGCCTTTTGTTATGGAATATAATTAAATGCTTTTAAATTATCTTATAATAAAATTAAAATAATATTTTACTTTATTTATATAAATAAAATATTAATATAAATTTATTATGTAATATAAGATTAATGTTAAATGCATACTCTGCAATTATTATGTCTTTATTTAATTCCAATAAATTGTATGTTTATTTACTGGGCTCCTGGGACAGCCTGGCTGACACTCCCTCACTCTAAAAAAAAAAATGCTATGATTTTTTCTTTTTATACTTTTTTAATAGAGCAGGAAGGTTTGAAATTTCTTTACCAGGTATCCATGCATCATATTAAGATGACTTGTTTTTAAATCTCAATAAATATTCAGTACCTCTTTCAGAAGTGATAATTCTATCATTGAGAATTTTGTCAATTTCTGCAGTTTCAGTGATTTCCTGAGGATTCTTCTTAGGTCTACCTCTTCTTTTGGGGAATAAATCACTGTTGGAAGTATAAGGTTTTAGCAGGGAAATGGGGGAACAGGATGTTTTCTATCATATGGAGAATATAACACAACTTCAACTGCATTATCTCTAATCATTCTTTTTACAACAAAAGGGCCCACAAAAGGTTCTTTTAATTTGTTGTTTCCCTGTAAATTGAAGTGGACAGTAGATATCAACACTTCATCACCCTCTTTAAATGTGTGTTCCTTATGGGATTAATCCCATCTTTTCTTCTCATATTCAAATGCTTTATCAATACAAGTTTAAGCATGTTTTCTGCACATTTGTTGCATTTGAACAAAAGATTTGACACCAGGGTGTAATTCCAATTTAGGCAATTTAATATTGAGTATTTGAGCAGGAGTATGAGGGACATAACCTAGCCAAAGCTCAAAAGGTTTCTTTTGAGTAACAGAGTGAAAGGTGCTATTATAAGCAAATTCAAGACCAGGCAATAAGGTGACCCTGTCATGAGTAAATCTGTCATTGTCTTTATATTCCAATCCAAAGGCACAATACCTTCTAATCATATCCTCTAGAGTTTGAATCATTCTTTCAGCTATACCATCAGTTTGGGGATGGTGAGCAGTAGATAATTTCAATTCACAACCACATATATCCATTAGAGACATCCAGAATTCAGATGTAAATTTTGGATCTCTGTCAGATATAATGGATCTAGTGAATCCATCTATATTGAACATATTTCACCACCATAAGAAAGGAAAGTCTTTAATGGAGACATCTTTATGGATGGGGACAAATTTGCACATTTTAGTAAATCTATCCACTATTACCCAACAAGAATTATAATTTCCTTTACCTGCAATAGGAATACCAGTGACAAAATCCATATTAATTATTTGCCAGGGAGCATCAGGTGCTTCAATTTGCTGTAATAACCCTGCTCTCTTACCAGTCATTCTTTTGGATTTCTGGCATGAATCACAAGATTCAACATATAATTTTGCATCTTCAGACATATTAGCCCACCAAGCAGTGTTTTTGAGTCTAATCAGTGTCTTCTCAAGATCAAAATGACCAGCTAATATGTCATCATGACAAAGTTTGAGGATAATTTCTTTCATAGAAGGAGAAATTACAATTACATTAGTAAGCTTTCTTCTATAATAAATATATCCATCTTCAATAGAAAACTTTCCCTTAATTAAAGCATTCTGATATTTAGCAGGAAGAGTTTTAATCAATGCCTGAATAGAAGCATTTTTAGGATCATTTAAGATAGTAACTAATTTATTTAAATCAGAATCCTTATCATATGAATCCAGAATTAATTGTAATAACTCATCTTCCAGATCAACTATAAATATACCATGGATATGAACAGTATCATCTTCAGGTACATAGGCAGGATTTGAGTCATTATTGGGCAGAGGAAATCTGGACAGCATATCAAGATTGGAGTGAACATTTCCAGCCCTATGGATAATTGTCATCCGTCCTCTGTATTCTTGAACAGCAAGTTGCCACCTGAACATATGTCTGTTAGGTGCTTTCAGGTTTAAGAGGGACTTCACAGCACTACAGTCAGTTACCAATTCAAACTTTTGGTCATCTAGATAGTAATGAAGCTTCTCAAGAGCCCAAACAACTGCTAAGAACTCTAATTGAGTGGCACCATATTTCAATTAACTCTTTCTCAAGGTTCTTGAAATATAACAAATTACAACCTCTGAGGATTTATCATTTATAATTTGTTTTTGGTGAAGGGCAGCACTCAGACCAACAAAGCTAGAATCTGTGTATAGGACAAAAGGTTTGTTGAAATCTGGAAGAGCCAATATAGGGGCTGTCATTAAGCAACTTTTTAATGTATCAAAAGCTTTTTGACAGTCATTATTCCAGAGAAAGGCAACATCTTTTCTGGTCAGTTTTGTAAGAGGCAAGGCTATGACCTGATAATTTTTAATATATTGTCTATAATAGCCACACATACCCAAAAAACTTTGAATTTCACTTACAAAAGCTGGTGCTTTCACATTTTGAATGGCAGCAACTTTGTTTTGGTCTACACAAATTTGTAAGCCTGACACAACATGGCCAAGGACTTTCAAGGATTGAAAACTAAATTTACACTTTTTTAAGGACAAGGTCATATTGATTTCATCCATTTTTTGGAAAACTCTATTTAAGTGAATCATATGTTCATCAAAAGTTTTAGAAAAATTTATAATGTCATCAATATAAACCATGAGCCATCCTTCAATTATTTCTTGATGGAAAGTGTTATCCATGACTTTTTGAAAAACTGAAGGAGCATTTTTAGGGCCAAATGGCATCCTAACATACTTATATATTCCCATATGAGTAGCAATTAGTAAAAAATTTTATGAATTTTTCTCAACAGGAATTTGATGATAACCTTTATTTCCATCCAGACAACTAATAAATTTTGCACCCTGTAAGGTAGAATGAATTGAATTAATTCTGGGCAAAGGATAAATATCATCCACAGTATAAGTGTTTAATGCTCTGTAATCTCCACATAATCTAGCCTTATCTTTTTCATAAGAAATCAAGACTGGGGATATGACACAATATTTTGGGGTGACATCAACTTTCTCAATTATATTAATTTTTAATAAGGTAGAAATATTATCTTCAATATCCTTTCTTTTTGTTGGAGAAGCAGGATATGGTTTTTTCTTAAGACTAGGAGGAATATCACTCAAGTTATAGGATAAATTAATTTCCATTTCATCCTTAACAACTCCTAGGACATGAGAACGATGAGCAAAAGCCATAGGAAAAGAGGTAATTGAGGAAATTATAGAATCCTTCTGCTCACTAGTTAATTGATCACCAAAAGAAGCAGTATTTATTTCCGTTAATAAACTATCCATTTCATTTGTTGGTCTACCTGTACATTGAATTAATGACTTAAAAGACTTTAACAAATGAGCAGAAGATCTTCTAGGGGAAGAAATTTTGAATTTCCTTTTGCCATTCAATCCCAATGTGAAGCAATTATTGGCAGGGTCCAATTTTACACCAAACATGGTCAGAATGTCATTACCCATAATAAACCAATTGCTCAAATTATCATTTCTCATGACAACAAATTCACAAACAGCTCTGACAAAACCACCATTATATTTGACAAATACAGTGGCCTTGTATTTGCCAATGGGACATAAAACAGAGCCATAACCTCTCCATTTTTCACATGTCATAGGTAATAATTTATCCATATAATCTTTATCCACTGAAGCCAGTGCCTTTTCAGACACCACACTTCCTCCAGCACCAGAGTCAAGAACAACCTCAACATTTTTACCATTAATGATAACTGGTGCCTTCAAAGGGGATATGGATATAGAGCTGTCAGTAATATCTTTAATGATTTCAGCATTTTCTACTGAAGATAAATCTAAATTACACTCAGAAATATTGTCTAAATATTGCACATCTTGTACCAACATTAAGACATTCTTAAGGGAGTCATTTTCCTAGGAGATATTACTGTCACAGTCACTGGAAGAATCATTGAGATCAACATCAGCATCCTCAGTGTCTGCAGTTTGTTCAACAAGATGAATTTTCTTGTCACACACATGGCGCTTCTGCCAAGGTTTGTTACATTTAAAACAAGTATTAGTTGCATATTTTTTGGGTGCAACTGGGGAAGAGGGTTTACCAGGTTTTTCTGGAGGTCTGGTAGAGGGCTTACTCTGATCATGATAAGATTTCATAAGATAATTCTTTGGTTCATATCTATGGTTAAGTAATACTTCATTACAGATATTAATAAAAGAAGAATGTTCCCTTACATTCTCAGTTCTAGCCACAATTAAATCTCTTAGAGAATTTGGTAATTTATAAAGAATTTTATCTCTCCAAATATCATAATTCATTTTTGGATCAATAGCTCTCAGGAGTTTTGTTACTTTCATAAGAAAAACAATTGGTTTATCAACATAGAAGGAGATATATTTAGAGTTCTCATACAATCTCTGTTGAGCCAGTCTAAATTTTGAACCACCAAACTGATTCTCAATCAAGGTTTTCCATTCATTCCAAGTATAATGGATATCATCCAATAAAACAGATTCATACGACATTAAGGCTACATTGGAGAATAAAGAAATTAACTTAGAAACAATTTCTTCATCTGGTAATTTATATAACTTCTTCAAATTATCAATTCTTTGGATAAAGTGTTGCCAATCAGATGAAGAATCACCATCAAAGGTAGGGTATTGGTCCAGTTTAGGCCAGTTTTTATTACTTCTAGGGTGGTCAGCCTTATGGTTTGAATTATTCAAGGTAATCAATTCTTGAAGTCTTGAAAGGTGTTCAGATATTTCATTACTGACAGAGGCAGATAGCTCATTGTGAGTATCAAAATACTTTTTGTTTGAAGCACCAGACTTCACAGACAAGTTATCAACTGGATTAATTGGGGCATTACAAGTGAGAGAAGAAACACCCTGTTCAGGCTGTTTATTTTTATAATTAACAGAAAGTTTAGTATTATATCTTAACTCATCACAATTGTCATCATGAATAGCTTGTAATGTAGAAACCTTTTTCTCAAGATCAGATAATTTATTCCTTAATTCAGGGATATAAGATAGTTGATCATTAATTCTAGCAATAAATAGAACATTTCTGTCCTCTTCTACTGAGAATTTATTACTCAAATTCTGGAAATAAATTTTCAATTTTCTTACATCACTGTGCAGAAGCTTATTGTCATTTTTCAAGGAAGTGTTTTCATCCATAAGAGGCTTCATATCATTGATAAGTTTATTAAGATGATTATTTTTATCAGAGAGTGATCTGTGATCATTTCTAATAGAATTTTTCTGAGAAAGGTTGGTATTTAAAGTATCTTTCAATTTGAAATAAGCTGTTTCTTGGACAGAAGAACTCACTTTACAGTGTAAATGTAAATTATTTAATCTATCATTCTCATGTTTTAATAAATCTCTTAAAATTTTATCTATGATAACATTAAAATCAGGAGAGTCTTTCAATATTTCTTCAGAAGTTTTCTCAAGTAAAACATAAATTTCAGGAGCAACAGAATCATTTCTAATTTCAAGAGAAGGATTAACTAAAGAAGTATAGGTTAAATGTAATGGTTCATCAAAAGAAAGTTTGCTTAGAACATCATTAGGGCTACTAATTACAGGAATTTGTCTTTTAATAGGTTTAACTGTTCTTTCACCATAGTCAATAAGATTACCTGTAGAAGAATTCTTATTAGTATAAATACCAAAATTTTTATCAACCAAATCACTTACCATGGCAGAGGAGGAAACTTCCCCTGATATTGAGTTTGGGATTGGGCTTGGGCCTTCTTTCTCCTGCCTTGTTGGTAAGGATGTGGAGGAGGATAAAAATTGGGTGTTCTGGATGGGCCAGGTTGATGATGAGGAGGATGTTGCACATTCTTCTGGTAGTGACTCATTAGATAATCCCATTTCCATTGCTCTACTTCCAGAGTACTTTGATTTTGGGTGAAGGAGCTGGGGGGCTGAGAAGGTTGAGCCTGAAACTGAGGCTGACTGGGAGGCAACTGAGGAGGGGCCTGGGCCTGATTTTGGGTCCTGAGTTCCTGAACTTGATCCCACAAGGTGTCTACTTTTGCCTTGTATTTCATGTTTTCTGTCTTCAGTTCTTTGATGTGACTGGACAGATTGCTGATTTGCTGGGACAGAGGAAGTTTTTTTATTTTGAAGCCTTATGGAAGACCTTCTTGAGGTACTGGAGGTTTTACTTCCTTCTGTTGTGCTGGGGGAAGGGGGTTTGGTTTGTTTACTTCTCCTGTCATTTCCACATCCTGAATTATGTGAATTTTTCTTGTTAGCATAAGATTTTTTATGTGCAACTTTAGAAGAACTCACAGTATCAGCATCATAATCAATTTCAATTTCATCCACTTGCATGTTATCCATACTCTCAGCCAATTTGTTGGACATAATAGTGGGAAGATTAATTAATTTCTAAAAAAAAATTAATAAAATTCAGTTAATAATTTGCTCACAATATTAAAAAAAATTTTTTTTATTAATTAAATTATAAAGTAAAATTTTTTTTAATATAAATTAATATTTATAAAAAATAATTAATAATATGGAATGCAAAGGAAAATTGGGAATAAAAAATTAAGTTATTTTCAACCAATTAATTAAATTACCAAAATTAAATATGGCAATATATGTGTCATCCAGGCTATTCCAGGAGTCCAGTAAATGATATGTTAACTTATAAGACCTGAAAAAGGGAGTAAGAATGGTATTTAATGTATATAAATTAATATTTTATTGCATAATAAAATTATATAAGTATCTTATTACATATAAGTGTTATATTAATTTTATTGTTTATATAAATTTTTATGCATTTAAATTAAACATAATATATTTTATATTCTATAAATAATGGCGCATTTTTATGTATTTAATAATTATAAATTTATATTTAATTAATTAAAAACATATATTAAATATAAGTGTAAAATTGACTTATAATATAATTAAATTAATTATTTAAATTTATATATTAAATAACACCTTTCATATAATATTAAAAAATAATTAATGACGCTTCTTTTTACCCTTAATTGTGTCAGGAAAAACAATTAATTAATTTATACTAAATTGAGATTAATTACATATTTTGTTGCGTCAAAATATTTTTTGTTTCACTTAAAAATCCTTAAATCAGACTGTACCATCTGTTTTGAATTATTTTTCTCATAGTTCCTATGTCCCAGGCTTGTCTAGTTATTCACTATTGTTACTTACTGATTTGGGAATTAATTGTGGGAAAATTTGATTCTTAATTGGGCTTTTAATTATTTGTTTCATATTTTTCTCTACATTGTTATGTTTCACTTACTCTTTTATATACTTGTTTCATCCTATTATAATTCTTGTATGTACAAATATAGTGGCGCTTCAGAGGACCCATTGCCTATAAAAGGGTCTTGGATAATCCCCTGTAGCCTCATCACTTACTATACACTCAACAAATTTAATATACTTTTATATCACGTTTATATTCTTTTTATTAGTAATAAAATTCTAATTAAAATTCTATATAACAATTTAAAGGTTGCTTTAAGTCTGATAGTAATCACAGTGTCTGCCGCACATAGCCCTTACTTGAAATAATATTATTATTAATAAAACCCAATTTTTTGTCACCTCTCCAATTACTCGTCGTTGCCTTTCTCTTCAATAAATTAAATAATTTTATTAGACTTTATTTCTTTTATTTCTCAAATCACCATTACCTCCTTGTCCTCCTCTCTTTCTTCCCCTTCTTCTTCCCTCTTCTAGACGGCTGACCCACAACTGGAGGCCTTTCCTAAACGACGACAACGAACGACAAACGCACAGACCACCTAGCAAAAAAGAAACTTTTGTTGCGACCGTGTTTTGAACTTGGGTTCGATATATTAGGTTTATATTATATTAATTCATATATTATTTTGAAGTGATTTTTCGATCACTATAGTAAGTTCACCTTTGCACCTCTCACTCATATTACTATATTTTTACTGCAATAACAGTGATTGTGGCTTAATTGCTGATTCACTGAGTGTAAGTGTTCATTTATTAATTTTTTTTTCCTAGTTGACTATTATAGAGTGTTAAATCCTGGAAGTCCTAAAAGAATTAACATTATTATTAATAAAATTGAATTATTAAATTAATTTTTTATTATTATTAATTATTAGTAATTTTGGTTGACTTAAAAGTACTTTGTTCTTAGTCCCAAAGATATTGCCATATTTAATATTGGTAATTTAATTAATTGGTTGAATTAACTTGATTGTTTATTCCCAATTTATCTTTGCGATCCATTTTATTAAATTAATTGATTATAAATATTACTTTATATTAAAAACTTTTTTTTATAATTTAATTAATTGAAAAGAATTTTATTTTGGAGCAATTATTAACTAACTTTCATTAATTTTTTTTACAAGTTAATTAATCTTCCCACTATTATGTCCAACAATTTGGCTGAAAAATGGATAACATGCAAGTGGATGAAATTAAAATTGATTATGATGCTGATACTGTGAGTTCTTCTAAAGTTTAACATAACAAATCTTATTCTAACAAGAAGAATTCACATAATTCAGGATGTGGAAATGACAGGAGAGGTAAAAAAATCAAACCCCCTTCCCCCAGCACAACAGAAAGAAGTAAAGCCTCTAGTACCTCAAGAAGGTCTTCCAAAAGGATTCAAAATAAAAAAGCTTTGTCTACCACAACAAATCAGCAACCTGTCCAGTCATATAAAAGAGCTGAAGACAGAAAACATGAGGTACAAAGCAAAAGTAGACACCTTGTGGGATCAGGTTCAAGAACTCAGGAACCAAAATCAGGCCCAGGCCCCTCCTCAGTTGCCTCCCAATCAGCCTCAGTTTCAGGCTCAACCTTCACAGCCACCCAGCTCCTCCATACAAAATCAAAATACTATGGAAGTAGAGCAATGGAAATGCGATTATCTAATGAGTCACTACCGAAAGAATGTGCAACATCCTCATCATCATCCTGGCCCATCCAGAACACCCAATTTCCATCCACCTCCTCATCCCTACCAACAAGGCAGGAGAAAGAAGGCCCAAGCACAATCCCAAACCCAGTCTCAGGGGAAGTTTCCTCCTCTGCCATGGTAAGTAATTTGGCTGATAGTCACTTGGGTATGTTTTCTAATAAGACTTCTTCTACAGGTAATATTATTGAACATGGTGAAAGAACAGTTAAACCTGTTAAAAGACAGCTTCCTGTAACCAGTAGCCCTATTGATGTAATTAGCAAATTTTCATTTGATGAACCTTTACATTTAACTTCTACTTCTTTAATTAATCCTTCTCTTGCAATTAAGAATGATTCTGTTTCCCCTGAAGTCTATACCTTAATTGAGAAAACTTCGGAAGAAATATTGAGAGATACCCTTGATTTTAATGTTGTGAAAGACAAACATTTAAGAGATGTGTTAATACATGAGAGTGATAGATTAAATAATCTGCACTTGCATTGTAAGGTAAGTTCTTCTGTACAAGATACAGCTTATTATAAAATCAAAGACACATTGAATATTGTTCTTAGCCAACAAAAGCGAATAAGGAGTGACCATAGAGCTATCTCAGATAAGAATATCAATCTGCATAAGACTTTGAGTGAATTGAAACCCCTTATTGAGTAAAATTATTCATTAAAAAGTGAAATAAAGTCTCTAAAAAATGAGTTTAATAAGCTAAAAAATTATTTCCATGCACTGAATACCAAACACACAGTTTCTGAGGACAGAAATGTTTTATCTCTTGCAAAAATGAATGACCAGATGTCTGAAATTCCAAGGATAAGAAACTATGTGTCTGACCTGCAGGAAAAATTTTCAACCTTGACCATCAATAATCATGGTATATATGAGAATGCTGCCAATAAGCTGAATAAAAATAAAGGACAACAACCAGAGAAGAGTTCCTCCTTTCTTCCTCATATTACAACCATTAAGCAAACTGACAATGAGTCTGTGAAATCATTTGCTACAAGCAAAAAATCTTGTGATGATCATGCACCAGCTGTTTCTGTAAATAATGAAATTTCTGAACACCTGGCTAAACTTCAGGAATTATTAATGTTGAAAAATTCAAACCAAAGAGTGGACCATCCCAGTAGTCAGAAAATTTGGCCTAAGTTGGACCAATATCCTACCTTTGATGGTGATTCTTCCTCTGATTGGCAACACTTTATCCAAAGAATTGATAATTTAAAGAGATCTTATAAACTACCTGATGAGGAAATTGTTTCTAAGCTAATTTTTTTATTTTCTAATGTAGCCTTGATGTGGTATGAATCTGTCCTTTTAGATAATAATCATTATACATGGAATGATTGGAAATCCTTGATTGAGAATCAGTTTGGTGGTTCAAAATTCAGGTTAGCCCAGAAAAGACTGTATGAGAATACTAGATATGTATCCTCCTCTGTTGAAAAGCCCATTGTTTTTCTAATGAAAAAAACAAAAATCCTAAGAGCAATTGATCCAAAGATGGATTATGATATTTGGAAAGATAAAATCTTGTATAAATTACCAAATTCTCTTAAAGATTTGATTGTGGCTAGAACTGAGCATGTAAGGGAAAATTCTTCTTTCATTAATATCTGTAATGAGGTACTACTCAACCATAGATATGAACCAAATAATTACCTTGGTAAATCTTATAATGATCAGAATAAACCTTCTACAAAGCTCCCAGAAAAATCTGGTAAACCCTCTGCCCCTGTTGCACCTAAAAAATATGCAACAAATACTTGTTATAAATGTAGAAAACCGTGGCAGAAGGGTCATGTTTGTGACAAGAAAATTCATCTTGTTGAACAAAATGAAGACACTGATGAAGTTGAACTTGATGTCAATAATTCTTCTAGTGACTGTGAAAGTAATATCTCCTATGACAATGAATCTGTTAAAGATGTTATAATGTTGGAACAGGATGTCCATTATTTAAATAATATATCTGAAGAATGTGTATTGGATTTGTCTTCAGTAGAAAATGCTGAAATAATTATAGATATTACTAATAATTCTATACCTATATCCCCTTTGAAGGCACCTGTTATCATTAATGGTAAAAATGTTGATGTAGTTCTTGATTCTGGTGCTGGAGGAAGTGTAGTGTCTGAAAAGGCTTAAGCTTCAGTGGATAAGGAATATTTGAGTAAATTATTACCTATAACTTCTGAGAAATGGAGAGGGTATGGTTCTACCTTAATTTCTATTGGCAAATACAAAACCTCTGTATTCTTCAAATATAATGGTGGTTTTGTCAGGGCTATTTGTGAATTTGTTTTCATGAAAAATGATAATTTAAGCAATTGGTTTATTATGGGAAATGATATTTTAACCATGTTTGGTGTGAAACTGGACCCAGCAAATAATTGCTTTACCTTAGGAATGAATGGCAAAAGGAAATTCAAAATTTCCTCTCCTAGAAGCCCTTCTGGGCATCTGTTGAAGTCTTGTAACTCACTAATCCAGTGTAAAGGCAGAACAACAACTGAAATGGATGATTTATTAAATGAAATAAATACTGCTTCTTTTGGTGATCAGTTGACTAGTGAACAAAAGGATTCTATTATTGCCTCTATTACCTCTTTCCCTATGGCTTTTGCTCATGGTTCTCATGTCTTAAGAATTGTTCAGGAAGAGATGAAAATTACCTTATCCTGTAAATTGAGTGATATTCCTCCTAGTCTTAAGGAAAAACCATATCCTGCTTCTCCAACAAAAAGAAAGGATATTGAAGATAATATTGCAACATTATTAAAAATGAATATCATTGAGAAAGTGGATGTCACCCCCAAATATTGTGTCATCTCCCCTGTCTTAATATCTTATGAAAAAGATAAGGCTAGATTATGTGGAGATTACAGAGCTTTAAACACTTATACTGTTGATGATATCTATCTTTTACCCAGAATTAATTCAATACATGCTACCTTTCAAGGTGCAAAATTTATTAGTTGTCTGGATGGTAATAAAGGATATCATCAAGTTCCAGTTGAGAAAAATTCTCAAAACTTTTTGCTTATTGCTACTCATATGGGAATATATAAGTATGTTAGGATGCCATTTGGCCCTAAAAATGCTCCTTCAGTTTTCCAAAAAGTCATGGATAACACTTTCCATCAGGAAATAATTGAAGGATGGCTCATGGTTTATATTGATGACATCATTGTTTTTTCTAAAACTTTTGATGAACATATTATTCACTTGAATAGTGTTTTCCAAAAAATGGATGAAATCAATATTACCTTATCCTTAAAAAAGTGTAAATTTGGTTTTCAATCTTTGAGAGTCCTTGGCCATGTTATGTCAGGCTTACAAATTTGTGAAGACCAAAAAAAAGTTGCTGCCATTCAAAATATGAAAGCACCAACTTCTGTAAGAGAAATACAAAGTTTTTTGGGTATGTGTGGCTATTATAGACAATATATTAAAAATTATCAGGTCATAGCCTTGCCTCTTACAAAACTGACCAGAAAAGATGATGCCTTTATCTGGAATAATGACTGTCAAAAAGCTTTTGATACATTAAAAACTTGCTTAATGACTGCCCCTATACTGGCTCTTCCAGATTTTAATAAGCCATTTGTCCTGTATACAGATGCTAGCTTTATTGGTCTGGGTGCTTCCCTTCACCAGAAACAAATTATTAATGATAAATCCTCAGAGGTTGTAATTTGTTATATTTCAAGAACCTTAAGAAATAGTGAATTGAAATATGGTGCCACTCAATTAGAGTGCTTAGCAGTTGTTTGGGCTCTTGAGAAACTTCATTACTATCTAGATGACCAAAAATTTGAATTAGTGACTGACTGTAGTGCTGTGAAGTCCCTCTTAAACCTGAAGACACCTAACAGACATATGTTCAGGTGGCAACTTGCTGTTCAAGAGTACAGAGGACGGATGACAATTATCCATAGGGCTGGAAATGTTCACTCCAATTTTGATATGCTCTCCAGATTGCCTCTTCCAAATAATGACTCAAATCCTGCTTATGTACCTGAAGATGATACTGTTCATATCCATGGAATATTTGTAGTGGATATGGAAGAAGAGCTATTGCAATTAATACTGGATTCATATGAGAAGGATTCTGATTTAAATAAATTGGTTACTATCTTAAATGATCCTAATAATTCTTCAATTCAAGCATTAATAAAAGCTCTTCCTTGAAAGTATCAAAATGCTTTGAGTAAAGGAAAGTTTTCTATTGAAGATGGTTATATATATTATAGAAGAAAGCTTACTAATGTAATTGTAATTCCTCCTTCTATGAAAGAAACTATCCTCAAACTTTGTCATGATGAAATATTAGCTGGTAATTTTGATCTTGAAAAAACATTAATTAGAATCAAAAACACTGCATGGTGGGCTAATATGTCTGAAGACACAAAATTATATGTTGAATCTTGTGATTCCTGCCAAAAATCTAAAAGGTTGACAGGTAAGAGGGCAGGGTTATTACAACATATTGAAGCACCTAATACTCCCTGGCAAATCATTAATATGGATTTTGTCACTGGTCTTCCTGTTGCAGGTAAAGACAGCTTTAACTCTTGTTGGGTGATAGTAGATAGATTCACAAAAATGTGCAAATTTATTCCAACCCACAAGGATTTATCTACCAAAGAATTAGCTTTCTTATGGTGGTCTTACATTTTTTATATTATTGGTTTTCCAAAAGACATTATCTCTGATAGGGATCCTAAATTTACTTCTGAGTTTTGGACCTCTTTGATGGATATTTGTGGCTGTGAGTTAAAATTATCTACAGCTCACCATCCTCAGACTGATGGTCTAGCTGAGAGAATGATTCAAACTCTGGAAGATATGATTAGAAGGTACTGTGCCTTTGGTTTAGAATATAAAGACAATGACAGATTTACTCATGATTGGGTCACTCTATTGCCTGGTCTTGAATTTGCATATAATAGCACTGTTCATTCTGTCACTGAGAAAAAGGCTTTTGAGCTTTAGTTAGGTTATGTCCCACATACTCCTGCTCAGATTCTCAATAATAAATTACCTAAGTTGGAACTACACCCTGGTGTAAAATCTTTCATGCAAATGCAGCAGCTATGCAGAAAACATGCTCAGAGCTGTATTGATAAAGCATTTGAATATGAAAAGAAAAGATGGGATAAATCCCATAAAGAATACACATTTAACAAGGGTGATGAAGTGTTGATCTCTACTTTCCATTTCAATTTACAAGGTAACCACAAATTAAAAGATCCTTTTGTAGGACCATTTGTTGTTAAAAGAATGGTTGGTGAAAATGAAGTAGAAGTTGTATTGTATTCTCCATATGATAGGAAACATCCTGTTTTTCCCATTTCTTTGCTTAAGCCTTATACTTCCAACAGTGACTTATTTCCCACAAGAAGTTGAAGACCTAAGAAAAACCCTCAGGAAGTCACAGAAACAGCAGAAATTGATAAAATTCTCAATGATAGAATTATCACTTCTGAAAGAGGTACTGAATATTTATTGAGATATAAGAACAAATCATCTGAACATGATGCATGGATACCTGGTAAGGAGATTTCAAATCTGCCTACTCTGGTGAAAAAGTACAAAAAGAAAGAATCTTAGCATTTTTTTATTGTTTTTTTTAGAGTGAGGGAGTGTCAGCCAGGCTATTCCAGGAGTCCAGTAAATGATATGCTAACTTATAAGACCTGAAAGAGGGCGTAAGAATGGTATTTAATGTATATAAATTAATATTTTATTGCATAATAAAATTATATAAGTATCTTATTACATATAAGTGTTATATTAATTTTATTGTTTATATAAATTTTTATACATTTAAATTAAACATAATATATTTTATATTCTATAAATAATGGCGCATTTTTATGTATTTAATAATTATAAATTTATATTTAATTAATTAAAAACATATATTATAATTATAAGTGTAAAAATGACTTATAATATAATTAAATTAATTATTTAAATTTATTTATTAAATAACACCTTTCATATAATATTAAACAATAATTAATGACGCTTCTTTTTACCCTTAATTGTGTCAGGAAAAACAATTAATTAATTTATACTAAATTGAGATTAATTACATATTTTGTTGCGTCAAAATATTTTTTGTTTCACTTAAACACTACACAATATAGGGGGTGGACTTGCTAGCAAGTCCTCAACCTGAACTCAGATGGAACTCAGATGGAACTCAGACTGAACTCAGACTGAACCCATACTGAACTCTACTTGAACACCCACCTAAAACTGTTCTGCTGAGTGGTGTTCATCCCTGATTGTATGGTTCCTTTATCAATAGCTCAATGTGTGTTCAATCTATGGTGAGTTTGGGTCCAAGGTTGCGGACTTGCTAGCAAGTCCGCCCCCCATATTGTGTGGTGAAAAATCCTTAAATCATACTGTACCATCTGTTTTGAATTATTTTTCTCATAGTTCCTATTTCCCAGGCTTTTCTAGTTATTCACTATTGTTACTTACTGATTTGGGAATTAATTGTGGGAAAATTTGATTCTTAATTGGGGTTTTTAATTATTTGTTTCATATTTTTCTCTAAATTGTTATGTTTCACTTACTCTTTTATATACATGTTTCATCCTATTAAAATTCTTGTATGTACAAATATTGTCAGCCAGGCTATTCCAGGAGTCCAGTAAATGATATATAAATCATAAAACCTTAAAGAGTGGGTAAGACTTGTATTTAATGAATATAACTTAATATTTTATTGCATAATGAAATTATATAAGAATTTTATTATATACAAATGTTACATTAAATTTATTGGTTATATATATTTTTATATACAATTAAATTGAGCATAATATAATATATTCTACAAATAATGGCGCATTTTTATGTATTTAATAATTATAAATTTATATTTAATTAATTAAAAAACATATATTATAATTACAAGTGTAAATTTGATTTATAATATATTTAAATTAATTACTTAAATTTATATATTAACTAATACCTCTCATATGATACTAAACAATTATTAAGGACGCTTCTTTTGACCCTTAATTGTGTTAGAAAAAACAAATAAATTAATTTGGACTAAATTGAGATTAATTGCTTGTTTTGTTGCGTCAAATTATTTTTTGTTTCACTTAAAATGTCCTCTAATCAGAATGTACCATCTGTTGGGAATTATATTTCTCATAGTTCCTATGTTTCCAATCTTGTTTAGTTATTCACTATTGTCACTTACTGATTTGGGGATTAATGGCGGGGAAATTGGATTCTTAATTGGGTTTTTAATTATTTGTTTCATGTTTTTCTCTATATTGTTATGTTTCATTTACTCTTTTGATATGTTTGTTTTATTCCTTTCTAATCATTGTATTTACTGATATAGTAGCGCTTCAGAGGACCCATTGCCTATAAAAGGGCCTTGGATAATCCCCTGTAGCCTTATCACTTATTATACACTCAACAAATTAAAAACTATTTTACTACGTTTATATTTTTTTATTAGTAATACAATTCTAATTAAAAGTCTATATAACAAATTAAAGGTTGCCTTAAGTCTGATAGTAACTATATTGTTTGCCGCGCAGAACTCTTACTTAAATAATAATAATATTTATAAAACCAATTTGTTGTCTCTTCTCAGCTCACTCATCGTTGCCTTCTCTCAATAAATTAAATAATTTTATTAAATTTTATTTCTTTTATTACCCATACTCCTTTCCTCCTTCTCCTCCTCTCATTTCTTCCCTCTTTTCTTATCTCTTCTAGACGACTGACCGACAACTGAGGGCCTTTCCAAACGACGACGACGATCGAGCCTGGCGACGAACGACAAAACGCACGGACCACCTAGCAAAACGAAACTTTTGCCGCGACTGTGTTTCGAACTTGGGTTCGACATCTTAGGTTTATATAATATTAATTTTTATATTATTTTGAAGTGATTTTTCGATCACTATAGTAAGTTCACCTTTGCGCCTCTCACTCATATTACTATATTTTTATTGCAATAACAGTGATTGTGGCTTAATTGCTGATTCACTGAGTGTAAGTGTTAAATTTTTTAAAATTTTTTTTTTCCTAGTTGACCATTATAGAGTGTTAAATCCTCTTAGTCCTAGAAGAATTGACATTATTATTAATACAAATTGAATTATTAATTTAATTTTTTTTTTATTATTAATTATTGTTAATTTTGGTTGACTTAAAAGTACATTGTGCTTAGTCCCAATATATTGCCATATTTAATATTGGTAATTAATTGGTTGAATTAACTTACTTGTTATTCCCAATTTAAACTTGCAATCCATTTTTTTTTAAAAAAAAAAAATAAATAAATAAATTAATTTTTTAATTATTACTTTATATTAAAAGTTCTTTTTTCTATAATTTAATTAATTAAAATATTTTTTTTATATTATTTGGAGCAATTATTGACTAACTTTGATTATTTTTTTATAAAGTACAAAGTAAAATATAAATCTTCCCACTAGTATGTCCAACAATTTGGCAGAAAAAATGGATAACATGCAAGTGGATGAGATAGAAATTGACTATGATGCTGACACTGTAAGTTCTTCTAAAGTTGGTCATAAAAAATCTTATGCTAACACAAAAAATTCACATACTGCAGGATGTGGAAATGACAGGAAATGCAAACAAACCAAACCCCCTTCCCCCAGTACCACAGAAGGAAGTAAAGCCTCTAGTGCCTCAAGAAGGTCTTCCAAAAGGCTTCAAAATAAAAAAGCTTCCTCTGCCACAACAAATCAGCAACCTATCCAGTCATATAAAAGAGTTGAAGACAGAAAATATGACGTACAAAGCAAAGGTAGACACATTGTGGGATCAAGTCCAAGAACTCAGGAACCAGATTCAGGCCCAGGCCCCTCCTCAATTGCCTCCCAATCAGCTTCAATTTCAGGCTCAACCTTCACAGCCACCCAGCTCAACCATCCAAAATCCAAATACTATGGAAGTAGAGCAATGGAAATGGGATTATCTAATGAGTCACTACCAACAGAATGTGCAACACCCTCCTCATCATCAGCCTGGCCCATCCAGAACACCCAATTTCCATCCACCTCCTCATCCCTACCAACAAAGCAGGAGAAAGAAGGCCCAAGCACAATCCCAAACCCAGTCCCAGGGGAAGTTTCCTCCTCTGCCATGGTAAGTAATTTGGTTGATAGTCACTTGGGTATGTTTTCTAATAAATCTTCTTCTGCAGGTAATATTATTGAACATGGTGAAAGAACAGTTAAACCTGTTAAAAGACAGCTTCCTGTAACTAGTAGCCCTATTGATGTAATTAGCAAATTGTCATTTGATGAACCTTTACATTTAACTTCTACATCTTTAATTAATCCTTCTCTTGCAATTAAAAATGATTCTGTTCCCCCTGAAATCTATACCTTAATTGAAAAAACTTCTGAGGAAATATTGAAAGATACCCTTGATTTTAATATTGTGAAAGACAAACATGTGAGAGATGTGTTAATCCATGAAAATGATAGATTAAATAATTTACACTTGCAATGTAAAGTGAGTTCTTCTGTACAAGATACAGCTTATTTAAAAATCAAAGAAACCTTGAATATTGTTCTTAGTCAACAAAAACAAATAAGAAGTGACCATAGAGCTATCTCAGATAGAAATATCAGTCTACATAAGACCTTGAGTGAACTGAAACCCCTTATTGAGGAAAATTATTCATTCAAAAATGAAATAAAATCTCTGCAAAATGAGTTTAAGAAGCTAAAAAATGATTTCCATGCACTAAGTACCAAGCACTCAGTTTCTGAGGACAGAAATGTTCTATCTCTTGCAAAAGTAAATGACCAGATGTCTGAAATTCCAAGAATAAGAAACTATGTGTCTGACCTACAGGAAAAGTTCTCAACCTTAACCATCAATAATGAATTAAATGAGATTTCTGCAAATAAGCTGCATAAAAATAAAGGGAAAAAACCTGAACAAAGTTCATCCTTTCTTCCTCATATTTCAACCATTAAACAAACTGACAATGAGTCTGTAAAATCTTTTGCTACTAGCAAAAAATCTTGTGATGGTCATGCACCAGCTGTTTCTGTAAATAATGAAATTTCTGAACACCTGGCTAAACTTCAGGAATTATTAATAATGAATAATTCAAACCAAAAAGTGGACCATCCCAGTAGTCAGAAAAATTGGCCTAAGTTAGACCAATATCCTACCTTTGATGGTGATTCTTCCTCTGATTGGCAACACTTTATCCAGAGAATTGATAATTTAAAGAGATCTTATAAACTACCTGATGAGGAGATTGTTTCTAAGCTAATTTCTTTATTTTCCAATGTAGCCTTGATGTGGTATGAATCTGTCCTCTTAGATAACAATCATTATACATGGAATGATTGGAAATCCTTGATTGAGAATCAGTTTGGTGGTTCAAAATTCAGGTTAGCTCAGCAAAGACTGTATGAGAATACTAGATATGTATCCTCCTCTGTTGAAAAGCCCATTGTTTTTCTGATGAAATTAACTAAAATCCTTAGAGCAATTGATCCAAAGATGGATTATGATATTTGGAGAGATAAAATCTTGTATAAATTACCAAATTCTCTTAGGGATTTGATTGTTGCTAGAACTGAGCATGTAAGGGAAAATTCTTCTTTCATTAATATCTGTAATGAAGTACTACTCAACCATAGATATGAACCAAAGAATTACCTTAGTAAATCTTATAATGATCAGAATAAACCTTCTATAAAGCTCCCAGAAAAATCTGGTAAACCCTCTGCCCCAGTTGCACCTAAAAAATATGCAACAAATACTTGTTATAAATGTAACAAACCGTGGCAGAAGGGTCATGTTTGTGACAAGAAAATTCATCTTGTTGAACAAAATGAAGACACTGATGAAATTGAACTTGATGTCAATAATTCTTCCAGTGACTGTGAAAGTAATATCTCCTATGACAATGAATCTGTTAAAGATGTTTTAATGTTGGAACATGATGTCCATTATTTAAATAATGTATCAGAAGATTGTGTATTGAATTTATCTTCAGTAGAAAATGCTGAGATAATTAAAGATATTACTAACAATTCTATTCCTATATCCCCTTTAAAAGCACCTGTTATCATTAATGGTAAAAATGTTGATGTAGTTCTTGATTCTGGTGCTGGAGGAAGTGTAGTATCTGAAAAAGCTTTGGCTTCAGTGGATAAGGAATATTTGAGTAAATTATTGCCTATAACTTCTGAAAAATGGAGAGGGTATGGTTCTACCTTATTTCCTATTGGCAAATACAAAACCTCTGTATTCTTCAAATATAATGGTGGTTTTGTCAGAGCTATTTGTGAGTTTGTTGTCATGAAAAATGATAATTTGAGCAATTGGTTTATTATGGGAAATGATATTTTAACCATGTTTGGTGTGAAACTGGACCCAGCAAATAATTGCTTTACCTTAGGAATGAATGGGAAAAGAAAATTCAAAATTTCTTCTCCTAAACCTTCTGGGCATTTGTTGAAATCTTGTAACTCACTGACCCAATGTGAAGGTAGAACAACAACTGAAATGGATGATTTATTACATGAAATAAATACCGCTTCTTTTGGTGATCATTTGACTAATGAGCAAAAGGATTCTATTGTTGCCTCTATTACTTCTTTCCCTATGGCTTTTGCTCATGGTTCTCATGTCTTGGGAATTGTTCAGGAAGAGATGAAAATTACCTTATCCTGTAATTTGAGTGATATTCCTCCTTCCCTTAAGAAAAAACCATATCCTGCTTCTCCATCAAAAAGAAAAGATATTGAAGATAATATTGAAACATTATTGAAAATGAATATCATTGAAAAAGTGAATGTCACCCCTAAATATTGTGTCATCTCCCCAGTCTTGATTTCATATGAAAAAGATAAAGCTAGATTATGTGGAGATTACAGAGCTTTAAATACTTATACTGTTGATGATATTTATCCTTTACCCAGAATTAATTCAATACATGCTACCTTGCAAGGTGCAAAATTTATTAGTTGTCTGGATGGTAATAAAGGCTATCATCAAGTTCCAGTTGAGAAAAATTCTCAAAAATTTTTGCTTATTGCTACTCATATGGGAATATATAAGTATGTTAGGATGCCATTTGGCCCTAAAAATGCCCCTTCAGTTTTCCAGAAAGTCATGGATAACACTTTCCATCAAGAAATTATTGAAGGTTGGCTCATGGTTTATATTGATGATATTATTGTTTTTTCTAAAACTTTTGATGAACATATGATTCACTTGAATAGAGTTTTCCAAAAAATGGATGAAATCAATATGACCTTATCTTTAAAAAAGTGTAAATTTGGTTTTCAATCTTTGAAAGTCCTTGGCCATGTTGTGTCAGGCTTACAAATTTGTGTAGACCATAATAAAGTTGCTGCCATTCAAAATGTTAAAGCACCAACTTCTGTAAGAGAAATCCAAAGTTTTTTGGGTATGTGTGGCTATTATAGACAATATATTAAAAATTATAAGGTCATAGCCTTGCCTCTTACAAAACTAACCAGAAAAGATGTTGCTTTTCTCTGGAATGATGACTGTCAGAAAGCTTTTAATACATTGAAAAATTGCTTAATGACAGCCCCTATATTGGCTCTCCCAGATTTTAACAAGCCATTTGTACTTTATACAGATGCTAGCTTTATTGGTCTGGGTGCTGCCCTTCACCAAAAGCAAATTATTAATGATAAATCCTCAGAGGTTGTAATTTGTTATATTTCAAGAACCTTAAGAAATAGTGAATTGAAATATGGTGCCACTCAATTGGAGTGCTTAGCAGTTGTTTGGGCTCTTGAGAAACTTCATTACTACTTGGATGACCAAAAATTTGAGTTGGTAACTGACTGTAGTGCTGTGAAATCTCTCTTAAACCTCAAAACACCTAACAGACATATGTTCAGGTGGCAACTTGCTGTTCAGGAATACAGAGGAAGGATGACTATTATCCACAGAGCTGGAAATGTTCACTCTAATGTTGATATGCTCTCCAGATTGCCTCTGCCAAATAATGACTCCAATCCTGCTTATGTACCTGAGGATGACACTGTTCATATACATGGTATATTTATAGTTGATATGGAAGAAGAGTTATTACAGTTAATACTGGATTCATATGATAAAGATTCTGACTTAAATAAATTAGTTACTATTTTGAATGATCCTAAGAATGCTTCAATTCAAGCATTAATAAAAACTCTTCCTGCAAAATACCAAAATGCTTTAAATAAAGGAAAGGTTTCTATTGAAGATGGTTATATTTATTATAGAAGGAAGCTTACCAATGTAATTGTTATTCCTCCTTCAATGAAAGAAACTATCCTCAAACTTTGTCATGATGACATATTAGCTGGTCATTTTGATCTTGAAAAAACATTGATTAGAATCAAAAACACTGCATGGTGGGCTAATATGTCTGAAGACACAAAATTATATGTTGAATCTTGTGATTCCTGCCAAAAATCTAAAAGGTTAACAGGTAAGAGAGCAGGGTTATTAAAACATATTGAAGCACCTAGTGCTCCCTGGCAAATCATTAATATGGATTTTGTCACTGGTCTTCCTGTTGCAGGTAAAGACAGCTTTAACTCTTGTTGGGTAATAGTTGATAGATTCACAAAAATGTGCAAATTTATTCCAACCCACAAAGATGTATCCACCAAAGAATTAGCTTTCTTATGGTGGTCTTACATGTTTAATATTATTGGTTTTCCAAAAGCCATTATCTCTGATAGGGATCCAAAATTCACTTCTGAGTTTTGGACCTCTTTGATGGATATTTGTGGCTGTGAGTTAAAATTGTCTACAGCTCACCATCCTCAGACTGATGGTCTAGCTGAAAGAATGATTCAAACTCTGGAAGATATGATTAGAAGGTATTGTGCCTTTGGTTTAGAATATAAAGACAATGACAGATTTACTCATGATTGGGTCACTCTTTTGCCTGGTCTTGAATTTGCATATAATAGCACTGTTCATTCTGTCACTGAGAAAAAGCCTTTTGAGCTTTGGTTAGGTTATGTCCCAAACACTCCTGCTCAGATTCTCAATAATAAATTACCTAAGTTGGAACTACACCCTGGTGTAAAATCTTTTATGCAAATGCAACAGCTATGCAGAAAACATGCTCAGAGTTGTATTGATAAAGCATTTGAATATGAAAAGAAAAGATGGGATAAATCCCATAAAGAATACACATTTAACAAGGGTGATGAAGTGTTGATCTCTACTGTCCATTTCAATTTACAAGGTAACCACAAATTAAAAGATCCTTTTGTAGGACCATTTGTTGTTAAAAGAATGGTTGGTGATAATGCAGTAGAAGTTGTATTGTATTCTCCATATGATAGGAAACATCCTGTCTTTCCAATTTCTTTGCTTAAACCTTATACTTCCAACAGTGACTTATTTCCAAAAAGAAGAGGAAGACCTAAGAAGAACCCTCAGGAAGTCACAGAAACAGCAGAAATTGATAAAATTCTCAATGATAGAATTATCACTTCTGAAAGAGGTACTGAATATTTATTGAGATATAAGAACAAATCATCTGAACATGATGCATGGATACCTGGCAAAGAAATTTCAAATCTGCCTGCTCTGTTGAAAAAATACAAAAAGAAAAAATCTTAGCATTTTTTTTTTTATTGTTTTTTTTAGAGTGAGGGAGTGTCAGCCAGGCTATTCCAGGAGTCCAGTAAATGATATATAAATTATAAAACCTTAAAGAGTGGGTAAGACTTGTATTTAATGAATATAACTTAATATTTTATTGCATAATGAAATTATATAAGAATTTTATTATATACAAATGTTACATTAAATTTATTGGTTATATATATTTTTATATACAATTAAATTGAGCATAATATAATATATTCTACAAATAATGGCGCATTTTTATGTATTTAATAATTATAAATTTATATTTAATTAATTAAAAAACATATATTATAATTACAAGTGTAAATTTGATTTATAATATATTTAAATTAATTACTTAAATTTATATATTAACTAATACCTCTCATATGATACTAAACAATTATTAAGGACGCTTCTTTTGACCCTTAATTGTGTTAGAAAAAACAAATAAATTAATTTGGACTAAATTGAGATTAATTGCTTGTTTTGTTGCGTCAAATTATTTTTTGTTTCACTTAAAATGTCCTCTAATCAGAATGTACCATCTGTTGGGAATTATATTTCTCATAGTTCCTATGTTTCCAATCTTGTTTAGTTATTCACTATTGTCACTTACTGATTTGGGGATTAATGGCGGGGAAATTGGATTCTTAATTGGGTTTTTAATTATTTGTTTCATGTTTTTCTCTATATTGTTATGTTTCATTTACTCTTTTGATATGTTTGTTTTATTCCTTTCTAATCATTGTATTTACTGATATAGTAGCGCTTCAGAGGACCCATTGCCTATAAAAGGGCCTTGGATAATCCCCTGTAGCCTTATCACTTATTATACACTCAACAAATTAAAAACTATTTTACTACGTTTATATTTTTTTTATTAGTAATACAATTCTAATTAAAAGTCTATATAACAAATTAAAGGTTGCCTTAAGTCTGATAGTAACTATATTGTTTGCCGCGCAGAACTCTTACTTAAATAATAATAATATTTATAAAACCAATTTGTTGTCTCTTCTCAGATCACTCATCGTTGCCTTCTCTCAATAAATTAAATAATTTTATTAAATTTTATTTCTTTTATTACCCATACTCCTTTCCTCCTTCTCCTCCTCTCATTTCTTCCCTCTTTTCTTATCTCTTCTAGACGACTGACCGACAAATATAGTGGCGCTTCAGAGGACCCATTGCCTATAAAAGGGCCTTGGATAATCCCCTGTAGCCTCATCACTTACTATAAACTCAACAAATTTAATATACTTTTATATCATGTTTATATTCTTTATATTAGTAATAAAATTCTAATTAAAATTCTATATAACAATTTAAAGGTTGCTTTAAGTCTGATAGTAATCACAGTGTCTGCCGCGCATAGCCTTTACTTGAAATAATATTATTATTAATAAAACCCAATTTTTTGTCACCTCTCAAATTAATTGTCGTTGCCTTTCTCTTCAATAAATTAAATAATTTTATTAGACTTTATTTCTTTTATTTCTCAAATCACCATTACCTCCTTGTCCTCCTCTTTTTCTTCCCCTTCTTCTTCCCTCTTCTAGACGACTGACTGACAATATGGGACTAAGTACAAAGTACTATTTAAGTCAACCAAAATTAAACAAAATTTAATAATAAAAAAATTAATTTAATAATTTAATTTTTATTAACAATAATGTTAATTTCTTCTAGGACTAAGAGGAATTAAACACTCTATAATGGTCAGCTAGGAAAAAAAAATTATATATAATAAATGAAAACTTACACTCAGTGACTCAGCACAAGGCCACAATCACTGTTATTTCAGTAAAAAATCTAGTATAAGAGTTGATAGGAGCAAAGGTTGACTTACAGTAGTGATTTTTAAATCACCCACAAAAATATATAACTTTTAAGAATATATAAACCTAAAAGTTAGATCCTTGGTTCGATTCACGTTCGCAGAAAAAGTTCTACTTTTTGCGCAAGGTGGTCCATGCATTATGACGTTTGTCCAAAAAAGTCGAAAAAGTCGATTGTCAATTATTTGGAAGGGTCCCCAATTGTCGGCCGGTTGTCTAGAAGAAGGTGGAAAAGGTACTTGGAAAAAAGGTAAAAGGGGAATCCCGGAAAGGCCCCCAATTGTCGGCCAGTCATTTAGAAGAAGATTGAAAAGGTACTTGGAAAAAAGGTAAAAGGGGAATCCCGGAAAGGCCCCCAATTGTCGGCCGGTTGTCTAGAAGAAGGTGGAAAAGGTACTTGGAAAAAAGGTAAAAGGGGAAATAAAATATAAGAAATATATAATTTTAATAATAAAAATTTAAAGACTTTTAACAAAAATGGACGGGGATCAATGTGGTTAATAAAGTAAGTACTGTTTTATTCTCTCTGTTCAATTATCAACTATTAATAGTAAAGTATTCTTATCAAAAACTTTAATATTTTATTTTATTACTTAAATAGGCAGAAGCGCAGTTTAAATAGGTGTAAATAAAATGAATTTTATAGTGTAATTAAAAATATGTTTGAGTAGTAAGTGATGAGGCTACAGGGGATTATCCAAGGCCCTTTTATAGGCAATGGGTCCTCTGAAGCGCCACTACATTTGTAAATACAAGAGTCATAATAAGATGAAACAAGAAAATAAAAGAATAAGTGAAACATAACAATTTAGAGAAAAATATGAAACAAATAATTAAAACCCAAATAAGAACCAAATTTTCCCACAACTAATTCCCAAATCAGTAAGTAAAAATAGTGAGTAACTAAACAAGCCTGAGACATAGGAACTATGAGAAAAAATAATTCAAAACAGATGGTACAGTATGCTTTAAGGGTTTTTAAGTGAAACAAGTAAAAATATTTTGACGCAACAAAATATGTAATCAATTTTAATTTAGTATAAAGAAATTAATTAATTGTTCCAACTATGTAATTAAATAATTAATTTAAATGAAACAAGTAATTAATTTATTACTAAATTAGGTTGAGAATTTTAATACTATTTTATAAACTAAGTATTATAATTTATTTAATTTTTTATTGACACAATTAAGGGTCCAAAAAACAGAGGCCATAATTATGGATAATAGTATATGAAAAAGTATATTTTAATAATTAAATTTAATTAATTAAAGTAATTACAATATAAGATAAACACTTGAATATAATTATCTTATAAGTTTCCAATTAATTAATTTATAATTATTAAATAAACAATGCTCCCTTTGTTATGGAATATAATTGAATGCTTTTAAATTATCTTATAATAAAATTAAAGTAATATTTTACTTTATTTATATAAATATAATATTAATATAAATTTATTATGTAATATAATGTTAATGTTAAATTCATACTTTGCAATTATTATGTCTTTATTTAATTCCAATAAATTGTATGTTTATTTACTGGGCTCCTGGGACAGCCTGGATGACATTATACCTGCTTTCCATGGTGCAAATATAGAAAATGACCCCAAAACCACCTTTAATTATCACCTTTCCCAATCAAGAGTACGGATTGAAAATGCTATTGGGATTTTAAAGGGAATATTTTCTAGTCTCCAGGAACTCAGAATCCAATTTCAAAAAAAAAATGGAAATCAAAACTGCAAATCATTGGATAATGACTTGTGTTATACTCCACAATATCCTAGCTGATTTAAAGGATGAGTGGAATGATCTTTATGAAGAAGAGGATCCTGAACCAGCACCAGCTCTCCCCTCCCTTGAATCACAAAACATTCATTCAACCGGCATACGCTCTGTCATTATGCCTATTACTCTCTAAAATTTCTCTTCACCACCCTTTTAAATTATTTTTTGTACTCTCCCAATTTTCAACTTCCTTGTATTTTTCACTTGTGTTATTTTCATGTTCCATGTTTTATTTCTTTTGATAAAGTAACTTTGCAGCTTTAGTATCCTATTCAAAATTCTAAGTTATGTCTAAAACTACTTTGAAGTTAATTTTTTCACCTTATATATTTCATGTTTCAGCTAATATTTTATGGCAGTGAACTCTGTTCTTCACCCAAAGAACAGATTCTATCCTCCTATTCTCACACTCAGTTTGCACCAATCCCCATCCCTTTCAATTCTATCAACCCATGCTTGTCTTCCCTCCCCACCCCTTTTGCTACCCTCCCAGCCTTATTGTATGCCATCCTCTTTTGATCCACACTTCACCCCTCCCAACCTCTCCCCAACCCTTTTCTTCATTAAAAATGCCTCAGAAACCCTTAATCTTCCCTTAAAACTCTTTCTCAACCTTTTTTCTACCTCATATATCCATTCTCACCCCTCTCTCCAGCCTCCCCAACCCTTGTAGCCCCATTCCCCCCCTTTACCTTGCCTCCACCATCGTTTAACCCTGATTTCCATTACATCAAGATAGATTACTGTTTTTATATAATGGTTCATCTGGCCTTAGGTCGTTCTACTGGCTATTATATAAAATAGGAAAATTTGATTGGGACTGGTGAAAATAATTGGTTTTAGAATTTTTAATTTTTAATTTTTTTGTCATTTAATTTTGGATTTGTCTCTTCCAATTATTTTTTAAAGTTACGTCAAGATAGATTAATGTTTTTATATAATGGTGCATCTGGCCTTAGGTTGTTCTACTGGCTATTATATAAAATAGGAAAGCTTGATTAGGACTGGTAAAAATAATTGGTTGAAGAAATTTTCATTTATAATTTTTTTCCATTTGATTTCTTTGATTCAATAAATTGCAAGGTGGGGTATTGCCGAATTTTCATATCAGACTTTAAAAAAAATTTGACTTAAAAATTTGGTGATAAACTTCCCTTAATTCAATAAAATACAGGGGAGGGTATTGCCAAATTTTCATATGAGACTTGCAAAAAAAAAATTGACTTAAAATTTTGGTGATACCTGTCAGCCTGAATATTATCAGGACTGAGTAAAATTACTGAAAAATTATGTTAAACATATGTAGCATACATGGGAACAATAAATAATTGTATAAAAAATTGAATTAATACAAATATATGCCATTATAAAAAATTATATACACGCATATATCCACCTTATTTACGTCTTATGTACTTAATATTAAGTTAGAATATGTTAGGGTAGCCTTAAGAACCTTAGCCATAAGCCTACATAATTTTTAAGTACACATAAAGCTAATTTTTCTATTAATTATTGAAATAATTGATAAATGCGCTTATTACCACTAAAAGCTGGATATATGTGCTATAAATGTTAAGATAATAAAAATGCGCCTTGACAGATCAATTTGTCTTATTTGGAACAATTGATCTGGCTATTTAAAAGTTTAAGAATAACACTTTTCAAATTTGGTGTTTTTTATGCCAGAAATGGCCTCTGTGCAGTGGCTACATACTGCCTGCATTTTTCCTGTGTGAATAGCTTCATTTTTAGCAAATTTAGTATTTTTCACGCTAAAATTACCCCACATACATGCAATATATGTGGAAACACACTAAAATAGGCGAGGGACGCTTATTTAGTGTCTTAATTTAGTTTCAATGTGAATTAACCTGATTAAATGCACTAATTATATTAATTACATCAGTCTTGGCGCCCAATTATGCTACCACGCTTAAAAATCGCCTATTTAGTCAAGGATTTACCCGTGGTTACGCCTGCCAAGAGTCTGCATACAGGGATCAGCCCTTACACACATTAAATTAGGTTTTTCAGTGGTTTCTCAGTCAATAATGCTTATTTTTGGACAGGGATTTCACGTATAAATTTGTAAGAATTAACTCTAACATTTCTACTGTTAATCCCCCTTAACACTGTGTTATATTTAGTACCTTTTCTTTATTTTTAGTCTATTAAAAATAGATATTACACGCATATACACTCTTTTTTGGGTTATTCTTTATTTGTGATGGATTATCCCTATTATTTCAGGATTTTGGCGTGTGATATTATTATTTGGTTGTCATTGGTCATTCCTTATGTTGTTGGACAAGGTCTATTAGTTATTTTTAGGTGCATTTGGCCATGTATAGGATTGGAATCATCAAGGGGCATTATTGGGGAATTATTGGGTATAAAAGGAGGGGGTTTTTGGTCATATTTTCTACATTCTTTATCATTTTAAAATTACAATTACAATATATAACCAATACAATTTATCCTACATTTCATTAGTACTTTTAGAGAGTCTTTGAATAGTATTTTAAATATATTACATCTTTTTTTCTGCACAACAATAAGCCTTGTAATACCAATTATAATAAGTGAGAGTAAATTACTGAGCCTTATAATTGATTTTATTATACTACTTGCTTGTTTTACACCATTTTATTCATTTGGGACCTTTTTAAATCTTCTAGAAACTAGACCAGCAAGCTATTCACGTCTCTGGACTTGGACTTAGCCTGACAACTGGGAGCCTTTCCTCAAGAATTCAAGTGGTTATTCAAGTAAGTAAAAATAAAAATTAATTGAGGCTTGAGTAATTAGAAATCCTTATATATAATATCTGGATTATAATTACAAAGGGTTGGGTCACTAAAAAATTAGTGATTTCATAAAAAGAAGCCCAGTTATATATATAATAAAATTGTGATATTGAATCAACAATTTTACCACTAATTGAACAAAAAAGTGTTCTTAGTGGGAGTCTGTCAATAGACCAATTAAATTTGTCTTCTTTGCAGATAATAATAAACCAATTAATAAAAACTGATTAATTGATTCTTTGTTTAAAGGACTTTTAATCCTTTTTTCTGGTTTGTTCATAAAATTTTTTTTTTGAAAAGACTATTACTGACAAATTTTCTTTTTAAAAATAACAAAAACACAGCTACATATTGTAGACCACTCCAATTAAGTGACCGCATAAAAGCATATTTGACTTTTTGCACTTATTTTATCCACTTAAAACCTACTAGTAAGCAATTTAATTGCCTTAAGTAGAGTTATAAAATACTGATAAAACTCTTTTGTAGTTTGAATCACATTTCTCAAACCTTTGGTCCAACTTTGACTTATAAAAATGAGTGACAACGTTGACATTGTAAGTAATAAGGCAAAACCTTATGACTTGAGACCAAGAACTAATAAATTTGTTGCAGGACATCACCATGGAGGAAACCTCCCCCAGCAACAATCCCCATATGAGTCTTGAGGAGAAAGAAAGGCTTCTCAACCTTGTAAAGATCAAAAAATCAAAAAATACCCTTCAAGAACAAATTCACTCCCTATCTCAATTACACAACAGTTTGACAGTAAAGGTCAACAAAATGGAAGAGGAGCTTATGAATTTAGAGAAAAGGGCAGGCCAAACTTTCATGGAGGTCAACCAACAAATAACAGACCTAAGGGCACAGGTAAAACCAGTAACAACTCCCTCAAACAATCAACCAGCTCCTCCTCAAGCTCCAGGAGAAGAGCAGATGATAACTGTAAGCAAATGGAAATGGGACTGGTATGCCCAGAACTACAACAGCAACCCTCCTCAAGGGTCCAGCCATCACCCTTACAGGGGAAAGGGCAAATGGGGAAGAGGAAGTGGAATAAGACCTTGGTACGTCATCCACCTTCTAATGTTCAACAATATAATACTGACAATGAATTACTTATAGGTGATAATGAGGTATTAAGGTTGATTGATAATGATATTCAGGATTATTCATTTGATAATAGTGATTTGAATTTATCTTTAAGGGATGACATTGTACATAGCTTTATTGATAATGGTGATAATAAAAATATAAAAATTGAAGCAAATGAATCAAATCTTGACCCATCTAATCTTGATAGCACTTCTGAGTTAGAAATTAATAGTTTTATGAAAGAAAACCCTATGATATCTTCTATAATAAGTAAATTGTTATTGAGACTTGAAAAGTTAGAAGAATATTCCAAGGAGTCTTCAACTGCCATGGAGGAGGTAATACTAAACCTCACTAAATCTTTGACTCATACAGCCAATAAAGTTAAGTTCATTGAAAAGTCAAATGATGATTTGTTAAATGAAAATATCAAATTAAAATCTGATATTGAGAAGTTACACAGTAAGCTGGATAAATCTCAGAATACTATGGCTATTATTGAGGGACGGGTAAAATTGTCTTTTTCCAATTTAAATGATACTCTTTCACATGTACCTGCTTTGCAAAATAGATTGCAGATACTAGAAATAGAAGTAGCTAACATATTGAAAAATAATGACAATAAGCACGTAAACACCTCTTATAAAAACCATACACCAGTAAATAAGAGAGAATCATTTGATAAATCATTGATTGAGAAAGAAAATAGTGGTATAAGTTCTGAGAGTCACAAATCAGTAAAGGATGAGATAAATGATCATATGTCAAAAGTAAGTGAATTACTTAATATTCCTCAGGTTAAGGAAGTAAAAACTAACCAGAAAAACTGGCCTAAGTTAGATCAGTACCCTACCTTTGATGGGGATTTAAAATCTGATTGGAAACAATTCATACAAAGAATTGATAACTTAAAATTTTCATACAAGTTACCTGATGAAGAAATTAAATCAAAACTTATATCTTTATTTACAGATGTGGCCTTATTATGGTTTGAATCTGTATTGAGTGAGGGGATTAATTACTCTTGGAATGAATGGAAGGCACGAATTGAAAGACAATTTGGTGGTCCAAAATTCAGAATCACTCAACAAAGATTGTATGAAAAATCAAGATATACTCCAAGTAGTGGAGAAAAACCAATGGTCTTTTTAATGAATTTGATAAAAATCATGAAAGCCATGGATCCAAAAATGGATTTTGATGTGTGGAAAGAAAAAATAATATATAAATTGCCTAAATCAGTCAGAGACATTATTGTAGCTAGAACTGAAACCATTAGAGATACTTCTGGTTTTATCAATATATGCAATGAAATATTATTAAACCACAGATATGAGACAAGGTACAACACTTATAAGCAAAATGTTGAGGTAGTAAAACCTACTACAAGTAAGTTACCAGTAGAAAGGAAAAGACCTATTGCTCCTCTTGTTCCGAAGAAACAAGAAAGTAACACTTGCTATAAATGTAATGAACCTTGGGTTAAAGGTCATTCCTGTAAGAAAAAAATAAATGTTATTGAAAACTTGCAAGATTCTGAACCCAGTAATCATGAAGATGAAAAGGATGAGTCTAGTGAGGATTGTAAAAGTAACATTTCTTACAGTGATGAAGAGAATGAAGTATTGGTATTAGAACAGGATATTATGTTCCTGAATGATACAATATCTTCCAATAATACATCTTTAACTTCCATTGAGGAAGCTGAGATAATTAAAGATGTAGACTATGATACTTACAAAATCAAGCCTATTAGAGCACCTGTTATATTATGTGGAAAAGAAATGAATGCCATTCTTGATACTGGGGCTTCTGGTAGTGTAGTTTCTGTTAATACATTAATGAAACTGGATAGTAAGTACAAAAAAAAACTAGAACCTGTACAGACAAAGAACTGGAGAGGTTTTGGTTCAGTATTGAGTCCAATTGGCAAATACAAAACTGCTGTATTCTTCAAATATCATAATGGATTTGTAAGAGCAGTATGTGAATTTGTAGTCATGGATAATATTAATTGTAGTGATTGGTTTATCATTGGCAATGACTTATTGACCAAATTTGGTATTAAACTAGATCCTGCAAATAGTTGCTTCACCATTGGAGTAAATGGGAAGAGAAAATTCAAGATTTTCTCTGAAAATTCTGTTTATACCATTGCTCCAAAGGAAGAACAACAAAGTAAAAGACCCACTTCTGAGATACTTGAGTTGGAAAATGAAATCCAAAAAGCCTCATTTAGTCCTCAACTCTCAAATATTGAAGTAGACAATATATTGGGATTGATAAAATCTTATCCTAGGGCATTTGCACACGGTTCAAATGAGCTAGGATTGGTCAAAGACCATGAAATGAAAATATCTTTAAGTTGTGGCCTGGATAATATTCCTGGCAGCTTAAAAAAGAAACCTTACCCAGCTTCTCCTGCAAAAAGGAAAGACATTGAAGACAACATTAAAATGTTGTTGGAAATGGGTATTGTTGAGAAAGTAGACACAACTCCTAAATATTGTGTAATATCACCAGTTTTAATCTCTTATGAAAAAGATAAGGCAAGGTTATGTGGTGATTATAGAGCTCTAAATACATTCACAGTGGATGATATTTACCCTCTTCCCAGGATAGCTTCTATCCATGCTACCTTACAAGGAGCAAAATATATTTCATGTCTGGATGGAAACAAAGGTTACCACCAGATTCCAGTAGAAAAGACTTCTCAGAATTACTTACTGATCACCACACATATGGGGATATATAAGTATGTGAGAATGCCTTTTGGACCTAAGAATGCCCCTTCAGTCTTCCAAAAATTGATGGATAGTGTTTTTCATCAGGAAATGGTTGAAGGATGGCTCTTAGTATATATTGATGACATCATAGTGTTTTCAAAGACATATGATGAGCATTTAAATCACCTGAAAAGAGTATTTCAAAAAATGGATAAAATTAACATGACAATAGCATTGAAAAAATGTAAGTTTGGATTTCAATCCTTGAAAGTACTTGGACATTTTGTATCTGGCTTACAAATTTGTGTGGATCAGAACAAGGTGTCAGCAATAAAAAATATTGATATACCTAAAAATGTGAAAGATATACAAAGCTTTCTGGGTATGTGCGGATATTATAGGCAGTATATAAAGAACTACCAAACAATTGCAGCCCCTTTAACAACATTAATCAGGAAGAATGAAGCTTTCATTTGGAATAATGAAATACAACAGGCCTTTGATAAATTAAAGGAATGTTTAATGTCAGCTCCAATCTTGGGACTGCCAGATTTTAGCCTCCCTTTTATCTTGTATACTGATGCAAGCTTTACAGGGTTAGGTGCTGCTTTACAGCAGAAGCAGATAATTAGTGGTAAATTATCTGAAGTAGTTATCTGTTATATATACAGAACCTTAAGGAAAACTGAATTAAGGTATGGTGCTACACAACTAGAATGTTTAGCCATTGTGTGGGCCTTGGAAAAACTTCATTACTATCTGGAAGATCAGAAGTTTGAGTTAATAACAGATTGCAGTGCAGTGAAATCATTATTAAACATAAAAACACCTAATAGACACATGTTTAGATGGCAACTAGCTGTACAAGAGTACAGAGGAAGAATGACAATCACTCATAGAGCAGGTACATTGCATTCTAATTTGGATTTGTTATCTACAAGCCCTTTGCCAAATGATACTGACAACCCAGCTTATGTGCCTGAGAATGAGGTAATACATATATATGGGATTTATATAGTGGATTTAGAAGATGAGTTTATGCAAACAATATTAGATAATTATTCATCTGATAAAGACTTGTCTAAACTTTCAACCATCTTAAATGATCCAAAAAATGCCTCAATGAGTGCATTAATAAAAACTTTACCTCCAAAGTATAAGAATGCATTGGAAAAAGGTAAATTTTCAATTGAAGATGGATACATATATTACAGGAAAAAGCTAAGTAATGTAATAGTTATACCTCCATCTATGAAAGAGTTAATGTTAAGTACTTGTCATGATGATATCTTAGCTGGTCATTTTGATTACAATAAAACATTAACTAGAGTTAAAAACACAGCCTGGTGGATAAACATGAAGGATGATGTACAAAAATACATTGACACATGTGACTCTTGCCAAAAATCTAAAAGATTGACAGGTAAGAGAGCTGGGTTGTTACAACAAATAGAACAACCAAAAGCTCCATGGTAAATTATAAACATGGACTTTGTTACTGGTTTGCCATTAGCAGGAAAAGAAAGTTTCAATTCTTGCTGGGTAATAGTGGATAGACTTACAAAAATGTGTAGATTTATTCCAACCCATAAAGAGGTATCTGCAAAAGACTTGGCCTTAATTTGGTGGACTCAAATGATGAACACTGCTGGGTTCCCCAAAGCCATTATATCTGACAGAGACCCTAAATTTACTTCAGAATTCTGGACATCCTTAATGGAGGTTTCAGGGTGTCAGTTGAAATTGTCTACAGCACACCATCCACAAACTGATGGACTAGCTGAGAGAATGATACAGACTCTGGAGGACATGATCAGAAGATATTGTGCCTTTGGTTTAGAATACAAAGACAATGAGAAACTCACACATGACTGGGTAACTTTAATTCCTGGCTTAGAATTTGCTTATAATGGCACAACTCATTCTGTAACAGAGAGAAAACCTTTTGAGCTCTGGCTGGGGTATGTTCCAAATACACCAGTGAATCTTTTAAATAAATTGCCAAGGTTGGACATACACCCTGGTACCAAATCTTTTATTCATATGCAACAAATGTGTAGGAAGCATGCTGAAGAATGCATTCAAAAAGCATTTGAGTATGAAAAGAAAAGATGGGACAAATCTCATAAAGAATATAAATTCAAGAAAGGAGATGAAGTCCTTATTTCAACACTACATTTTAACTTACAAGGTAATGTTAAATTGAAAGATCCATTTGTAGGACCTTTTTTAGTGAGCAAAATGGTTTGTGATAATGCTGTGGAAGTCATACTATATGCACCATATGATAGGAAACATCCAGTTTTCCCTATCTCATTATTGAAACCTTACCATGCAAATGATCCTGACTTATTTCCAAAAAGAAGGGGAAGGCCTAAAAAGCAACCTGAAGAAATTGTGGAAAAAGCAGAGATTGAAAAAATACTCAAGAAAAGAATCCTTACTAAAGAAAAAGGAACTGAGTATTTACTGAGATTTAAAGGGAAATCAAATGAATTTGATAAATGGATACCTGAAAAAGAAATTTCTAATTTATCCACCCTTCTTAAAAAATTTAAACAGAAATAAATTTCTGTCCAACCAGCTGAGGGGTTAAAAAAAACAGTACTCATAATATTTTATTATGTTTTATTTCTTTAAAGTATAATCTTTAATGCTACAGAATTAATATGAATACCTGAAAATTACAAATAAATAAATAAAAATGTATAACTTATCATTTTTTTATTGTTTTTTTTGGGTGGGGGAGTGTCAGCCTGAAGATTATCAGGATTGAGTAAAATTACTGACAAATTATGTTAAACATATGTAGCATACATGGGAACAATAAATAATTGTATAAAAAATTGAATTCATACAAATATATGCCATTATAAAAAATTATATACACGCATATATCCACCTTATTTAAGTCTTATGTACTTAATATTAAGTTAGAATATGTTAGGGTAGCCTTAAGAACCTTAGCCATAAGCCTACATAATTTTTAAGTACACATAAAGCTAATTTTTCTATTATTTTATTGAAATAATTGATAAATGCGCTTATTATCACTAAAAGCTGGATATATGTGCTATAAATGTTAAGATAATAAAAATGCGCCTTGACAGATCAATTTGTCTTATTTGGAACAATTGATCTGGCTATTTAAAAGTGTAAAAATAACACTTTTCAAATTTGGTGTTTTTTATGCCAGAAATGGCCTCTGTGCAGTGGCTACATACTGCCTGCATTTTTCCCATGTGAATAGCTTCATTTTTGGCAAAGTTAGTATTTTTCACACTAAAATTACCCCACATACATGCACTATATGTGGAAACACACTAAAATAGGCGAGGGACGCTTATTTAGTGTCTTAATTTAGTTTCAATGTGAATTAACCTGATTAAATGCACTAATTATATTAATTACATCAGTCTTGGCGCCCAATTATGCTACCACGCTTAAAAATCACCTATTTAGTCAAGGATTTACCCGTGGTTACGCCTGCCAAGATTCTGCATGCAGGGATCAGCCCTTACACGCATTAAATTAGGTTTTTCAGTGGTTTCTCAGTCAATAATGCTTATTTTTGGACAGGGATTTCACGTATAAATTTGTAATAATTAACTCTAACATTTCTACTGTTAATCCCCCTTAACACTGTGTTATATTTAGTACCTTTTCTTTATTTTTAGTCTATTAAAAATAGATATTACACGCATATACACTCTTTTTTGGGTTATTCTTTATTTGTGATGGATTATCCCTATTATTTCAGGATTTTGGCGTGTGATATTATTATTTGGTTGTCATTGGTCATTCCTTATGTTTTTGGACAAGGTCTATTAGTTATTTTTAGGCACATTTGGCTGTGTATAGGATTGGAATCATCAAGGGGCATTATTGGGGAATTATTGGCTATAAAAGGAGGGGGTTTTTGGTCATATTTTCTACATTCTTTATCATTTTACAATTACAATTACAATATATAACCAATACAATTTATCCTACATTTCATTAGTAATTTTAGAGTGTCTTTGAATAGTATTTTAAATATATTACATCTATTTTTCTGCACAACAATAAGCCTTGTAATACCAATTATAATAAGTGAGAGTAAATTACTGAGCCTTATAATTGATTTTATTATACTACTTGCTTGTTTTACACCATTGTATTCATTTGGGACCTTTTTAAATCTTCTAGACACTAGACCAGCAAGCTATTCACGTCTCTGGACTTGGACTTAGCCTGACAATACCCATCCCTTACTTCAATAAAATGCAGGGGGGAGTGTTGCCAAAATTTCATATTAGACTTGGAAAATTCTTTACTTGAAAGTATTTTGGTGATACTCACTCATTAGTTCAATCAAATTCAGGGGTTGGATTGGGGAATTTTCAAATGTGACTTGAAAATTTTAACTAAAAAAGAATTTTTAACATTAAAAATTCTTGAAAATTTTATTTAAAAAAAAATTTATTACATTAAACTATGAAAATTTGACTTATAATGGATAGAGAAAAGAAATATGGGAAATTAAGATAAAATCTTATGTACAAATAATTATGAACAGTTGAAGTGTGAGAGAAATAAAATAAACTAGTCATCAAAAAATTTCTTTAAAAATTGAATTTCCTCAACAGATTTATTAGCTTTAACACATTCTATCAAGAAATCTTTCTTTTTGGAATTTTCTTCATGATCAAGCTTATATTTCATCTGTACCATGAGGTTTTGATGCTTGAGTGTTTTCTCCTCTTTCTTTGATTTTTAAATACTTAGAGATAACTCAAATTTCTTCTCCTCCAAGTCTTGTGCCCTATCATCCTTCTGTGAAGAGAGTTTGTACTTCCTCTCCTCCAAGTCTTGCACCCTAACATCCTTCCATAAAGAGAGTTCATACTTCCTCTCCTCCAAGACTTGTATCCTATCATCCTTCCTTAAAGAGAGTTCAAAATTCTTCACTTCCAAATCATGTACCCTTTCATCCCTTCTTAAAGAGAGCTTGTAGTTTTGCTTTTCAAACTTTAGAGTCTCTTTAGCAACTTCCACTTGTTCTAGAGTGATAATAAATATTAACAAAAAGTAGAAGAAAAGCAGAGTAAAGTATTAAGAAGTTTTGTATCACTCACCAGCATCACCTTTCTCCAAAAATTATTTGATAGAAGAAAAAGGGGTTTGAGATGAAGTATCACATTTTATTCTTCTTTGAGAGTGGAAATTTAGACTACTTGAAGCCCTTCACTTTTTGTTTAAGTTCACATTTTCCTCCTCATCATTGTTTCTGGCTTCTGACTCAGTTGATTGTGGCTCCTGTGTTTTTTCTTCAGCTTTTTTAGAAATAAGAAAATGTAAATAAAAAAAAGAATTGGTAAGATAAAATAAAAAAACATACTTGAGTTATATCACATTGGTTTATATTGCCATAAGTATCTATTGAAAAGATATCTTGATTTGTGGAAGTTAAATGAGGGGAGGCTAGAGTAGAAGAAGATGGAAAAAGATTTCTTTCAACATCATGTTTGGAGATAGAATCTTCACCATCCAACATATTTTCAGGATTAATATCAGCTGCTCTCCAAAAATAGCATCCATCTCTTTAGATTAAGGACATAAAGAATCAAGTTTATTGTCTATGGATTTGATGATCTTACTGAAATTGAGGTCAGTAATACCAAAACCAGTAGAAGATAAAAGAGTCTTTGCCTTCTTGTATTTGGCTCAATAATTCTTGAAGCATTAAGACATCTGTTTAGGTAAAATATCTTTCCTTCCCTTGGTCTTATTCTGTGATTTGTTTTCCATTAGAAGATAACCATTTATTTTTGATGCTGGGGGCCATCCTACTTAAGTTTCATTTTTGGTACCAAAACAAGAACCATAGTTAGATTTAGTTTTCAGCCAGTTGATAAGAATGAGATGATCATCTTTCTTTAATTGAAAGGCCTTTGATTTCTCAGCTGAGCAGGGGAAATAGGGAGTAGTGCAATTTGAAGAACCACTGGGGAAATGCTGCCTTTGAGAAGGTCTATGATGATGGGGCATGTTAAGATAATTGAAGATGAAAAGGAGCAAGAATAAGTAGATGAGATGGCGGGGTGTTTTGAATATAGAGAATAGACAGGATGAGATGAGAATGGGAGTGTGCAGCAAGGTAGAAGTCATATATGGAGAGTAATCAAAGATGTGGTTATGAATGAAAGTAGGCCAAGATGTGGTTATGAAAAATTGAGTAGAAAAATGTTGGATAAGAGGTCAACTTTGACACATAAAATGTCTAATAACCCAATTATTAGCAAAAATATTTGCGGAAGATAATTGGGGTATAAGGATTTTTATCTGCAATTAATTTAAATCAGTCAGCTTTGATACCCCCTAATAACTTCCCCAACGAACCCCTTGATTTACCAGATCTATACATGATTAATAAAGCCTCATTCAAACTATCAGACATGTCCAACAATATAAAGAGTGACTAATAACATAATTAGAATGATATCACTCGCTAAAATCATGCAGTAATAGGGAAAATCCATCAAAAATAAAGAATAAGCAAAAAAAGAGAGTATATGCATGTAATACATCAAAAAAAAGACTAAAAGGGAAAATTAATACTAATTATTACTACACATTAAGGGGGATTAACAGTAGAAATAATGGGGCTGATCATGACATTATACTATGTGAAGTCCTCATTCAAAAATAACCAAAATTGACTGAGAAACCACTTAAAACCCCAAAAAAGGGTGTGAGATGTGAGGTAATTACATGCAGTCCTTGGCAAGCGCTTGCATGGGTAAATCCTTGACTAATTTAGGAAAATTTAAGTGTGGTAGTGAATTAAAGCACCAAGCTTGAGGTTATTAATGAAATTAGTGCATATAATAAGGGTCAATGCATTTATAATTAATCTAGGACACAAAATAAGCACCTGTTGCCTATTTTAGTGTGTTTCCCTACAGTGGGCGTAGAGTGTGGGGTAATTATAGTGTGAAAAAGACAACTCTGCTAAAAATGAAGCAGTTCACACAGGAAAAATTCAGGCAGTATGTGGCCAGTACACAGAAGCCATTTCTGGCATAAAAAACACCAAATTTGAAAAGTGTCATTTTTATGCATTTGAGTAGCCAAATCAATAGCCCTAATTGAGAAAAATTGATCTGTCAAAGTGCATTTTTAATATTATTAAATTTATAGCACATATAGTCAACTTTTAAGTGATTTAAAGTGAATTTTTTGTTTTTCACATAAAACAATGAAACCAACAGCTTTAAGTCTACTTAAAAATTATGTAGCCTTATATTTAAGGTTATTAAGATTACCCTAACATATGCCAACTTAATATTAAGTACATAAGACTTATAAAAAGTGGATTTAGGTGTGTATATAAGGTGTTATAATGGCATATTTTGTAATTTATCATAAATTTACTTATGTATACTATTTGTGTACACTAATTTATTGCTCCCATGTATAGTCCATGTGTTTAACATAACTTATAAGTACTTTTTACTCAGTCCTGGGGATATCCAGGCTGACAGAAATGGGATGAGCTCCACCATGGTCACTCATATAGAGGCCAACATTTGGAACATATTGTTCAAATATTCAAAAATATGTACTCATACACCTGTCTATGAGGCAGAAAAGTTCTTAATGTTATTTTTAAAAAATAGTTATCCTATAATTCAATTGATCCTAATCTGAACACTTTATCATAATATGTATATACAAGTCTAATTAGGTATTTACCATAACTACAATTGATAAGCATAATCCTGGTAATTGTATAATTGATACGCTTAATCTTTGTAACCTTGTTGTTATGCTTGATCATGATCATTATCAGCCAGGCTATCTCAGGAGCCCAGTAAATTGTTATAATAATTTATTGGAATCATTTAAGGAAATTACATTATGCATTTTATGTAGTTAAAATAAAATATTTTATTAAATAATAAAAATTAAATGTATATTTTATGAATAAGTAAAATAATTATTATATTTATTTTTATTATTAAGTAAATTTTTTATTACATAAAAAATATTATATTCTATAAAATCATGCTGTTTTTTTTATGTATTTAATATTTCTAAAAAATTAATTATTTATAAAATTATATAATAAGTTTAATAATAAATTTAAATTATAATGTAATTAAAATTTAATTAATAAAATTTATATACTAAATACAACTTATCATATATATTATTATCCATAAATATTGGGTGCTTTTTTGACCCTTAAATGTGTCAGTAAAATTACTAAATAACTTAAAACACATATTTAATATAATAATATTAAATTCTCACTTTAAATTAGTTAAAATTAAATTAATTATTTGTTTCAATTAAATTAGTTATTAAATTACTAAGATATTTAGAACAATTAATTTATTTCTCTTGATAACTGAATTAAATTGATTCCATAAATTTTGGCGTGAAAATAATTTTATTTGTTTTAATTAAACCCTTTTTTACATCTTATTATAATACTTGTTTAGGATATTTTTTCTCATAGTTCTCATGATCTCATACTCATTTAGTTACTCATTATATTAATTACTTGTTTGGGACTTTATGGTGGAAAAATTATTTACTTATTCACGGGTTTAATTTGTTGTTTCAATTTTTTCCCTCAATATGTATGTTTTAATTAATTTCTTTTAAATCTTTTGTTTCACACTATTACTACTTTTGTATATACAATTGAGGCACTTCAAAGGTATCCTTGCCTATAAAAGGGCCTTGGGATTCCCCTTTAGCAGGTATCACTTATATTACAAACATTTAAATACTTACAACACTTTATTATTATTTTTATTAGTATTACAAATCTAATCTAAATATTCAATAAATAATCTAAGGTTGCTTTAAGTTTATTAGTAATACTAATTGTTAGCCGCGCAGAGAAGATTTTACTTACTTAAATAAATATTTACAATTAAACCAAAACCTTACTGTTGTGCTATTCCCCATAAACTGTCGTTGCATCTCTCTTACTTTGATTTAATTATTTCATTATTTTAACCATTTTCATTTCTTTCTCTTTTTGTTATCCTCTCTTTATTACTTCCATCTCCTCCGCTCCATCTCTTCTTCTCCTTCATCATCTTCTAGAAGACCCGCCGACAATCATCATACAAGTGTTCCACAACAACTCAAAGGTATTCAGCAGAATCACAACCAGGGCTCAAACAAGGACAAAAAAAAACAGCTAGACGTCTAGTTCACTGGTTTTTTTCTCCTGTGATACAAGATATTTTAGTGATTAAGCTAATGCAGAACTTAAGGTGTTTTCGACTGTGTGATTGGCAGGGGGGAGGAAGGAATTAAATTGAATTAAGAGAGTTTTTATGACTCGAGAATTAAAATGGTTAGGTTACTAATTTGGAAACGAGGAAGGCGGTTAAGAACGCTAGCTATATTAAGTATAAATTCAATTTTATAGAAATTGAGGGGGTTTTTTTTGGAGAGAAAGACGTGTAGTGTAAGGAGAAGTTGGGGGGTAGAAAGCGAAGAGAGGGAGTGGAGATGGTTCAGTTTTTTTTTTTTTTAAAGTGATTTGGTTTCATATATATGACATACGTTCAGCACTTTATTTTTTAAAAAAAGAAAAATGGTGGATATCGGTCAGTTTAAGAAGTATTATTTTTTTTTTTTGGAAAAGGAAGGTGAAATGGGAAAAGAGGAAATTGGTTAAAAGTTCAAGGAAATAAATTGGAGGGGAATGATGAGCTCGAGTAGAAGAGAATAGCCTGGAATGGTATAGGAAAAAGCCGTGTTAAAAGGGGAAGTGAGTATTACATACCTAAATCTTTGCTTTCCAAAAGTTCATGATTATGTTATGAAATAACGCTCATAAGGCAACTTCAGGTTTTTTCTCTTATACTCAATCGATTAAATTTTATCTTACTAACTAATGGATAATGATTTCATTCCAACACACAACAGTTATGCGCAAATAATATTAAATCGCCCAGCAATTTCTAAAGTTACATCACCCGACATTCATCGACAACCATGACATGCACTAGATATACCCTCTAACAACTTTTATTCCACCTTAATATCCTCCTCTGACAATAATACCGAAGGAAAACGGAAGAACTTTATAGGAAATTTAAAAAGAAAACTGCTGGAAAACTTAGATCAGCATATCAGGAATCCATCTCTGTTGTGACTTTGTTAAAAAAACTCTTCTACCTGTTTTAAATTGTTTAGCACCATTGAGCTTCAGTTATGAATGACATTCTAATGACCTCCAAAAGGATCCTGTTCAGGATCACCTCGACGGGTGAGTTTCCCATCCATTGTATTTTCCATACCACCACCACCTGTTTCATTATCTCGGCGGTGGAGCTTTCCAATCATCGGGGTTGACATACCACCTGTTTCATTATCTCGGCGGTGGAGTTTTCCAAACATCGGGTTTGACATACCACCACCTGTGTCATTATCTCGGCGGTGGAGTTTTCCAATCATCGGGTTTGGCATACCACCACCTGTGTCATTATCTCGGCGGTGGAGTTTTCCAATCATCGGGTTTGTTATACCACCACCTGTGTCATTATCTCGGCGGTGGAGTTTTCCAATCATCGGGTTTGACATACCACCACCTGTGTCATTATCTCGGCGATGGAGTTTTCCAATCATCGGGTTTGTTATACCACCACCTGTGTCATTATCTCGGCGATGGAGTTTTCCAATCATCGAGGTTGACATACCACCTGTGTCATTATCTCGGCGGTTGAGCGTTTTCATTACAAAAGCTGCATTTTCTTTGTTAAGTGTATTAATGGCTCTCTTTTGCAACGAAGTCTGTTCAGATGATAATGGAGCAGCTTGAAATAATACTAGAGTGCTTAAGATCAATGAAAATAAAATGGGAATGGTCTGCATATTGAAATTAATAGTGGAGTGTTGATGATTTTTAAGAATGATTTATTTATATTTATATTTATAAGACGACTACAAATTGTAGGATGATGAGACCATATCTTCCAGAGTTGAGGCCTTCTTATACACAGGAAAACAAGCCCATTTCATCTATGAAACCAATGGTATGAGAGAAAACGTTGTGTATTGCATCATCTATCCCAAGGAAAGTGAGTGACAAAATAATTTGGATGATGTGATGCGTTCTCTTACCGTGTCATTAACCCAGGCTTCTTCGGCTACTGATATCTTACGTCATTCGCGATCAAGTATACATTGACTGATCATTAGTTGATTCATTTAGTGACATCACAATAATGTAACTAACCTCCAGTTCACAGTTCTAAAAAAGTCTGGAAATTCACTTTTATGATTTTGATGTACCATTATTACTAGGAAATGGACGACACAATGGCATTTACTGCATTTAGCTTCAAAATTTTTACCTGTGATTTTGAAATAAAATGTGAAATAGTTGATCAAAAATATAAAATAGGAAATGTGTATTGATCGATTAATTTAAAAGAGATTCACAATTAAAACTCATGACGTACTCCCTCACTAAAATGGTGAAGCGCACTTGTTCACAGAGAGGTGGGTTCTTTCGTGTTAGTCGCTCCATAAGTAATAAACACAAAAACGCCATCTTTAGATTATATTTTTAAAAAAAATTTTTTTTTTGCGATTAAGACTCTTTGCATTTAATTTGTCTATCCCAAAATATTACTCTTAGATTTACCATACACCGGAGACCCTTCAAGTACAGCCAGGTCACAAAAGCTTGCGGAATTTTCGACGAAAAAATCAAAGTTGTTCTCACCAAAAAATGATTTGCCTATTCAAAAGTGTCAGGGATCGGGCAGGGGTACTTCTTTTTGAATAGGCAAATCATTTTTTATTGGCGAAACTTTTATTTTTTTGTCAAAAATTCAGCAAGCTTTTGTGACTTGGCTGTAAGACTCGGGAATTAAAGCAAAGAAATGACGTCCTGCCTGATAGCAATGTTTAATACGCACCTTCTCTGGCACTCAGATCTTCGTGACATCACCATTTGGTTTAATTAAATTGAAGTTTAGCGTATACAACCAAGTCACAAAAGCTTGCCTTGCGGAATGTTAGACGAAAAAAAAATCAAAGTTGTTTTTCAAAAGGGTTGGAAATGGGTGGGAGGTACTACCCTACCTCCTTTTGAATAGACAAATCTTTTTTTTCTTGTTTTTTTGTTTTTTGTTTTTTGTTTTTTTGTTTTTTTGTTTTTTTGTTTTTTTGTTTTTTTGTTTTTTTGTTTTTTTGTTTTTTTGTCTTTTTGTCTTTTTGTTTTTTTGTTTTTTTGTCTTTTTGTTTTTTTTGTTTTTTTGTTTTTTTGTTTTTTTGTTTTTTTGTTTTTTTGTTTTTTTGTTTTTTTGTTTTTTTGTTTTTTTGTTTTTTTGTTTTTTTGTTTTTTTGTTTTTTTGTTTTTTTGTTTTTTTGTTTTTTTGTTTTTTTGTTTTTTTGTTTTTTGTTTTTTGTTTTTTGTTTTTTGTTTTTTTGTTCTTTTGTTTTTTTGTTTTTTGTTTTTTTTTTTTTGATTTTTTGATTTTTTGATTTTTTGATTATTTGATTTTTTGATTTTTTGATTTTTTTGATTTTTTGATTTTTTGATTTTTTGATTTTTTGATTTTTTGATTTTTTGATTTTTTGATTTTTTGATTTTTTGATTTTTTGATTTTTTGATTTTTTGATTTTTTGATTTTTTGATTTTTTGATTTTTTGATTTTTTGATTTTTTGATTTTTTTTGATTTTTGATTTTTTGATTTTTTGATTTTTTGATTTTTTGATTTTTTTGATTTTTTTGATTTTTTTGATTTTTTTGATTTTTTTGATTTTTTTGATTTTTTTGATTTTTTTGATTTTTTTGATTTGTTTTTGATTTTTTGATTTTTTTGATTTTTTTGATTTTTTTGATTTTTTTTGATTTTTTTGATTTTTTTGATTTTTTGATTTTTTTGATTTTTTGATTTTTTTGATTTTTTTGATTGTTTTTGATTTTTTTGATTTTTTGATTGTTTTTTGATTTTTTTGATTTTTTTGATTTTTTTGATTTTTTTGATTTTTTTGATTTTTTTGATTTTTTTGATTTTTTGATTTTTTTGATTTTTTTATATTTTTTTTGATTTTTTGATTTTTTTGATTTTTTTGATTTTTTTGATTTTTTTGATTTTTTTGATTTTTTTGATTTTTTTGATTTTTTTGATTTTTTTGATTTTTTTGATTTTTTTGATTTTTTTGCTTTGTTTTGTTTTTTTGTTTTTTTCACCACACAATATGGGGGGCGGACTTTCTAGCAAGTCCTCAACCTTGGACCCAAACTCACCACAGATTGAACATACATTCACCACGCAATATGGGGGGCGGACTTGCTAGCAAGTCCGCAACCTTGAACCCTAATTCATATCTTTTTGAGCACACATTGAGGAAGTGATGAAACCATCATGAAGAAGTATTGAATTTACTTTGAACACACCTTGAAGCTCATGTGAACACAAATGGGGCTACAAGGGCTGGAAAGGCTGGAGAGAGGGGTGAGGAAGGGTGTATGGGGTAGCGAAAAGGTTGGGAAAGAGTTGAAAGGGAAGATTAAGGGTTCCGAGGCATTTTAAATGAAGAAAAGGGTCTGGGAGAGGTTGAGAGGGGTGAAATGGGGATCAAAAGAGGATGGCATACAATGGGGCTGGGAGGATAGCGAAAGGCATGGGAAGGGAAGACAAGCATGTGTTGATAGAATTGAAAGGGATGGAGATTGGTGCAAATAGAGTGTGAAAATAGGAGGATGAACTCTGTTCTTCGGGCGAAGAACAGAGTTCACTTCCATAAAATATTAGCTGAAACATAGTTTTCAATTCTGTAAAAACAGTTGTAAGTAATAGAAAAAGTCAGTGATTTTTTTTATATGTAATCTGAAATTTTTTAATAAAATTATTGTATTTAAGAATTGCAATATTGTCAATCAATTTTTATTGATCAAATTAATTTAATAAAGTATTATTTTAATAAGCTGTTTCAAAAAATACTTTGCATTGAGTAGACTCATGGAATGATTTTTTCTGGCTTCCATTCAGTTATCCTCACACTTTCACTATGTTTTCAATATAGATCCATTGTTATTTGTGTGATACTTCAAGTGAAAGTTCAGTATTACTTCAGTCTGAGTTCCATCTGATTTCCATCTGACTTCAAGTTGCGGACTTGCTAGCAAGTCCTCCCCCTATATTGCGTGGTGATTGAGCTATTGATAAAGGAACCATACAATCATGAATGAACACCACTCAGCAGAACAGTTTTAGGTGGGTGTTCAAGTAGAGTTCAGTTTGTGTTCAGTATGAGTTCCATCTGAGTTCCATCTCAGTTCAGGTTGAGGACTTGCTAGCAAGTCCACCCCCTATATTGCGTAGTGTTTGTTGTTTGTTTTGTTTTTTGTTTTGTTTTGTTTTTTGTTTTTTTGTTTTTTGTTTTTTTGAGTGAGTTGTTTTGTTTTTTGTTTTGTTTTGTTTTTTGTTTTGTTTTGTTTTTTGTTTTTTTGAGTGAGTGAGTGAGTGTAAGCTGGTCACCTAGAAGAAGGAGGAAAAGGAGAAAAGGAATAGAGAAATGAACTGAAAAAAAGAGTTTATATAAAAAAAATTAGATTTAAAAGGTGTAAGAAAGTTAGAGTGAGAAATAAGGAAAATGCAATGACAAAAGCTTGAGGAGTGACACAACAGGAGGTTCAATATATAATATTTAAATTTTGTAAGTTATGTATCAAGGTGCAGTTCACAATTAGTATTATTAACAGACCTAGAGCAACCTTAGATATTTATATAAAATTTAGATTAGAATAGTAGTACTAATAAAAATAATAATAATTGTATTAGATTAAAAAAATATGGTTAAGTTTTGAGTGTATAATAAGTGGTGAGGCTACAGGGGGTTACCCAAGGCCTTTATATAGGCAAGGGGCCCTCTGAAGCGTCATAATAAAGTATATACAAACAATAATAAAAATATAATAACAAATAGCTGATTTTGAGTAAGTGTAAGGGGAAATATGACACCATTAACTAAAACACATGAGTTAGGGCCCAAATATCCACCAATTTAAACCCAAACAGTTACCATAAATTTTTTCAGACAGGCTACTAGACTTACCCAGTAAAATAATTAATTATCTTACTGAGATGAAGCCACACCTTTTAATCCTTATTAATAATTAATTATTTACAAACTACTTATGTATTACTTACAACTAACTAGCTAAGTACAATAAGTAATGTAAATAATTAATAAGAAATAAGTAACTGTCACATACATTTTTACTCCCAAACACCGTCTCAATAATACAAATGAGAGGGAATAAAATTAGTATTAGAAAAAATATAAAAATATAAAAAGAAGAAAACTTTTCAAATTCCCTTATTTAGATTTTGTTGACTGAATATTTTAAATCAAATGTTCTTGCACTAAATGTGACAGACCAAAGGATTCAGATTTTTATTTCAAATAAAATAATACCTTTTATTTATGCACTATTTAGTATAACTCTTATTATTTCACAGACACTCTTTATTTAGCTTCTTTTTCTCACACTCTTGTATTAGGTGGTGTTAACTCCATATTTTATTTCTCACCTTTTTGCCTATAAAGGCCCTCTCTTTTTGTACTTTTCAGGACATTCCTTTTTTACTTACAATTTTTACAAACTATTATTACTATTTATTACTGGCTTAGTACTTACATCTCGTAGTTCTAAATCAATAATCACAATAATAATAAAAACTCTTACCTCTAGTTATTGAGTAATAAATCTTAAATCTATAAGAGAAATACATACATTAGTTTGAGACCTTTGAATCAATTGTGCCATACCTGGAATACCTCAAAATTCTTCTAGACATTAAAGTCCACCTTGACAATTGGAGGCCTTCCCAAATCGTCGACAGCGCATTGTTATTTTGAGGACCGGAGACCGAGGGACCATTGCCATCAAGGTACCTATAAGGACAATTGGACGACAAAAATGACAAACGTCATATGCCACGTGACTTATTTTTTTGCTGCAAACGGGAATCAAACCACACTCCAAAACTTAAGCTTATATACTATCTAATAGTTTTATATTTTGTGGTAATTATTGATTACTATTCGTGGGTCACTTTGCACTCTTCATACTCTACGTGTTTCCTTTTACTCAGCAATCTGTAAGTGGCATTAATTTGCTCATTTAACAGGGGGAGGTGTCTAGTAAATTGGAATTAATTTTTTTTTATATTTATTTTATTTTTCCAAGTTGATAAAGATAGAGCAATTGTGTTCTTAGTCCTAGAGGTAATAAATTATATATTAAAAAATTTTTTTTTATAATTTTCAGTTGACTCTTGTCCTGATATATTTAATTTTAATTGTTCCAGTTGATAAATTGTCCTGACAATAAAATTTTTTAAAATTCAGATTTAATATTTCAGTAGACATTAATTCCTGGTTAATTATTAAATTCTCAGTTGATTTAAAATCCTGATAAATAATTATCATAAAATTGTTAATAAGAAATTTAAATTTAAATCTTCAGTTGATTATTATATCCTGGTTTTAAATTGTTTTGAATTAATAAATTGATTATTATTTTAGTTGATTTTATCCTGAAAAATTATTATTATTATTTTTATTTTAAATAAAAGTGAAAATACAAACTAATTCATCTTATTGTCTCCCTCTCTCATTTCAGTAAAATTTAGAAATGACTGATCAAGGTGTCTCTGCTGCATGTGAAGAGGAATTGGATTTAATTGATTATGATGAGGCTACTTCTGTGAGTTCTCATTTAACTAGTAAATTACCTCAAATTAATCAATTAATTCACCAATCAGGATGTAGAAATGGAGGAAGTGGAAATTCTGGTATAAACAACTCAGGAACAGAAACCTGTAATAAACCCTCCAGAAGAACTTCCAAAAGGCTTCAAGATAAAAAAGATGCCACTACCTCAACAGGTAAAGAACCTATCAACTCACATAAAGGAATTAAGGACAGAAAACTTGAGATTGAGGTCAAGAGTAGATGCTCTAGAAGAAAAAAGAAGAAAAACAGATGCTTTTCTTCAAGAGAAGAGGAAACCTCCTCCCCCCAAGGATCTTCATCAATTGGCTCCCCAGCAGCCAGAAAAAGTGGAAGTATTCAAGTGGAAATGGGATTGGCTAAACACTCAATGGGATTACCTGTCTCGAAATCAACAGACTCAATTTCCCCAAGCAGGTCCATCAAGACCCAATAGCCAAGTCAACCCCACACCTCCTTACCCCCATCAAGGAGGAAGAAGAAGAAAAAACAATATTATCTTGTCCAGCAAACCTTGGTAAGCCCCTTTATTGATTCACAAGTACCATTTCTTGTAAATATTTCAGTTCCCTCAGGTAATTCTGGAAGAGGAGATGAGACTGTGAGACCTGTAGTGGCTGAGAACAGTAGACAAATTACTCAAATTTCAAATGTATCGAATCCTTTAGTTCTAATTGCTACTTCAATGATAAATCCTGATATGGCTATTATTGATGAAACACTGGAACCTGAGTTTTATGAGAATCTGGAAAGTTACTCTGTTTCCTTACTGAGAAACACTCCAGATGTAGCTAACATCAATGATGAATATTTGAGAGATATTATTGCTAAAAAAAATCATATCATGAACAACATGCAATTGACTCAGAAATATAATAGTTTGTTAACTGAACAGGGTTATCAAGCATTGAGGAGTGAGTTACAGAGAGTTTCTGATGATTTGTTTCATTACAAAGAAACCCATGAAAAGAAAGTTGCTTTATGGCAAAATATTAAAAATGTTTTGTCTAGACTGAAAGATACTGTATCTACCTGTTGCCTGGAGCTAGAGGAAAATAAGATAAACCTTAAAATATTAAGTGATCATTATTTATCTTTTCAAAATAAAACCCAGATATCTTTTGCAGCAGTCAATGAGAGTTTATCTAGTCTTCCAAAAGTGAAAACCAGACTAACAACCTTTGAAGAAAAATTGAATTCATTGTTTAATGATCAAAAATATTCTGAAAATTCCTTGAAGGAACATAGGGTACAGGATGCTTCAAGTTTACCTGTGTCAGCCAGGCTATTCCAGGAGCCCAGTAAATGATGTGTTACCTTATAGAACCTGAAAGAGGGCGTATGAATTATATTTAATGTATATAAATTAATATTTTATTGCATTATAAAATTATATAAATATCTTATTACATATAAGTGTTATATTGATTTTATTGTTTATATAAATTTTATAAATTTAAATTAAACATAATATATTTTATATTCTACAAATAATGGCGCATTTTTATGTATTTAATAATTATAAATTAATATTTAATTAATTAAAAATATATATTATAATTTTAAGTGTAAAATTGACTTATAATATAATTAAATTAATTATTTACATTTATATATTAAATTACATTTTTTATATAGTATTAAACAATAAGTAATGGCGCTTCTTTTGACCCTCAATTGTGTCAGGAAGAAAATTAAAATAAATTATAATACTTATTTTATAAATTAGTATTATAATTTCTCAAATTAATTTAATTAATTGTTTCATTTGACTAGTATTTAATTAAATAAGTGAAGACAATTAAATTATATAAACTTATGCTGAATTAAATTGATTTCATACCTTGTTGCGTCAAAAAATGTCAATTGTTTCACTTAGAAATACTGAAAACAGCTTGTATTACTTGTTTTGATTTGTTTTTCCCATAGTGATTAGATCACATGGTTGTTTAGTTACTTATTAATCTTTAGTAACTAATTTGGTGAATTTGGGATGGGAATTTTACATTCTTAATTGGGATACTTGTTATTTTTCGTATATTTTTCTCTTAGTTACTATGTTACAAATGTCTACTCTTATCTTTTTGTTTTACTTCATTACTCTTTTGTATATAGTCATTTGTAGCGCTTCAGGGGACCCATTGCCTATAAAAGGGCCTTGGATAATCCCCTGTAGAGGCATCACTTATTATACACTCAACAAATTAAATACACTTTTACATTACATTTATATTCTTTTTATTAGTAATAAAATTCTAATCAAAACTCTATACAACAATTGAAAGGTTGCTTTAAGTCTGATAGTGATCACAGTGTCTGCTGCGCATAGCCCTTACATCATAATAATATTATTAATAAATAAAAACCTCACTTTTGTCACCACTCAATAAAAACGTTGTTGATTTTCCTCAATAAATTAGATAATTTTTAAAATTTTTATTTCTTTTATTTCCCATAATCCCTTCCTTCTTCTCCTTTACTACTTCTTCCCTTTTTCCTTCTCTCTTCTAGACGACTGACCGACAACCTGTTGCTAGTTTGACTAAAGTAAAATTAGATTCAGAAATGCCTGTTGATACTAGAGTTTCCATCAAAAATTGATGATGCACCAGGATCTTCAACAGAGGGATTAAACAATGAGATTACTGCACAACTAGAGAAGTTACAGCTGCTACTTACCCAGAAACAAGCTGGTACTAAAGAGACTCTTCAAATTAAAATAATTGGCCAAAACTTGACCAGTACCCAACATTTGATGGTGATTCTTCTTCTGATTGGCAGCAATTTATTTGCAGAATTGATAACTTAAAAATATCTTACAAACTCCCAGATGAGGAAATTGTGTCTAAGTTAATTTCTTTGTTTACTAATGTTGCCCTAAAGTGGTATGAATCTGTTCTCCTGGACAGAAATGACTACTCATGGGAAGATTGGAAAAAATTGATTAAAGCACAATTTAGTGGCTCCAAGTTCAGAATGGCTCAACAAAGGCAGTATGAGGAAACTAGATATAGCTCTTCTACTGATAAACCTATTGAGTTCTTAATGAAACTTGTAAAAATATTAAGGGCAATGGACCCAAATATGGAGTTTGAGTTATGGAAGGACAGGATCCTTTATAAATTACCAATGTCTCTGGGAGACTTGATAGTGGCTAGGACTGAGCTCTCCAGAGAACCCTCTTCTTTCATTAATACTTGCAATGAGATCCTTCTAAACAACAAGTATGATTCCAGAAGATTCATTCCTAGGACCCCTTTGGAGAAATCCTCCACTTACCAACAGAAACCTCTGGAAAAGGTTGGTAAACCTTCTGTCCCTGTTGCACCAAAAAAGTATGCAAAAAACACTTGCTTCAAATGCAACAAGCCTTGGCAGAAAGGCCATGTTTGTGACAAGAGGATAAATCTTGTTGAACAAGCTGAGGAGAAGGCTGATGACACAATAGAACTGGATGATACTTCAAGTGATTGTGCCAGCAATATTTCATATGAATCTCAACAAGAAATCTTGATGCTGCAAGAAGATATTCATTATTTAAATACTATTGATATTGATAAAAATGATTTATCTACAGTTGAGGATTCTGAGATCATAAGGAACATTGAGGATAGCTCAATTGTGATTGCCCCTCTCAAAGTACCAATCTTGATCAATGGAACAAACATGGAAGTTGTTCTGGATTCTGGAGCTGGAGGAAGTGTAGTATCTGAAAAAGCACTTGCTTCAGTGGATCAAGACTACAAATCAAAACTGTTGCCTATCACTTCTGAAAATTGGAGAGGTTGTTGCTCTGTTTTGTCCCCCATTGGTAAATACAAGGCCATAGTATTTTTTAAATATAACCATGGTTTTTTAAGAGCTATTTGTGATTTTTTTGTCATGAAAAATGATAATTTAAGCAGTTGGTTTATCATAGGAAATGAAATTTTAACCAAATATGGCATAAAATTAGATCCTTCAAACCAATGTTTCACAATGGGGATAAATGGGAAGAGAAAATTTAAGTTTTCCTCCCCCAAAAAATTATTAAAACCAGAATTGAACACATGTAATTCTGTGGTTCAATGTAAAGGAAGATCTACAAAAGAAATGCATGCCCTTATGTCTGAAATTGAGAATGCCTCTTTTGGAGAACAACTTTCTGGTGAGGATAAAGATTCCATCATTAACTTAATAAAGTCTTTTCCTATGGCCTTTTCTCATAGATCACATGAGCTGGGATTAGTTAAAGAAGAAATGAAACTTTCATTGTCTTGTCCATTAACTGATATTCCACCTAGTTTAAAGAAGAAGCCTTATCCTGCTTCTCTCACAAAGAGAAAAGATATTGAAGACAATATCTCTACCCTTTTAAAAATGAATATTATTGAAAAGGTAGCTGAAAAACCTAAATATTGTGTTATCTCACCTGTCCTAATTTCTTATGAGAAAGATAAATCCAGGTTATGTGGTGATTATAGAGCACTAAATACTTATACTGTTGATGATATCTATCCTTTGCCTAGAATTAGCTCTATACATGCTACCTTACAGGGTGCTAAATATATCAGCTGTTTGGATGGTAATAAGGGATATCACCAGGTACCTGTTGAGAAAAATTCTCAGAATTTTCTGATGATTGCTACTCATATGGGTATTTATAAGTATGTTAGGATGCCATTTGGCCCTAATAATGCCCCTTCAGTTTTTCAAAAAGTCATGGATAACACCTTCCATCAGGAGATAATTGAAGGATGGCTGATGGTTTATATTGATGATATCATTATATTCTCACAAACATTTGAGGACCATCTCAACCACCTGTGTAAAGTGTTCCAAAAAATGGATGAAATAAATATGACACTTGCTTTAAAGAAATGTAAATTTGGTTTCCATTCTTTAAAAGTTCTTGGTCATGTTGTTTCAGGCTTACAGATATGTGTTGACCGACAAAAAGTGGCAGCCATACAAAAGGTGAAGGCTCCTAATACAGTTAGAGAGCTACAGAGTTTTTTGGGAATGTGTGGATACTATAGACAGTATATTAAGAATTACCAAATCATAGCTTTACCACTTACCCAATTAACTAGAAAGGATGTTGCTTTTGTCTGGAATAGTGAAAGACAAAGGGCCTTTGACACTATGAAACACTGTTTGATGTCAGCACCTATTCTTGCTTTACCTGACTTTAATCAGCCATTTGTTTTATATACTGATTCCAGCTTTATTGGTCTGGGTGCTGCCCTCCATCAAAAACAAGTGATGAATGATAAAGTATTAGAAGTAGTAATTTGTTATATTTCAAGAACCTTGAGAAATAGTGAATTGAAATATGGTGCTACTCAATTGGAATGATTAGCTGTAGTGTGGGCTCTAGAAAAGTTACATTATTACCTAGATGACCAGAAATTTGAACTTGTCACTGACTGCAGTGCAGTTAAATCCCTTTTAAACTTGAAAACACCTAACAGACATATGTTCAGATGGCAGTTAGCTGTTCAAGAATACAGAGGGAGAATGACAATTATTCATAGAGCTGGTATTGTTTACTCAAATGTGGATATGTTATCAAGGTTATCTTTACCAAATAATGACTCTAATTCTGCTTATGATCCTGAGGATGAAATTATTCATATTCATGGGATATATGTGGTTGATATGGAGGAAGAGCTATTACAGCTTATTCTGGATTCATATGATAAGGACACTGACTTAAAAAAGTGATGCACCATATTAAATGATCCAAAAAATGCTTCAATACAAGCATTAATTAAAACCCTCGCACCAAAGTACCAAAAGGCTTTGGAGAAAGGTAAATTTTCAATTGATGAAGGATATCTGTATTATAGAAGAAAGTTGAGTAATGTCATTGTTATTCCTCCTTCTATGAAAGAAATCATCTTGAAAATTTGTCATGATGACATATTAGCTGGACATTTTGATCTTGAAAAAACAATGATTAGAATTAAAAACACTTCTTGGTGGGTTAATATGTCTGAGGACACCAAATTATATGTTGAATCTTGTGATTCTTGCCAAAAACCAAAAAGATTAACTGGTAAGAGAGCTGGATTAATGCAACATATTGAACCTCCTGATGCACCATGGCAAATAATAAACATGGATTTTGTAACAGGATTACCTATTGCTGGTAAAGACAGTTATAACTCTTGTTGGGTTATTGTGGATAGATTCACTAAAATGTGTAAATTTATCCCTACTCACAAGGATGTTTCCACTAAAGAGTTAGCTTTCTTATGGTGGTCTCATATGTTTAATACTGCTGGTTTTCCTAAAGCCATAATCTCTGACAGAGACCCTAAATTTACTTCTGAATTTTGGATGTCTCTGATGGATGTTTGTGGTTGTGATCTGAAACTTTCTACTGCTCATCATCCACAGACTGATGGCTTAGCTGAAAGAATGATTCAGACTTTAGAGGACATGATAAGAAGATATTGTGCCTTTGGCCTTGAGTATAAAGATAATGACAGATTCACTCATGATTGGGTTACCTTACTTCCTGGGTTAGAATTTGCTTATAATAGCACTGTTCATTCTGTTACTCAAAGAGAGCCTTCTGAGCTCTGGCTTGGATATGTTCCAAACACTCCTGCCCAAATTCTCAATAACAAAATACCTAAATTGGATATACATCCTGGTGTAAAGTCTTTTCTTCAAATGCAACAACTGTGCAGAAATCATGCTCAACAATGTATTGAAAAATCATTTGAATATGAGAAGAAGAGATGGGACAAATCCCATAAAGAATACACTTTTAAAAAGGGTGATGCAGTGTTGATTTCTACAGTCCACTTCAACTTACAAGGTAATAACAAATAGAAAGATCCATTTGTTGGTCCATTTGTTGTCAGAAGAATGATTGGAGATAATGCAGTTGAGGTTATTTTGTATTCTCCATATGACAGAAAACATCCTGTTTTTCCAATATCTCTTCTGAAACCTTACACATCCAATAGTGATTTATTTCCAAAGAGGAGGGGAAGACCAAAGAAAACCCCAAATGAGATCACTGAAACAGCAGAAATTGAAAAAATTCTAAATGACAGAATAGTCACTGCTGAAAAAGGTACAGAATACTTATTGAGATTCAAGAATAAATCATCTGAATATGATTCTTGGATACCTGGGAAGGAGATATCTAATCTTCCTACTCTACTAAAAAAGTATAAAAAGAAAAAATCATAGCATTTTTTTTATTGTTTTTTTTAGAGTGGGGAAGTGTCAGCCAGGCTACGATGAAGCCACACCCCTTTTTCTTACTAACAATTAATTATTTACTTATGTATTACTTACAACTAACTAGTTAAGTATATTAAGTAGTATAATTAATTAAATGTCCCATATATTTTTACTCCCTAAACACCGTGCTCAATAATGCAGTTAAATGGGAATAAAGATTAATAATAAAATTATAATTTAAAAACCTTAAAATTATTATATTACTTAACTGAGAGATCTGCATTTCCGTGAAGTCAATATAATTAACAAAAATTACATTGTATTAATTGTGACATTCCAAGGGAACTCATGCTTTATTACCAATAAACATAATGCCTTGTTGATGTACCATTTAATCTATCTTTTCTTTTATATTATATATATACCCCTATTAGTCATTTTCTTTCTCACACTCTTGTAATAGATGTTGAAATTTTCGTATCTTTTATTCCCTCATGTTTGCCTATAAAAGGCCCTCACATTTGTACCTTTCAAATTCATTCCTTACTGACTTACTTATTACATTTTACAACAAATCAATTATTATTTCTATACTTTATAACATTAGTATTTACAACAACATATTTCTAATCTATAAAATATATTAATATTTAAAAGCACCTCTTATTATTTGAGTAATATAATCATATTGATAAAGAAATACATACTTTGTGTTAAGAGTCCATTTAAACCCTTAAAATCCTTGTATAAACCTCGAATAAATCTTCTAGACCAAAAGGACCCCTTGACAACTTTATTCTTCAAATCAGACTAAGGTAAGCAAAAAAAAATATGAAAAAAGACATTTCTCATCTCCAGCATTAAGTCCTTATTAAAACGGCAAAGTGTAATAAGTAAGATGGCAAAAAATTCTGTTGATAATTGGCAGCAGAGCTAAAATTATTTAATTCTGGCTAGCTTAACCCAATTGATGTCGCTATCATTACAAAATAGCTGCTCAACTTTTTTTTATTTTATTTTTCATTGCTAACATGAGTAGAAACGAGTATCGACTTCAAAAAGTTGAGCCTAGGAATTGTTATCAAACTTTCTAATTTTCGATCAAAGACGGTATCGAATGTAATTTTCGCTTTTTTACAGGTATGGAACAAGAAATCATAAAAAAGATGCATAAAATTATAGTCAGAAGGTGAGAATTAAGGAAATACTAGTCAAATCAATTGGTCCTAGATAATCTTCCTAGATATACATAAAATCAGAGTCAGAAGGTGAGAATTAAGGGGATATGAGCCTAATCAATTGGACCCAAATAATCTTCCTAGATATATATAGAGAAATTCGGTGTCAACTTGATATTTCAAAATAGTATGAAGGGATCACAAACTTTTATAGATCCTATTCCAAACTTTGAAATTGAGTAAAAGGTAAAGGTGAATATTTAAAAGAATCAGTTCCACAAAGACAAGTAGAAGATACGGACAATTTCAGTTGCGTCGATGCGCAAACCGGCAATCTTGAGTCGGACACGGGTACCTTTTTCAATGGTAGCTTGGTCTTCATCGGATGAGAAGCAAGGAGGATTTGCGTTGGGATCGAACTTGAGGTCAGGGGGGATGGCCTGAAGGTGACCAAAGATCAGAGAGAGAGTATGTTTTGAGGAGATAGTGAAGGAAGAAGAAAGCGGACATATGAAGAGACAAAAGCATCCAAAGGTCCTATGGCAGCAAAGAAGCCCATTTTGATGACCGAGGTGACGACACCATCGAGGACTTCACCCTTGAAGGGACGCATGACGATTGCCGAATATTTGATGATGAACTCGGCCATTCCAGTGCCTGGCTGGATGGTTCCAGCAGAAACGGAGCGGATGTTGAGGACGGAGATGATGTAGCCAAACTGACCAGTACAAGTTCCCTCGACATCGCGACTGAGTTTGTCTTCTAAAAAGACCTGAGTTCTGGGGCCAAAGAAAGAAGGATGGAGATTGATGGTGTGTGATAGTTCTTTCTAAGAGAGAATGAAAAAAGGATAAGTAAGCTGCTGAAGAATACAAGGTGAAGGTTTACTGACAATGAAGAACATTTTTGTCGCCCTGCCCGCAGAAAAGCACGCGCGATGAATAAGCGCTTCTTCTCTCCATGCATACGATGCATACCCAGTATCCTCATCCTGTGCAGTCATCCATGTCACTTTGAATTTGGTTTGGTGGTTGCTGAGATAATGACCTTTAAAGTTGTGCCTTTTTTTCTTCCCACTTTTCCCAGTGGTTTTGAATTTGGTTCAAAGATTTCAGAGACATTAACACCATGCAATATTTGGTCCTCAACTCAAACTTTGATGGAACTCAGATGGAACTTATCATGAGCTGATACTGAACTCTACTTTGAGCTCATCTTGAGCTATTAACCAAGGATGGAGGATCATGTGCTGAAATAATAGTATGAGTTTAATGAAAAATTAATAGAAATACAAACAAAAGGTAGCTTAAGAATAAGATTGCTTCACAGTCCTTTTTCATCAAACACAATTAAGTTTTAATTTCAAATTACAATTGATCATTGAAAAGACTGAAAAATATACTATTTTTTTGAAAAGTATCACTTTTGGCCTGTCTGATGAGTTTATTAATTGTTTTGAAAAAGAATATGCATAAAAATTAATGGCTCTTATAATTGAAAACTCCTTCTAGAATAGAATTTCAGGCTTCAATTCTTAAATCTAAACCATACACTATGGGAAATCTAGGGGTGAACTGCTAGCAATCCCCTCTCCTGAACTTTAGAGTGTCCCTTCATTATGCCAGGTTTATGAATACTTTATAAACATAAGTAAATTAGAGTTAGATTTACATTTATTCTCAGATTGGTCCAAAAATGAACATTAATTGATCTCAAGTTATGCATAAGTTGATCAACTATAACCATGATTTAATCCTTCATTGAGCACACATTGAGCACATATTGATCCAACATAAGCTTTTGAATATCCAATATGATTATCAATTTAGAGAATGAAAAATTATTCCTTAACATACCTAAGCATTACTTTGCATCCAAAAGATAAACCATAAAATTATGAAAGTAAATTAAATTTACAATAATGATATCTTTTACTACATAATTGCAACAATAGATAAATTTAGAAAATTTTTACATCACAAATATTAATAAATATAGGGATTGAAATAACTAATGCCATTACTATTTTCAAATTTTAAAAAGAATATAGTCACTTCTCACTTCAAATCTATTAAGTCTTTCTAAAACTAAATTTTGTATAATTTTTTAAATTTTACCTAAAATATAAGACCTACAGGCTATTGAAAATAAAATCTTCAGTTACTCAATTAAAAGAAATATTTATATTTAAATAAAAATAAAAATAGTCCTTAAAGTGTATAACTTGAAAGGTTGTTATCGAAATGAATATGTGAGTTTTCCTATTTAAATATTTAATGCTTATATAAGCCACTTTCACAAGTTTTGGTATGAGAACATGTGAAATAGCAACTTCATTTAAAAGTGGAAACCAATATAATGATAAAAATATTTACAAAATTTATTTCAATTTAATATTTATCTGTAAAAAATTTTGAAAGTAATATTTTATTCATCTTCTTAAGGATATCTTTCTCCTCCTCAACCCATCTAATTTCTGATAGGGGGTCTCAAACTTGAACAAATATGCCTGGTGGATTTCATTTGAAAACTGCCTCATAAACACACCATGAAACATGGCTGATTTGGTACCTGACATCTCAAACATGTGGCTAAATACATCCTACTTTAGTGCATATTTTCCAACCACAGCTCAGCCCACCAATATAAAGATCCTTTCAATTCACCACACATCACATCTTTCCCCTCCCACTTTTTTGATACAAATTTTTACACACCATGCCCCAGTAAGTTTTTCATATTTCATTCCTTTCATTATCAACAATTCCTGATCCTCAAAACTCAGTCATCATGCTAATCACACTACAAAATTCTCAACACAACCCTTTTAAATCCTTTTTTCATGCTCTCAAAATGATCAAGTTGCATGCACTTTCCACTTGGGTTTGTTATTTTATTTTTGCATATTGACTATGATTTTGAATTTTCACTGAAGGCATATTTTTTCCCTTCTTATTCATTTTGGTTCATCATCTCAACATGAAGTTGCATATTTTCAGAAATTGCATAATTTTTGATTCTTTCTGTTTTTCAATGATCCCTCATATCCTTTTATTCATCTTCTCTCACTTCCTTAACTCTTCTTCTATTTCTTTTACCCATAACATCCTGAATTTCTATCTGGTCTTTTTAAATTTTTGAAGACATCTCATCAGGTAAGTCATTCTCCCACCATCTTTTTTTCAATTTTAACTGATGATCTTTTTCTGAATTTGTGTTTTTTATTTTTTCTATTTATTTTTTAGTTTTCTCAAATCACATTTCCTTTTATAAGAAGGTTCCCAGGAGCCTGGCTCTCATATCCACCAAGCAACATCTGATTTAGCTCACTGGTTGTTGAAATATTTATCATCCACCTGGCTCAAACTTCCATAAACTTTATTTTAATATTCTCAAGTAGGTCTAACTCTGAAGCAAATAAAATACTTATAAATAACATAGGTAGCTAAAATAGATCTTTTTAGCCCATTGATGATCCCTGGATTTAATTTTTATAAAACGTTTTGATTTTCCTTTAAGTCAAAAAAAAGAGTCAGAAATAAGGTTAGGGTTATTTAAATGATATATAATTATGTTGGAAGACTATCCAGAAGCATGGCTTTTATTTCCAGCAAAAAGCGTTGAATTTGGTCCAGTGGTTGCTGAGATATCTGCTTTCAATGTTGAGTCTTGTTTCATAGACTAATTTACATTTCTTAAGTTCAATGTTGCATTTTATACATATAGGGATTATTCAATCTATTTCAAATCATACTTCAGGATTTTGGCTCTGATTTTATCAGCTAAATATCTGTTTTGGATGAGTTCTTCTTATTTTGTGATTTTTTTGTTTTCATGAGGATGAATAATAACATTTTCTGAATTTTGGCCCATTCAAATCTCAGATTATTTTGATTACAGGTTCTCTAGAGACATGAATTTCATTTCCAGAAAGCAGAATCAATTTTGGCTCAGAAATTTCTGAGATATCTACTTTTAAAGCTGAGTCTTTTTATGTAAACTAATTTACATTTTTGAATTTTGAAATTCCATAATATGCATATTTTTTCTGATACTTTTCATTGTACCACTCCCAAGGTATGTCAATTCCTCAAAAAAAGTTTTTATCATTTGTTTCCTCAATTTTTCTTCTTTATAAATCATTTTTTCCCCTGATTTGTTGATTTTTTGGATTTTTTTTTATTTTTTTTTAGGAAATGGTATCATCAAATTTATTTCGAACTCTTCTCAGGATAATCATCAATCAAAAATCCAAGAGATAATCATCAAACTACCAAGAAAACTCCTGGTTTGGAATCTTGTAAAAAGTTTACTCATTTTTTTTTGGAATATTGTGAAATGCTTACTTATTTTGGTATTTCATTTCAGATCAACCAAAGTATGATAAACCAGGTAAGTAAAGCAAGGGGTGAAGGTTGATTTCTAGTAAATCTTTAGGGAGGGGTTCTAAATATGGTAATCAGAAGATTTTCCAATTTTTTATATTTTTATTCCATAAATTTTTAAATTATCAATTATTAAAGATAATCAATCAAGTAAAACTTTTGTAAGATCAAGCCTTTCTGCTGTATAAATGTGTTTATTTAATCAGTTATTTGTATGGAATGGATGAATTCTAAATAAAATTCTTGTCATATTATTTCTTTGGATTTGGTCACATGTGAAATCATTGGCAGGTGGTATTGTGAATCCCATTACCTTTACTTGGTTGATTATCTTTTTTGATTGATTTATTTAAGAATTTATGAAATTAAAATGAAAATTTGGTAATCTTTACCCCCTCCCACAGTCAATTTCAGGGGTAGGTATTGTCATTTTTTTCTCTGACATAAATATTTTTTTGATATGAAAAAAATGGCAATCCCACCTCCTCCCACACTAAAATTCAGGGGAAGGTATTGCCATTTTTTTTTCCAGACATAAAATTTTTTTTTGAAATGAAAAAAATGGCAATCCCCACCCCCTAATATAGTAAAATGCAGGGGAGGGTATCGCCAAATTTTTAGATTTAGAAAAATAAAATTTGTGAATTTATGTATCTTGTCGATAGGGTTGGTTAATGAAGTTGTTGAAAAACCATATTTAATCAAATTACTAATAGAAATCCAGAATTAATTTTAGTCATGCAGATATAGAGAAAAACATTACTTATAATTTAAATACAAAACATTTAATCAACTGGAATCCTAAAAAATAGCAAGAGTAGAAGAATGCAATGTATATAAGAGAGATTCAAAGTATTGCTTTACAATCAAAATATTTATTTCCGTCTCTTATCTGGAAGAGGTTTTCAAGATGGGTTAATGTGGCACCATTTCTATTTGAACTAAAATGACAAATTGCAACACAGATTTGAATAACAGGGTATCTTTGTGGACAACAAGAATCATTTATGAAAATTGAGTTATCTTTTATAAATTCAAGTAAACTGAGAAATCCAGGAAAGGTTGTGAAAAAGATCTGTTTAAAGCTAAATTCAGGAATGTTTTAAAGACCCTCAAGGTTAAATTGTGGTTGGTGTTGTATAGAAGGTGCTCTGGAATATAAGTAGCAATTCTCCAGCATGTCACAAATGTAAGCCAAGTTAAGTTCAGCATTGAAGTTGGTATCAGAGTTAACCAATATATCCAGGGCTAGAGTAGTAGCAGTGATTTCTAGTTGATTATGGACTGAAAGAGGCATGTTAGTGAATGTTGATGAAGACTAAGGGTGTCAGCCTGTATATCCCCAGGACTGAGTAAAAAGTGCTTATAAGTTATGTTAAACACATGAACTATACAGGGGAACAATAATTGAGAGTACACAAACAGTATACATAAGTAAAATTATGATAATATACAAAATATGCCATTATAACACCTTATATACACGCATATATCCACCTTTTAAAGGTCTTATGTACTTAATATAAAGTTGGAATATGTTAGGGTAGTCTTAAGAGCCGTAAGTATAAGGCTACATAATTTTTAAGTACACTTAAAGATGTTATATTCATTGTTTTACGCAAAAAACAAGAAATGTGCTTTATTTCACTTAAAAGTTGACTATATGCACTATAAAATTGAGAATATCAAAATTGCGCTTTGACAGATCAATTTGCCTCATTTAGGACTATTGATTTGGATATTTAAATGCATAAAAATAACACTTTTCAAATTTGGTGTTTTTTATGCCAGAAATGGCTTCTGTGTACTGGCCACATACTGCCTGCTTTTTTCCCGTGTGAATAGCTTCATTTTTAGCAAAGTTAGATTTTTCACACTATAATTACCCCACATTCTACGCCCACTGTGGGGAAACACACTAAAATAGGCAAGAGGTGCTTATTTAGTGTCCTAGCTTAATTAATAATGCATTGACCTTGTTTATATGCACTAATTTCATTAATAACCTCACTCTTGGTGTCTAATTTCATCACCACGCTTAAATTTGCCTAATTTTAGTCAAGGATTTACCCATGCAAGCGCCTGCCAAGGACTGCATGTAGTTACCCCACATTTCACGCTCTTTTTTGAGTTTTTGGGTGGTTTCTCAATCAATATTGGTTATTTTTGGATGGGAATTTCATGTAGTATAATGTCAGGATTAGCCCCTTCACTTCTACAGTGAATCCCCCTTATAATTAAGCTATTATTAACCTTAAAAACTCTCTTTTAGTCTTTTATTTTATTGTTTAATACGCATATACTCTCTTTTTATCTAATTCTTTAATTTTGATGGATTTCCCTTATTATTACAGGATTTTGATGGTTGTTACTCTTCTAAATATGTCATGGGTTACTGGGGATGTTTATGGGCATGTCTATTAGTTGTTTTGAGGCGTCATTAACTGTGTATTGGATGGTACATCAAGGGAATCATTGGGGAACTCAGTGTGTATAAAAGGAGGAGGTTTTTGGGTCTTGTTTCTACATTCTTTATCATTACAATTTACACCATATAACCAAATCAATTACAATACACTTCAATTAGTACTTTTATAAGACTTTTGAGTAGTATCTGAATTATTACACTCTATTTTTTTACCAATTAAAAAGATTGTAAGCCACATATAAAAATAGTGAGAATTATATTACTGAGACCTTTATTCTGAATTATATTTTACTATTTGTTGGATTTATACTACAGTATTCATATAGGACCATTTAAATCTTCTAGACAAAGACTTTTCAAGCTAGTTCACGTCCTTTTAGTTGATCTTAGCCTGACAATTGGGGACCTTTCCTCAAGAATTCTGTTATAATCCAGTAAGTAAAAATTTCAAAGAAGGTACATGTAAATAATATCCCTATAGAAATATTTGGATAATTACAACAGGCTGGGGTCACTTATATTGTGATTTCAGAAAAATAAGCTCTGTTATATAAAATTGTGATATTGAATGAACAATTTTACCACTAATTTAACATAATATAATTGTTATTAGTGGGAGTCTGTCAATAGACCAATTAAATTTGTGTACTTTGCAGATAATAAAACAATTAAACTGATTAATTATTTTCTTTTAAACAGGACTTTTAATCCCTTTATATTGGTTTATAATATTCATTTAATATTTCAAAAGGATCTTACTGACAGTTGTTTTCTTTTTAAATATAAAAACATGGCTACATATTGTAGACCAGTTAAATCAAGTGACCACTTAAAAAGCATATTTGACTTTTGGCACTTAAAAATTCACTTCATACCAATAAGTAAGCAATAAAACTGTCATCAGTGGTATTGATAAATATTGATAAAACTCCTTTTTGAAGTTTTCATATCTAAACTTTCAATTCTTTAAATTCCACAAAAAATGTGTGACAACAATGACATTGTAAGTAATAAGGCAAAACCTTATAACTTAAGACTTAGAGCTGAAAGACCTGTTACAGGAAATTCAAATGGAGGGCCAGGAATCTCCAATAATAAACAACACTCCACCAATGTCCCTGGAGGAAAGGGAAAAACTCTAAAAGCAAGTGTCAATAAAGAAGTCCAAAAACACGTTGCAAGGGCAAATTCACTCCCTCTAAACCCTACTGAATACCCTAACAATAAGAGTAAACAATATTGTAGACCAGATCAACAATCTGGAGAAAAGGGCGGCACAGGGCTTTGTAGAAGTCAACCAGGCTCTAGTGGATATAAAGTCTCATCCACAAACAGTGGTACCAAATACCACAGCAACACCTCCAGTCCCAGAAGAGGACCAAAAAATAACAGTCAGAAAATTGAAGTGGGATTGGTATGCCCAAAACTACAACAACCCTCCTCAACAGGGATCCAGAAGTCACCCTTACAGGGGAAAGGCAAGGAGGGGCAGGGGAAGTGGGATAAGACCTTGGTAAGTCATCCAACTTCTCATGATCAATTGTATCAACCTAACAATGAATTACTTATAGGTAATGAGATTGATAGGAAATTATTGGATATAATTGATGAGGATTTAAAAAATGATTATTCATTTGATAATAACATGTTAAACTTGTCTTCAAAAGAGGACAATGTAAATAGTTTTATTGATCACCAGGATAATACTATTAATATAAAATTGGAACCAAATGAATCAAATGATGAGTCTTCTGAGTTGGAAACAGAAAAAATAGAATATTTTTTAAAAGAGAATCCAATGAAATCAAAAATAATTAGTAAATTATTATTGAGAATTGAAAAATTGGAAGAGTTCTCAAAAGAGTCAAACAATAATACAGAAAATGTATTATGACAGCTAACACAATCATTGAGTACCACAGCCATTAGATTAAAAATTATTGATAATTCAAATGATGAATTAATCAATGAGAATAAAAGATTAAACTCTGAGATTAGAAATTTAGAAAGTAAATTAGAACACTCTCAGAATGTTATGGCTACCATTGAGGGATGTGTTAAATTATCTTTTTCAAATGTAAATGATACTCTAACTCATGTACCTGTAATAAAGGATAGGTTACAAAGAGTAGAAATAGAATTAGCAAACATATTGAAAAATACTGAAAAAATAAAAGATAACACTTCTTATGTGGCAAGAGTACCTGTTTTCATGAAACATGCAAATGAAACATAAATGATGGAACATGAACATAGTGTCATGGGCTCTGAGAACAGTAAGTCAGTAAAAGATGAAATAAATGATCATCTTTCCAAAGTAAGTGAATTACTGAATATTCCTCAGGTTAGGGAAGCAAAAACAAACCAAAAGAACTGGCCTAAGTTAGATCAGTACCCTTCTTTTGACGGGGATTCAAAATCTGATTGGCAGCAATTCATACAAAGAATTGATAACTTAAAATTTTCATAAAAATTACCTGATGAAGAAATTAATTCAAAGTGAATATCTTTATTTAAAGATGTGGCCTTATTATGGTTTGAATCTGTATTGAGTGAGGGAATTAATTACTCCTGGAATGAATGGAAGGCACTAATTGAAAGGCAATTTGGTGGCCCAAAATTTAGAATCACTCAACAAAGATTGTATGAAAGAACAAGATATAATCCAAATGCTGGAGATAAAACCATGGTCTTCTTAATGAATTTAATAAAAATCATGAAAGCTATGGATCCAAAAATGGATTATGAAGAGTGGAAAGAAAAAATAATATACAAGTTGCCTATATCAGTTAGAGACATTATTGTAGCTAGAACTGAAACCATCAGAGATACCTCTGGGTTAATTAATATATGCAATGAGATATTATTAAACCACAAGTATGAAACCAAGTATAGTAATTACAGAAAAAGTGTTGATGTGGTAAAAACTACTACAAGTAAATTACCAGTGGAGAAGAAAAAACCTTCAGCTCCCCTTGTCCCTAAGAGACAAGAGAATAACACTTGTTACAAATGTAATGAACCTTGGGTTAAGGGTCACACGTGTAAGAAGAGAATAGATGATATTGAAACCTCACAGAACTCTGAACCAAGTGATCATGAAAATGAGAATGTGGAATCCAGTGAGGATTGTAAAAGTAACATATCTTACAGTGATGATGAAAATGAGATATTTGTATTAGAACAGGATATTATGTTCCTGAATGATGCTATACCTCATACAGACACATCTTTAACTTCCATTGAGGAAGCTGAAATAATTAAGGATGTATCTCATGATACTTACAAAATAACACCTATCAGAGCACCTGTTATCATATGTGGAAAAGAAATGAATGCCATTCTTGACACTGGGGATGCAGGTAGTGTAGTTTCAATTAATACATTAATGAAACTTGATAGTAAGTACCAGGAAAAACTAGAACCTGTTCAGACAAAGAACTGGAGGGGTTTTGGTTCAGTATTAAATCCAATTGGCAAGTACAAAACTGCTGTATTCTTTAAATATAATAATGGATATGTTAGAGCAGTTTGTGAATTTGTAGTAATGGATAATAATAATTGTAGTGATTGGTCTATTATTGGCAATGATTTATTGACAAAATTTGGCATTAAACTAGATCCTGAAAACAGTTTTTTCACCATAGGCCTGAATGGTAAGGGAAAATTCAAAATATGTTCTGAAAATTCAGTGTATGCCATTTCTCCTAGGGAAGAGCAACTGCAAGGTGGAAGAACCACCACTGAAATGGTTGAATTGGACAATGAAATCCAAAAGGCCTCTTTCAGTCCTCAACTTTCAAAAATTGAAGAAGAAAATATTTTGAGATTGATTAAATCATATCCTATGGCATTTGCTCATGGCTCAAATGAACTAGGATTGTTCAAAGACAATGAGAGGAAAATCTCTCTAAGCTGTGATTTGGATAATATTCCTGGCAGCCTAAAAAAGAAACCTTACCCAGCATCTCCTGCAAAAAGGAAAGATATTGAAGACAATATAAAAATGTTGTTGGAAATGGGTATTGTTGAAAACGTAGACACAACACCTAAGTATTGTGTCATTTCACCAGTATTGATCTCTTATGAAAAAGAACAGGCAAGATTATGTGGTGATTATAGAGCTCTGAATACATACAATGTAGATGATATTTACCCTCTACCAAGGATAGCTTCTATCCATGCTACCTTATGAGGAGCAAAATATATTTCTTGTCTGGATGGAAAAAAGGGTTACCACCAGATTCTTGTAGAAAAGAATTCTCAAAATTACTTATTAATAACCACACATATTGGTATATATAAGTATGTGAGAATGCCATTTGGCCCAAAGAATGCGCCTTCAGTCTTCCAAAAATTGATGGATAGTGTTTTTCATCAGGAAATGGTTGAAGGATGGCTTTTGGTCTATATTGATGACATCATAGTGTTTTCAAAAACTTATGATGAACATTTAAAGCACCTTAAAAGAGTCTTTCAAAGGATGAATGAAATCAATATGACAATTGCATTAAAGAAATTTAAGTTTGGATTTCAATCCTTGAAAGTACTTGGACATGTTTTATCTGGTTTAAAAATTTGTGTTGACCAGAATAAGGTGGCAGCAATTAAAAACATTGGTATACCTAAAAATGTAAAAGAGGTTCAAAGTTTTTTGGGTATGTGTGGATATTATAGACAATATATTAAAAATTACCAATACATTGCAGCTCCTTTAAAAACATTAATCAGGAAAAATGAGGCTTTCATTTGGAATAATGAAAGACAACATGCCTTTAATAAATTAAGGGAATGTTTAATGTCAGCTCCAATATTGGGACTGCCAGATTTCACCCTACCTTTTATCTTGTACACTGATGCAAGCTTCATAGGTTTAGGTGCTGCTTTACAGAAGAAACACATAATAAATGGAAAATTATCTGAAGTAGTTATCTGTTATATATCCAGAACCTTAAGAAAAACAGAATTAAGGTATGGTGCCACACAGATAGAATGTTTAGCCATGGTGTGGGCTTTGGAGAAACTTCATTACTATCTGGAAGACCAGAAGTTTGAACTTATAACAGATTGCAGTGCAGTAAAATCATTAATAAACATGAAAACACCTAATAGGCACATGTTTAGATGGCAACTAGCTGTACAAGAGTACAGAGGAAGAATGAAAATCACTCACAGAGCAGGAACATTGCATTCTAATGTGGATTTATTATGCAGAAGTCCTTTGCCAAATGATTCTGACAACCCAGCTTATGTACCTGAAAATGAGGTTATGCATATATTTGGGATTTACATAGTGGATTTAGAGGAAGAGTTTATGCAAACTATATTGGAAAATTATTCATCTGATTAAGATTTGACTAAACTATCTACCATTCTAAATGATCCAACTAATGCCTCCATGAGTGCATTACTTAAAACCTTGCCTCCAAAGTATAGCAATGCGTCAGAAAAAGATAAACTGTCAATTGAAGATGGATATATATATTACAGGAAAAAGTTAAGTAATGTAATAGTGATAGCACCTTCTATGAAAGAGTTAATGTTGAGTACTTGTCATGATGATATCTTAGCTGGTCATTTTGATTTTAACAAAACATTAAACAGAGTTAAAAATACAGCCTGGTGGATAAACATGAAAGAAGATGTACAAAAATACATTGAAACATGTGACTCTTGTCAGAAATCTAAAAGATTAACTGGGAGGAGAGCTGGGTTGTTGCAACAAATAGAGCAGCCAAAAGCTCCATGGGAAATCATAAACATGGATTTTGTAACTGGCTTGCCATTAGCAGGAAAAGAAAGTTTCAATTCTTGCTGGGTAATAGTAGATAGATTAACAAAAATGTGTAAATTTATACCTACCCATAAAGAGGTATCTGCAAAAGACTTGGCATTACTATGGTGGACTCAGATGATGAATACTTCTGGGTCCCCCAAAGCCATAATCTCTGACAGAGACCCTAAATTTACTTCAGAGTTCTGGACATCTTTGATGGAAGTATCAGGTTGTCAATTGAAACTGTCTACAGCACACCATCCACAAACTGATGGGCTGGCTGAGAGAATGATACAAACTCTAGAAGACATGATCAGAAGATATTGTGCCTTTGGATTGGAATACAACAACAATGAGAAATTCACACATGACTGGGTAACATTAATTCCTGGCCTTGAATTTGCTTATAACAGCACAACTCATTCTGTAACAGAGAAGAAACCATTTGAACTCTGTCAGGGATACTTACCTAATACCCCAGTAAATCATTTAAATAAATTACCAAGGTTAGATATACACCCTGGTAATAAATCCTTTATTCATATGCAACAAATGTGTAGAAAGCATGCAGAAGAATGCATCCAAAAAGCATTTGAATATGAAAAGAAAAGGTGGGATAAATCTCATCTGGAATTTGAATTCAAAAAGGGAGATGAAGTCATAATATCAACACTACATTTTAACTTACAAGGTAATGTTAAATTAAAGGATACCTTTGTAGGACCTTTTTTAGTAAGCAAAATTGTTGGTAATAATGCAGTGGAAGTCATATTAATTATATGCCCCATATGATAGGAAGCATCCAGTTTTCCCTATCTCATTATTGAAACCTTACCATGCAAATGATCCTGACTTATTTCCAAAAAGAAGAGGAAGGCCTAAAAAGAAACCTGAAGAAATTGTGGAAAAAGCAGAGATTGAAAAAATTCTTAAGAAAGGAATCCTTACTAAAGAAAAAGGAACTGAGTATTTACTAAGATTTAAAGGGAAATCAAATGAATTTGATTAATGGATACCTGAAAAAGAAATTTCTAATTTATCCACCCTTCTTAAAAAATTTAAACAGAAATAAATTTCTGTTCAACCAGCTGAGGGGTTAAAAACCAGTACTCATAATATTTTATTATGTTTTATTTCTTTAAAGTATAATCTTTAATGCTACAGAATTAATCTGAATACCTGAAAATTACAAATAAATAAATAAAATGTATAACTTATCATTTTTTTTATTGTTTTTTTTGGGTGGGCGAGTGTCAGCCTGTATATCCCCAGGAATAAGTAAAAAGTTCTTATAAGTTATGTTAAACACATGAACTATACAGGGGAACAATAATTGAGAGTACACAAACAGTATACATAAGTAAAATTATGATAATATACAAAATATGCCATTATAACACCTTATATACACGCATATATCCACCTTTTATAGGTCTTATGTACTTAATATAAAGTTGAAATATGTTAGGGTGATCTTAAGAACCTTAAGTATAAGGCTACATAATTTTTAAGTACACTTAAAGATGTTATATTCATTGTTTTACGCAGAAAACAAGAAATGCGCTTTATTTCACTTAAAAGTTGACTATATGCGCTATAAAGTTGAGAATATCAAAATTGCACTTTGACAGATCAATATGTCTCATTTAGGACTATTGATTTGGCTATTTAAATGCATAAAAATAACACTTTTCAAATTTGGTGTTTTTTATGCCAGAAATGGCTGCTGTGTACTGGCCACATACTGCCTGCTTTTTTCCCGTGTGAGTAGCTTCATTTTTAGAAAATTTAACTTTTTCACACTATAATTACCCCACATTCTATGCCCACTGTGGGGAGACACGCTAAAATAGGCAAGAGACACTTATTTAGTGCCCTAGCTTAATTAATAATGCATTGACCTTGTTTATATGCACTAATTTCAGTAATAACCTCACTCTTGGCGTCTTATTTCATCACCACGCTTAAATATGCCTAATTTTAGTCAAGGACTTACCCATGCAAGCGCCTGCCAAGGACTTCATGTAGTTACCCCACATTTCACGCTCTTTTTTGAGTTTTTGGGTGGTTTCTCAGTCAATATTGGTTATTTTTGGATGGGAATTTCATGTAGTATAATGTCAGGATTAGCCCCTTCACTTCTACAGTGAATCCCCCTTATAATTAAGCTATTATTAACCTTAAAAACTCTCTTTTAGTCTTTTATTTTATTGTTTAATACGCATATACTCTCTTTTTATCTAATTCTTTAATTTTGATGGATTTCCCTTATTATCACAGGATTTTGATGGTTGTTACTATTCTAATTATGTCATGGGTTACTGGGGATATTTATGGGCATGTATATTAGCTGTTTTGAGGCGTCATTAACTGTGTATTGGATGGTACATCAAGGGAGTCATTGGGGAACCCAGTGTGTATAAAAGGAGGAGGTTTTTGGGTCTTGTTTCTACATTCTTTATCATTACAATTTACACCATATAACCAAATCAATTACAATACACTTCAATTAGTACTTTTATAAGACTTTTGAGTAGTATCTGAATTATTACACTCTATTTTTTACCAACTAAAAAGATTGTAAGCCACATATAAAAATAGTGAGAAATATATTACTGAGACCTTTATTCTGAATTATATTTTACTATTTGTTGCATTTATACTACAGTATTCATATAGGACCATTTAAATCTTCTAGACAAAGACATTTCAAGCTAGTTCACGTCCTTTTAGCTGATTTTAGCCTGAAAAAGGGTGAGTGTATGATGAAGGGGCTGCTTAAGTGTTGGGAAGTCACGTTTTTCACATGTTGAATAATAAGCCCTTAAGAATTAGATGATAAAAAATCTAAGGAGATAGCATGTCTGTACCTAGTGCTGACTAATCAAGATGAAGGAGAGAAGTGCTTTCATGGCTTGTTTTGCTCAAAAGAAGGTGTGTTTCAGGTCAAACACACCATCAAAATACACCTGTCAAGGGTAGGTGTATTTCATTTTCTCATGGAGTGTTTGGTACTTTTTTGTGGTGTGTTTATGTGGTGTATTTGATCAAGTTTGAGACCCCCTAATGTACTCCATCCCATCTCATTTTCATAGAACATATCTATTGTTCTAGAACTCTCCTTATCAGAAATGGCCCATTTTTATTTTTGAGCCATTAATCCCTTCATCAATTCTCTTCCACTTATAATACTTAATATATCAAAGAATATGCATTTTATATTTCTTCTAATCTTTTTTTCAAGATTTCAAATTTTAGATAACACTACTAAAAAGAGGGAGCCTGGCTGGTAGTGATTTAAAATTACATAAAAAAATTCACTATGCACCAAGTAAGATATCTCTGATGGAGATATTCAGTGTGAGTTGGGAATATTGTAGGGAGGGACATAAGGATAGAAAAATATGTGTAAGAAATATATGTGGTCGAAAAATAAGGTTAAGGAAAATATGTGCAAACAAAAAATATTAGTGAAAAATGAGTGTAAGAAAAATATGTTGCAACCATGGGAAATTTTGTTTTTCATTTTTTTCTCAAAAAAAAAATGATTTTTTTTTCCTTTTTTTTTTTACTTTATTTTCTGTTTTTTTACCTTTTTTTAATTTTTTTTGAAAAAAAAAATTCTCATGGTTGCAAGTGATTTTTCTCACACTTAATTTTCTTGAACTTACTTTTCTTACATTTATTTTTCTTACCTTATGTCCCTTACTAAAATATCCCCAACTCGGACTGGATATCCCCATCAGGGATATCATACTTGGTGCATAGTGAAAAAATAAACCAAGCCACAGGAAGTGTCTTGGGCTTGAAAATAAAAAAATATTTTTCTGCCAGCTTTAAGCTGGCAGCATTTAATAAAATATTAAATTTTTTTTGACCAAATCCAGTTTTAGTGGCTTTGGTCAATTAAATAATACATCTTGCGGGCAGTTAAAAACTTCCTGAAAGATGTTGTGTTTAAAAGCAAGCAAAGTTGCATGCAGCAACTTTGTTTTCTTTTTCTTTTTAAATTATTGAATTGCAGCCAGTTTAAAATTGGCTGCAGGTATTTTTTTAAAGCAAACAAAGTCGCTTTTAGCGACTTTGGTTGTGAGCTCATTTTTACATCTCCCAGACAGATAGCACTTGCTGGGAGGTTTTAAGGTGAGATTCAAGCAGCCAATTTGCTTAAGGCGAAATTGGATGCTTAGAACAAAAACTATCAGCCAGGGGGAGCCTGGCTGGTAGTAATTTAATATTACATAAAAAAACAACCCAAGCCATAGGAAGTGGCTTGGGTTTGAAAATAAATAAAATATTTTGCTGCTAGCTTTAAGCTGGAAGAGTTTAATGAAAAATAAAAAAAACTGACCAAAGCCACTTTTAGTGGCTTTGGTCAATTTAATAATGCATCTTGCAGGCAGTTCAAAACTTCCTGAAAGATGTTGTGTTTAAAAGAAGCAAAGTTGCATGCAGAAACTTTGCTCTCTATTTTTTATATTAATGAATTGCTTCCAGTTTAAAACTGGCTGTAAGTTTTTTTTTAAAGCAACCAAAGTCCCTTGTAGCAACTTTGGTTGAAATATATTTGTTTTTCATATCCAAGCCAGATAACTATCAGCCAGGCTATTCCAGGAGCCCAGTAAATGATGTGTTACCTTATAGAACCTGAAAGAGGGCATATGAATTATATTTAATGTATATAAATTAATATTTTATTGCATAATAAAATTATATAAATATCTTATTACGTATAAGTGTTATATTGATTTTATTGTTTATATATATTTTATAAATTTAAATTAAACATAATATATTTTATATTCTACAAATAAATGGTGCATTTTTATGTATTTAATAATTATAAATTAATATTTAATTAATTGAAAATATATATTATAATTATAAGTGTAAAATTGACTTATAATATAATTAAATTAATTATTTACATTTATATATTAAATTACATCTTTCATATAGTATTAAACAATAAGTAATGGCGCTTCTTTTGACCCTTAATTGTGTAAGGAAGAAAATTAAATAAATTATAATACTTATTTTATAAAATAGTATTATAATTTCTCAAATTAATTTAATTAATTGTTTCAGTTAACTAGTATTTAACTATATAAGTGAAAATAATTAAATTATATAAACTTATGCTGAATTAAATTGATTGCATACCTTGTTGCGTCAAAACATGGTAATTTTTTCACTTAGAAATACTGAAAACAGATTGTATTACTTGTTTTGATTTGTTTTTCCCATTGTTAGTAGATCACATGGTTGTTTAGTTACCTATTAATCTATAGAAACTAATTTGGGGAATTTGGGATAGGAATTTTACAGTCTTAATTGGGATACTTGTTATTTTTCGTATATTTTTCTCTTAGTTACTATGTTACAAGTTTCTACCCTTATCTTTTTGTTTTACTTCATTACTCTTTTGTATATAGTCATTTGTAGCGCTTCAGGGGGCCATTGCCTATAAAAGGGCCTTGGATTATCCCCTGTAGAGGCATCACTTACTATACACTCAACAACTTAAATATAATTTTATCATGTTTATTATTATTTTTATTAGTATTACAATCTAATTAAGAATTCTATATAACAATTAAAAGGTTGCCTTAAGTCTGATAGTGATCAAAGTGTTTGCCGCGCAGAACCCTTACTTTAAATAATATTATTATTAATAAAGCCTCAATTTTTGTCATCTCTCAAGTTACTCGTCGTTGCTTTTCTTTTAAATAAATTAAATAATCTATTATATTATATTTTATTTTTTACTTTTCTCCTTGTCCTCCTCCATTTCTTCCCTTTTCCTTACCTTCTTCTAGACAACTGACCGACAACTGGAGGCCTTTCCAAACGACAACGACAATCGAGCCTGGCGACAAACGACTAATGCACGGCCCACCTAGCAAAAAAGAATCTTTTGTCACGACTGTGTTTCGAACTTGGGTTCAATATATTAGGTTTATATTATATTAAATCATATATTATTTTGAAGTGATTTTTCGATCACTATAGTAAGTTCACCTTTGCACCTCTCACTCATATTACTATATTTTTACTGCAATAACAGTGATTGTGGCTTAATTGCTGACTCACTGAGTGTAAGTGTTCAATTATTTAAATTTTTTTTTCCTATTTGACCATTATAGAGTGTTAAATCCTCTTAGTCCTAGAAGAATTAACATTATTATTAATACAAATTGAATTATTAAATTAATTTTTTTATTATTATTAATTATTGTTAATTTTTGTTGACTTAAAAGTACTTTGTGCTTGGTCCCAAATATATTGCCATATTTAATATTGGTAATTTAATTAATTGGTTGAATTAACTTGATTGTTTATTGCCAATTTAACTTTGCAATCCATTTTATTAAATTATTTTTTAAATATTAATTTATATTAATTTTTTTTTTGGAGCAAATTATTAACTGATTTTAATTGATTTTTTTTAAGAGTTAATTAATCTCCCACTATTATGTCCAACATATTGGCTGAAAAAATGGATAACATGCATATGGATGAAATTGAAATTGACTATGATGCTGATACTGTGAGTTCTTCTAAAGTTGAACATAAAAAATCTTATGTTAACACGAAAAATTCACATACTTCAGGATGTGGAAATGACAGGAGAAGTAAACAAAGCAAACCCCCTTCCCCCAGCACCACAGAAGGAAGTAAAGCCTCTAGTACCTCAAGAGGGTCTTCCAAAAGGATTCAAAATAAAAAAGCTTCCTCTACCACAACAAATCAGCAACCTGTCCAGTCATATAAAAGAGCTAAAGGCAGAAAACATGAGTTACAAAGCAAAAGAAGATACCTTGTGGGATCAAGTTCAGGAACTCAGGAACCAAAATCAGGCCCAGGCCCCTCCTCAGTTGCCTCCCAATCAGCCTCAGTTTCAGGCTCAACCTTCACAGCCACCCAGCTCCTCCAACCAAAATCCAAATACTATGGAAGTAGAGCAATGGAAATGGGATTATCTAATGAGTCACTACCAGCAGAATGTGAAACATCCTCCTCATCATCAGCCTGGCCCATCCAGAACACCCAATTTCCATCAACCTCCTCATCCCTACCAACAAGGCAGGAGAAAGAAGGCCCAAGCACAATCCCAAACCCAGTCTCAGGGGAAGTTTCCTCCTCTGCCATGGTAAGTAATTTGGCTGATAGTCACTGGGTATGTTTTCTAATAAGACTTCTTCTACAGGTAATATTATTGAACATGGTGAAAGAACAGTTAAACCTGTTAAAAGACAGCTTCCTGTAACTAGTAGCCCTATTGATGTAATTAGCAAATTGTCATTTGATGAACCTTTAAATTTAACTTCTACCTCTTTAATTAATCCTGCTCTTGCAATTAAGAATGATTCTGTTTCCCCTGAAGTCTATCCCTTAATTGAGAAAACTTCTGAAGAAATATTGAGAAATACCCTTGATTTTAATGTTGTGAAAGACAAACATTTGAGAGATGTGTTAATTCATGAAAATGATAGATTAAATAATTTGCACTTGCATTGTAAGGTAGGTTCTTCTGTACAAGATACAGCTTATTATAAAATCAAAGACACTTTAAATATTGTTCTTAGTCAACAAAAGCAAATAAGGAGTGACCATAGAGCTATCTCAGATAGAAATATCAGTCTACATTAGAACTTGAGTGAATTGAAACCCCTTATTGAAGAAAATTATTCATTAAAAAATGAAATAAAATCTCTACAAAATGAGTTTAAAATACTAAAGAATGATTTCCATGCACTAAGTGCCAAACACACAGTTTCTGAGGACAGAAATGTTCTATCTCTTGCAAAAGTAAATGACCAGATGTCTGAAATTCCAAGGATAAGAAACTATGTGTCTGACCTGCAGGAAAAATTCTCAACCTTAACCATCAATAATGGAATGAATGAGAATGCTATCAATAAGCTGCATAAAACTAAAGGTAAAGAACCTGAGCAAAGTTCTTCCTTTCTTCCTCATATTTCAACCATTAAAAAAACTGACAATGAGTCTGTAAAATCTTTTGTTACTAGCAAAAAATCTTGTGATGGTCATGCACCAGCTGTTTCTGTAAATAATGAAATTTCTGAACACCTGGCTAAACTTCAGGAATTATTAATCATGAATAATTCAAACCAAAAAGTGGACCATCCCAGTAGTCAGAAAAATTGGCCTAAGTTGGACCAATATCCTACCTTTGATGGTGATTCTTCTTCTGATTGGCAACACTTTATCCAAAGGATTGATAATTTAAAGAGATCTTATAAACTACCTGATGAGGAAATTGTTTCTAAGCTAATTTCTTTATTTTCCAATGTAGCCTTGATGTGGTATGAATCTGTTCTTCTAGATAACAATCATTATACATGGAATGATTGGAAATCCTTGATTGAGAATCAGTTTGGTGGTTCAAAATTCAGGTTAGCTCAGCAAAGACTGTATGAGAATACTAGATATGTATCCTCCTCTGTTGAAAAGCCCATTGTTTTTCTTATGAAAATAACAAAAATCCTAAGAGCAATTGATCCAAAGATGGATTATGATATTTGGTGAGATAAAATCTTGTATAAATTACCAAATTCTCTTAGAGATTTGATTGTGGCTAGAACTGAGCATGTAAGGGAAAATTCTTCTTTAATTAATATCTGTAATGAGGTACTACTCAACCATAGATATGAACCAAAAAATTACCTTGGTAAATCTTATAATGATCAGAATAAACCTTCTACAAAGCTCCCAGAAAAATCTGGTAAACCCTCTGCCCCTGTTGCACCTAAAAAATATGCAACAAATACTTGTTATAAATGTAGCAAACCGTGGCAGAAGGGTCATGTTTGTGACAAGAAAATTCATCTTGTTGAACAAAATGAAGACACTGATGAAGTTGAACTTGATGTCAATAATTCTTCTAGTGACTGTGAAAGTAATATATCCTATGACAGTGAATCTGTTAAAGATGTTTTAATGTTGGAACAGGATGTCCATTATTTAGATAATATTTCTAAAGAATGTTTATTGGATTTATCTTCAGTAGAAAATGCTGAGAAAATTAAAGATATTACTAATAATTCTATACCTATATCCCCTTTGAAGGCACCTGTTATCATTAATGGTAAAAATGTTGATGTAGTTCTTGATTCTGGTGCTGGAGGAAGTGTAGTGTCTGAAATAGCTTTAGCTTCAGTGGATAAGGAATATTTGAGTAAGTTATTACCTATAACTTCTGAAAAATGGAGAGGGTATGGTTCTACCTTAATTCCTATTGGCAAATACAAAACCTCTGTATTCTTCAAATATAATGGTGGTTTTGTCAGAGCTATATGTGAATTTGTTGTCATGAAAAATGATAATTTAAGCGATTGGTTTATTATGGGAAATGATATTTTAACCATGTTTGGTGTGAAATTGGACCCAGCAAATAATTGCTTTACCTTAGGAATGAATGGCAAAAGAAAATTCAAAATTTCCTCTACTAGAAAACCTTCTGGGCATCTGTTAAAGTCTTGTAACTCACTAATCCAGTGTAAAGGCAGAACAACAAATGAAATGGATGATTTATTAAATGAAATAAATACTGCTTCTTTTGGTGATCAGTTAACTAGTGAACAAAAGGATTCTGTTATTTACTCTATTACCTGTTTCCCTATGGCTTTTTCTCATGGTTCTCATGTCTTGGGAATTGTTCAGGAAGAGATGAAAATTACCTTATCCTGTAACTTGAGTGATATTCCTCCTAGTCTTAAGGAAAAACCATATCCTGCTTCTCCAACAAAAAGAAAGGATATTGAAGATAATATTGCAACATTATTAAAAATGAATATCATTGAGAAAGTGGGTGTCACCCCCAAATATTGTGTCATCTCCCCAGTCTTAATATCTTATGAAAAAGATAAGGCTAGATTATGTGGAGATTACAGAGCTTTAAACACTTATACTGTTGATGATATTTATCCTTTACCCAGAATTAATTCAATACATGCTACTTTGCAAGGTGCTGAATTTATTAGTTGTCTGGATGGTAATAAAGGATATCATCAAGTTCCAGTGGAGGAAAATTCTCAAAACTTTTTGCTTATTGCTACTCATATGGGAATATATAAGTATTTTAGGATGCCATTTGGCCCTAAAAATGCTCCTTCAGTTTTTAAAAGGTCATGGATAACACTTTCCATCAAGAAATAATTGAAGGATGGCTCATGGTTTATATTGATGACATCATTGTTTTTTCTAAAACTTTTGATGAACATATGATTCACTTGAATAGAGTTTTCCAAAAATTGGATGAAATCAATATGAACTTATCCTTAAAAAAGTGTAAATTTGGTTTTCAATCTTTGAAAGTCCTTGGCCATGTTGTGTCAGGCTTACAAATTTGTGTAGACCAAAACAAAGTTGCTGCCATTCAAAATGTGAAAGCACCAACTTCTGTAAGAGAAATCCAAAGTTTTTTGGGTATGTGCGGCTATTTTAGACAATATATTAAAAACTATCAGGTCATAGCCTTGCCTCTTACAAAACTGACCAGGAAAGATGTTGCTTTTCTCTGGAATAATGACTTTCAAAAAGCTTTTGATACATTAAAAGGTTGCTTGATGACAGCCCCTACATTGGCTCTTCCAGATTTCAACAAACCTTTTGTCCTATATACAGATGCTAGCTTTGTTGGTCTGGGTGCTGCCCTTCACCAGAAACAAATTATTAATGATAAATCCTCTGAGGTTGTAATTTGTTATATTTCAAGAACCTTAAGAAATAGTGAATTGAAATATGGTGCCACTCAATTAGAGTAATTAGCAGTTGTTTGGGCTCTTGAGAAACTTCATTACTATCTAGATGATTAAAAATTTGAATTGGTAACTGACTGTAGTGCTGTGAATTCCCTCTTAAACCTGAAGACACCTAACAGACATATGTTCAGGTGGCAACTTGCTGTTCAAGAATACAGAGGACGGATGACAATTATCCATAGGGCTGGAAATGTTCACTCCAATGTTGATATGCTCTCCAGATTTCCTCTGCCAAATAATGACTCAAATCCTGCTTATGCACCTGTAGATGATACTGTTCATATCCATGGTATATTTGTAGTGGATATGGAAGAAGAGTTATTGCAATTAATACTGGATTCATTTTAGAAGGATTCTGATTTAAATAAATTGGTTACTATCATAAATGATTCTAAGAATTCTTCAATTCAAGCATTAATAAAAACTCTTTCTGCAAAGTATCAAAATGCTTTGAGTAAAGGAAAGTTTTCTATTGAAGATGGTTATATATATTATAGAAGAAAGCTTACTAATGTAATTATAATTCCTCCTTCTATGAAAGAAACTATCCTCAAACTTTGTCATGATGACATATTAGCTGGTCATTTTAATCTTGAAAAAACATTAATTAGAATCAAAAACACTGCATGGTGGGCTAATATGTCTGAAGACACAAAATTATATGTTGAATCTTGTGATTCCTGCCAAAAATCTAACAGGTTAACAGGTAAGAGAGCAGGGTTATTACAACATATTGAAGCACCTAATGCTCCCTGGCAAATCATTAATATGGATTTTGTCACTGGTCTTCCTGTTGCAGGTAAAGACAGCTTCAACTCTTGTTGGGTAATAGTAGATAGATTCACAAAAATATGCAAATTTATTCCAACCCACAAGGATGTATCCACCAAAGAATTAGCTTTCTTATGGTGGTGTTACATGTTTAATATTATTGGTTTTCCAAAATCCATTATCTCTGATAGGGATCCTAAATTTACTTCTGAGTTTTGGACCTCTTTAATGGATATTTGTGGCTGTGAGTTAAAATTGTCAACAGCTCACCATCCTCAGACTGATGGTCTAGCTGAGAGAATGATTCAAACTCTAGAAGATATGATTAGAAGGTATTGTGCCTTTGGTTTAGAATATAAAGACAATGACAGATTTACTTATGATTGGGTCACTCTATTGCCTGGTCTTGAATTTGCATATAATAGCACTGTTCATTCTGTCACTGAGAAAAAGCCTTTTGAGCTTTGGTTAGGTTATGTCCCACATACTCCTGCTCAGATTCTCAATAATAAATTACCTAAGTTGGAACTACACCCTGGTGTAAAATATTTCATGCAAATGCAACTGCTATGCAGAAAACATGCTCAGAGCTGTATTGATAAAGCATTTGAATATGAAAAGAAAAGATGGGATAAATCCCATAAAGAATACACATTTAACAAGGGTGATGAAGTGTTGATCTCTACTATCCATTTCAATTTACAAGGTAACCACAAATTAAAAGATCCTTTTGTAGGACCAATTGTTGTTAAAAGAATGGTTGGTGATAATGCAGTAGAAGTTGTATTGTATTCTCCATATGATAGGAAACATCCTGTTTTTCCCATTTCTTTGCTTAAGCCTTATACTTCCAACAGTGACTTATTTCCCAATAGAAGGGGAAGACCTAAGAAAAACCCTCAAGAAGTCACAGAAACAGCAGAAATTGAAAAAATTCTCAATGATAGAATTATCACTTCTGAAAGAGGTACTGAACATTTATTGAGATATAAGAACAAATCATCTGAACATGATGCATGGATACCTGGAAAGGAGATTTCAAATCTGCCTACTCTGTTGAAAAAATACAAAAAGAAAAAATCTTAGCATTTATTATTATTATTTTTTTAGAGTGAGGGAGTGTCAGCCAGGCTATTCCAGGAGCCCAGTAAATGATGTGTTACCTTATAGAACCTGAAAGAGGGCATATGAATTATATTTAATGTATATAAATTAATATTTTATTGCATAATAAAATTATATAAATATCTTATTACATATAAGTGTTATATTGATTTTATTGTTTATATATATTTTATACATTTAAATTAAACATAATATATTTTTTATTCTACAAATATATGGTGCATTTTTATGTATTTAATAATTATAAATTAATATTTAATTAGTTGAAAATATATATTATAATTATAAGTGTAAAATTGACTTATAATATAATTAAATTAATTATTTACATTTATATATTAAATTACATCTTTCATATAGTATTAAACAATAAGTAATGGCGCTTCTTTTGACCCTTAATTGTGTCAGGAAGAAAATTAAATAAATTATAATACTTATTTTATAAAATAGTATTATAATTTCTCAAATTAATTTAATTAATTGTTTCAGTTAACTAGTATTTAACTATATAAGTGAAAACAATTAAATTATATAAACTTATGCTGAATTAAATTGATTGCATACCTTGTTGCGTCAAAACATGTCAATTGTTTCACTTAGAAATACTGAAAACAGATTGTATTACTTGTTTTGATTTGTTTTTCCCATAGTTAGTAGATCACATGGTTGTTTAGTTACCTATTAATCTATAGAAACTAATTTGGGGAATTTGGGATAGGAATTTTACAGTCTTAATTGGGATACTTGTTATTTTTCGTATATTTTTCTCTTAGTTACTATGTTACAAGTTTCTACCCTTATCTTTTTGTTTTACTTCATTACTCTTTTGTATATAGTCATTTGTAGCGCTTCAGGGGGCCATTGCCTATAAAAGGGCCTTGGATAATCCCCTGTAGAGGCATCACTTACTATACACTCAACAACTTAAATATAATTTTATCATGTTTATTATTATTTTTATTAGTATTACAATCTAATTAAGAATTCTATATAACAATTAAAAGGTTGCCTTAAGTCTGATAGTGATCAAAGTGTTTGCCGCGCAGAGCCCTTACTTTAAATAATATTATTATTAATAAAGCCTCAATTTTTGTCATCTCTCAAGTTACTCGTCGTTGCTTTTCTTTTAAATAAATTAAATAATCTATTATATTATATTTTATTTTTTACTTTTCTCCTTGTCCTCCTCCATTTCTTCCCTTTTCCTTACCTTCTTCTAGACAACTGACCAACAATAACAGTCTCTGGGAGGTTTAAAGGTGAGATTTGAGTGGCCAATGTTGCTTTAAGCAATATTGGCTACTATAAAAAATAAACCACCAGCTAGGCTCTCCAGGTTGGTTTGAATTAACAAGAAATAATATGAGAGTTGAGATATTGAAATTTGCCCTACTCTTTTACATGCCATTTGGAATTAATTTTTTGACAGTGTGAGATGTATATGTGCATAATAAAAAATCAAAGCCAGAAAAAGTGGTATTGGATATCTTTGAATGCCAAAACTTATATAGCCAGTTTTAAAATGTATAAAATATCAGGATACTGATTTTTTGTGCAGATTGTTTTGCAGAAATATACGCTTGGTTGTTAACTCTTTTGTAGTCAAATTTCCACTTAGTGGCAAAAAAAATAATAAGTGATAAAAAATGTGTCAATAACAGCTGAAGGTGAGTTTTCCCACCTTATGTGAACAAATGATATGGATAAGTAGATTGAATTTGAAAAATAAGTAAAAATAAATATTAATTGCATCTGTGTGCAACTATCCAATGCTTTAGTTCCTCAAATTATACTTTGTGAAACCCTATAAAAATAAGCTGTAAAAACAATATGTAAGTTTTAATTAAAAGCATGTGAAAATTTTTTGTGATCATTTGTACAATTAATTGCTGTGTAAAAACCTGTTGCATATATGCCTTATGAACGTTACTTTATGCCATGCAATAGGCTTCAGTAACTTGCATGTTTCTATACACATAACTGTAAGCAAATTTTCATCCAAGTGGAAAATTTTCCTTCCACTTACAAGCAACATGTTATTATAATTAGCTTTCCATCTGTTTCACTTAAGAGTTTTTTATTTTTGGTTTGTTCCTTATAATTTTTTCTTAATTAAAAATATTAATTTCACTTTAAATATAAGTTCAACTTTTATGGAATCCATTTTTCTCAATCATTAGGTTTGCCACCAAAGTCACTTGTTTACAGATTACAAACTTGGATTTTTGGTATTTTACTATCCTTTTCAATCTCTTTAAAAAATAATAAAATAGAACTGGTGATTGTTTTTATCTCTTGGCAGCTTGATCTTTAACTTGTCATAGTATAATCAAAAAGCTAATTTTTGGTTAGCATCCAAATTTTATATTGGTTCCTCTTTCTCTTTTTTTATTTTTTCATTCAATAAATATGATCTATTTTTCTACAACAATCAATTCCTAAAAGTTATAATTAACAGATTAGTTGTCCATTTATCAATCAATCAACTCCTACCAAAGGATTTTTTTTTGAATTTCAAGTAAGTATATCTTTTTTTCACTATTTCATTCTTAAACGTTTTATTATTCTCAATAATTATATATTAAATAATTAAATAAAATAAAACATCATATTTTTCACATGTGTATGGGATCAATTTTTTTCTACATATCAATAATTTATTGTATTGGCCTCCTGTAATTCTATTAATGGTAGAGGTATAGTTAATTCTTGTTTAAAGAAACAATACCTTTCAACATTATGCACAAGTACGTATGAAATTGTGCTGGACACTTTGACCAAGACCAGTGACTAAAAATTGTAAGGAAAACCAATAAAAATAGCCCATATAATGAAGATAATTGATGGTATCAAATTATTTTTAGGTAAAAGTGTCCAGCACAAGTTTGGCCATTGTAGACAATCCTATAGTGCTAGCTATAGGCCTTGACCAAGGGAGTTGGAGAAAAACCAGAAGAAAAACCCCTGTCCCTTTAGAAAAATAGAGTGAGATTTACCTGTTACAGTAAATTGGTTCCTGCTTCCACAAAGCCCCTTTTCCAAACACACTTGACTGCTTGATCAGTCAAGAAAGTAGTCTCCAGACAGACTCCCCAACCAAAGAACTGAAATGCAGACTAATGTCCACACCAGAGAAAGCAATAATACTTGATGTAGGTTGCGAATCCACACTAGAGACAGCAATAATACTTGCTATAGCTTGCAAGACTATAACAGAGAAAAAAGTTGCTAAGTTAAGTTAAATGAAGAACTCACTTGCAACAAACACAGACAAATTGTGGCCAGAAAACAGTGAAAACTGAGTGATGAACAAGGATATCACTGCCAGATGGTTGTATGATAATTAAGGTTGCCCCAAAACTCCCTTATCACTATATACACACTGACTACTAATCAAGAGCCCATGCACACCTGCAAATCCGGCGTTCCTGACTACCAAATTGCATAAAAACTCCCTAGAAGCGCTTCCAGCCCTCTAGCATTGAGGCAGGGGGTCCTCCCAGCACTGGGAAGCCCCCTGAAGCAGCCTGACCACCCTGAAGCCAGAAAACCACCAAAACACCCAAACTACTTAGAAAATTCACCTACAACTACTAAAACCCTTAAAACACATAATTACACTACAACAACATTGAGATATGAAATATAGAGAAAATTCTGCTCTTTCCAATGGTACTAAGCACTTAACCCTAAGACTTAAGGTTAGCCCATAAAACACAAAAAACAAAATTTAACAGCAATCTTTTTAAGATGAAAAGTGAGAATTTATCCCCCAAATACTTATGCTATGAAAAATGTCCACAAGACATAATATATAGAAAAAAACCAGGGCTATCCAATGGTAGCCTCCAGATCCCCGTAGTCCTAGTATTTGCTGTGTAATTCTAGAAAAATACCTAATTATTTAAACACCACCATTCAAGGCATAACGAAATACCACCAAATAAACCAACAAAGGGCTCCACCAATGTTGGAAGTCCACAACATACTTGTGCTGGAAACTTTAATGAGGAGAACCTCACTTCTCTTACAAAACTTGCACCATAAAATCTTCAAATTGGAAATGTGTCCAGCACAAGTATGGCCAAAATTATGCTGGACACTTTGACCAAGACCAGCGACAAAAAATTGCAAGGAAAACAAAAAAAAATAGCCCATATAATGAAGTTTATTGATGGCATCAAATTGTTTTTAGGTAAAAGTGTTCAGCACAAGTTTGGCCATACTTATTCTTGACACTTTTATGAGGAACACCTCACTTCTCTTAAATAAATATGTACCTTACCAACTTCATATTGGAAATGTGTCCAGCACCAGTATGGCCAAACTTGTTCTGAACACTTTGACCAAGACCAGTGACTAAAAATTCCAAGGAAAACCACAAATATTAGCCCACATAATGAAGATAATTGATGGCATCAAATTGTTTTTAGGTAAAAGTGTCCAGCACAAGTTTGGCCGTACTTGTTCTGGACACTTTTATAAGGAACTCATTTCTTCTCTTAAATAAACATGCACCCTACCAACTTCATATTGGAAATGTGTCCAGCACAAGTATGGCTGAACTTGTGCTGGACACTTTTACCCAAAAATTTAGATAGCATTGATTATCTTCAGTATAGGGGCTTTTTTTTAGCTTTCCTTGAAATAATAAGAGACTTTCCATGGCCAGAGTGTCCAGCACATGTCCGGTCAAACTTGTACTGGACACATAAAAAATACTTAAAATCTACTGAAGTATGTTTATCAATTACATGTTATTAAAGCCTCTTTAATTTTATTAAGGCATGAAAAACCAATATAAACTGATGATTGTTTTGTTTTTAATGATTAATAATTTTCAATTTTTGTTGCGATAAGTGAAATTTTGAAAAATTATTTTTTCTTAAGATCCTTGTGAACTTTAACTTCCATGGGTTGGATGCTAATATTTTTTGTATATATTTTGTTTATTAGCTATGGTAATGGATTATTGAGTGTCTTTAATGATTTTTCTTTTTTTAGGGATGGTGTTCACTTTTGTAAATTTTTTCACATGTGCATTTTTATACTAATCATTCCTGAGGTTTAGCCAATAAAAAAGCTGTCATAATTATTTAAAAACAGGTATGTTAAATAGAAAATCAGAGTCTAATTATATTCTTGTTTTAGGTTTTAATTTCATCTTGTTGTAAATATCTGAGAAGAGATTCAATTCAATTTTATTCAAGTTCATATATTGTGCATAAAAAGTTTTTTACATTTATTTAATCAAAATGTTTATCATGTCTTAAAGTTTTAGAAAAATATATATCTATTTTTCTATCCTCAAATTTTTCATAATCTTAAATTCTTTGCTCTCTCTTATCTTATACATCAATTCGCTTTTTTTAAAAAAAAGATTAATAATGTTATTTTTAAAAAAAGATTACTATTACTCTATATACATGGTTACCTGTGGGGTACAAAATTTAAGGTGCTTCTGCTTTATCTAGTGCTTTATTAACTTTTTCAAAATCTATATCTTCTTGAGCCTCAAGTAACTCCCTCTCATTAAGCAACAAATTTTCTAAATATCCAGGTGAATAGCATTTTTTTGGAAGAAATTTGGGCACATTCAAGATACCATCTGTTAAAGCTGTCTTTTTAGTTGAGCAATCATAAAATTTCTTCATTGAAGCCTTTTCAACATTTGAATGGGCCATCCTTTTAGTCAAGTTGTCCATTTTATCTAAAATTTCATCAAGTTTTGGATTTCTCCAACCAGGAACTATTTGTATAGGACATTTCACTTCTGTATCTGATGGGGCTTCTTCTAAATCAGAAATGAGACTTTTAACATGAAAAAGTGCTACAAATCCTGGCTGATAAATGAACTTTTTTCTTTCCATGTTGTAGCAGTTTTTTGAAATCTAAAATAAAATAAAATTGGTAAAGGAATTTATTTAGTTATTATGCTTTGAATAAATACCTTAGTTTGATAACGCTTTATCTGTGCTCTTGATCTCTTTTCATTTCTACTTGCCTCAATCATCTCACTGTTTTGACCGGCCACCTTTAGAATCTCCTTTCCCTTGTTGACCACCCATTGCTTGACAATGACTGGTGTAAACCTGAGTTTTTCTGAATAAATATTTTTCAATGTTGAGAGCCACTTAGTACAATGGTCTGATACTACACTCCCCATTGCTTGATTCCATTGTGACTGATAAACATTTTGACAGTTCCAATCAAAAGCGAGTTGAAAAAATCCTTTCTCTTGAAGCTCTCATTCCAAATTTCGTTTTACAGAGATCAGTACAGCAGCTCCTCCCTTTAGTCCTCGGGGCTCAGGTGTTGAAATAAAATTTGATAGATGAATTTTGGAACGTAAGAACATGGAAGTATTTGTTAAAATAAATTGACAATCAGCAGCTGAAGTTTCCTGTGGTGCCTTTTTAACCTGCTTTAATGCTGTTTCAATTGTCAATTTCTTGTAATCATGCCAAATATTCCAGTATGTAACTTCTTTGTTTGTTGGGCCAATAGGAAACTTAGATACATTAATGGGTCCACCAAGACAGAACTTCAAAAAGTGATAGATATTTTGGTTAATAGAATCTGAGCTCCTTGGTACATCACACCTTGTAACTATGCTTCTAAAAATTTGCAAGTTTTGGTCATTTTGAAGTGACTCAGCATCAAGTATTCTGTGCTGATCAGTAGCTTAAATTATAAGAGAGGGATTAACTGCAAATTTTTTAAAATAAAAATTGGTAAGCCTATTTTAATACATAAAAGCATGTTTAAAAAGTTTTCTCACCATATCTACTGGTGCTGGCTTCTGGGTTAGTAGAATTGGGTTCCACACAATTTCAAAGAAACTAATTCAACAACATACTAGCCCAATCTTTCCCTACACTTTCTGCTTGCTGCTGAAAATTATGAGGTGCAGATTGACCATCTGTATTTGTGATATTAGAAGATCAATCAGTTGATCAAACTTGAGGATTAGATAAAGACTGAGGAGGAGGTTAGGGTTTACCTGGATTTTCTCTAGGATTTTCAGATGGAACAGGACCCAAATCACCTGCTCTAGGATTTTTAGGAGGAGGTTTATTTTGCCCTCTAAAGTTGCTTGCTAATGGAGTATCAACCTGCATGGCATCACCAGTATTAGAAATTCTGTGCTTTATAAAAAATAAAAGAAAAAGTATTAACTTTCAGAATATAGACAAGATAATATTAAAGAGAAATTAGCTATACATTTTAATTGTGAGTTTAATGAAAAAAATATTCAAGTGAAAAAAATTAGTGGAAAACTCAGTTTTATTGGCTTGTAAAATATGTTCCTTAGATTTTTCAACCCTGGCTCTGAACTATTTATAATATTTTTCAAGTATAGGTAGACTTTTTATAGTACATTGAATTCCTTTTAGTTGAAATTAAATTTACAATAAAATGTCACTCTTTAATAGCAGGGTTTCTAAACCATAAAGAATGCCCTTTTTATTGTTTGCTTAAACATTTAGGCAAAATCTCAAAAAGTTTTATTTATTAATCTTGCATCTAGCTGTTCCAAAAATCTATTACAAACATTCCTAATCCTAAATAATTTCAAATATATAAACAAAAATGAAATTTCCATTTTGTTTAATTTTTTTACTTAGTAGTGTCTGAAGTCCAAAAGCAGTGATAACATTGTACTTTATTCCAAACATTCCCCTTTGGTGCTTTAAAGTGGCTGCCTTACAAATAATTAAATCTTGATTTATCACAATTTGTGTTACTTTTTCAACTCTTACTAAATGGCAAAGCACTTGTTGAAACCCCTCATAGGGATCCTTTTTTGTATCTTCTGGTATAAGCTCTTTAAATGGACTTACAATTAGATAGACTTTTTCATTATTGTCCTTTAAACTAAAAAGCTGATCAATATGCCCAAACTGCCTATCTTTTTCAAAATGAATTCAATGGTAGAATTCCCAGAATTCTGGTTATGAGTTATATAATGCTTTCCATGGACCAATATGCTTACTACATTTTAAACTACCCGGTCTCCTACCTTCTCTGATGGTAACAAAGCCTGTTTAGATGTCTCTTTTCTCAAGTGTGCCCTTACCCATTTTGTAAATAATGCCTCAGTTAAATGTATATGTCTTTTATTTGTATTGTGTTCAATTTTTTTAATATTAGATCCATACTGAGAATCATCTTCAGCTTCACCTAGTTCCAATACCCTAGAATCAAATGCCAGTGCTTGAGCATGGTCTGTGATACTTCTTCTAAGTTCAATAAAAATAAATTAGCTCATTTTTGTTTTTAAGCACCAAATTACCAAACTAAATACCTGGATGATGATTTTTCGGAATTTCCAATAATATACCATTAACTCTTTCAGCATCCCAAGCAGCCATTCCTAGGGGTGGACCAAAACATTTAATCATTTCTGGAAAATGTTGAGTGAAGTTCAGATTTGGCTTAAAGCCGATGTTTTTCAAACCTTCTTCCAAGCAGTTACAATACTCCAATAGCAGTTGATTTAATTCATCAAATTCATTGGTGGATACATTTTTTCAAGTCAAAAATTTGGTAATTGAATTAAATTGGTGAGTGATTTGAGAAGATAATATTCTCTAGGTTTGTGGTCTGACGTCACTGATGTCTCAGCTTGATTTAATTTTTCTACCCAAAGGGGGATAAGTGACAATGGAAAGTAAACAGTATAAAGTAAATGCCACTCCGCAGCTTTGAGGGAACCTTACTTTTTAGATCCTACTTGTTTCAGCACTGGTGAAATCCAGGAGTGTTTTTTTGTTTGCTCAATCACATTCCACACTGCCTCTAGCTCAGTGGCTGACAATTGTGGATTTCTAGCTCTTTCACTTTATTTCTCTTTTCCCTTCTTTTTATCTTCCTTACTTCTAATAGTCTCAAGGGATGAATTAGATATTTCACTTTCAGATATTCTAATACTCGTTTGCCTTAAGTTATAGGTTGAATTTCCACTTCCAATTCCAGAAGCATGTTCTGAGCCAAACTCTAAGGTTCAATAGTGATGTTCAGAGCTTGATGACTTTATCCTTCTGTTTGATCCTTCTGATTCAGATCCTCTACTATCCATTCTAAGATATGTTTGTGACAGTCTAGTTGTACTTTTATATCAAAGTCTGTTATGCTGTCCCCCTGGTTCAATATTATCAGAATCAATTCTGATTAAGCTGCTTCTAAGTTTTTTATATTTCATATTTAGAAATATATCAAAAAGTGCATCATCATCATCTCTTCTTACATGCCAATTTTTTTTCCTTTGTCAGATTTTTTTTCTAGGTCAATTGTGGAATTTTGTATTAGATAAAAATTTAGACTGTGATCTTCAAGATTTCCAAGCATGTGTGAATGCATCAAGTCAATTGAGAAATATTCTGTAGGATTCAAATATACAAGTTTATTCAGCTTTCTCTATAAAATCCCATGACTCCTAACAATAGATACCCGCTCCCAATGTGACCAAAACTTTTTCCCCTTCTCTGCCCAGTGCATATGATCCTCATGAGTGCATAAGAAAATTTTTTAACTTGATTCTCACCAATTTTTTCTTTTGAAATATGACAGACAGAGTAGAAATAACTGGCTGAGTGACTTGCAAAACCAACAATCTTTTCTATTTCAGGAATCTCTCCTATTAAAGAGAATAATGCAGCCCTTATTTTTTGGCCTTGTAGATAGTGAGGTGTTTTTTCAATAAATATTCCATCCCATAGAGTCTTTAGTTCATTGACAAGAGGCTTCAGATGATAATTTATTTTTTCACTCATTGTCTTAGTTGGACCAGGAATAATAGCATAAAAACATGGATTTTTGCTTTTGTATTGATCTTTGGGAAGCAAATTCGTAAGATATTACCCACAGATTTCTGATGACCTCCAATACAATTGCCACCCGGCCTAAACCAGTCAACATATAAACAAAACATTAAATTACCTCGTGTTTTTGTATATCCATCAACACTTCTATTTTGAGTCGTAGAAATATCTGGAAAATTTTTCCATACAAAACCATCATATACATCTTTCATCACATCCCTTTCCATTTTTTCTAGAAAATCATTTTTTTTTCTCAATCAGCATCTCAAATTTGATTAGTTGAAGCTTTCCTGAAAGCCAGTCAACCAAACTGTTTTGATAAAATGTTTTAAAAAGATGGTAGATTGCTTCTTCTTGTTTGTACTTAGCCAAATACAAAATTTCATCACCATTAAAAGTTTCTTCTCTCTGCTCTAAATCTTTCAAATAGCGCGTTGAGGATGAATAAAAAGGTTGAGTGAAAGATAAGATTTATAGTTTGTGTTTTTGGTTATACTCATAAAGAGAGAAGCACTTAGCACAGCATGTCTTGGTGGAAAATAATGGATTGAGTTTCAATTGATTAAGAAATGTATCTATAGAAAGGGGAATAAGGCTGATGATTCTACTAGTATCTAGTTTACCTATGTCACTAAGAAGTTTGAGTTTGTTGATTTCTTCATGAAAAAATTGTGCACAACCTTCTTTGCTTAAATGATGGATAAGAGAAAGTTTTGCTGCTTTCCACATTATCTATTGGCCATAAAGCTCTTCCAAATTAAATTCATTTGACTGCCGTAGAGATCCAATTTAATCCAAAACAGGCTGCCCCTAAGCAAAGAAAAAAATAGAGATTAATTGAAACATAATTTCTCTTTGTTTACCAAATATTTATGTCTTACAAGATCTTGGATGTTGGATCCTAAGTTAGGTGAAGAGCTGGATGTACCAACCATCTGTGCTTTGCAATTTCTTTCCTCTTCATGTTTTGAGTATGACTGAGATGTTTTGAAAGCTACACTAACTTCAAAGCTTCCCAATGAAGTCTGATGCTTTCTTTATGAGCATCCAAGCTCTTCACATTTACAAATGCAAAAAAAATGGCGGCATTTTAACACTTCTGGATATAAGAAATATGTTACTGGATGGTAGCGATTGAACAAACTACTTATTTATTGTGAATCCCTAACTAAAATAAGCTAATTTTTACATCTCAAGAAGTTTATCAAAAAGTGTCAGGCTAAGGTCAAGTACAAGGACGTGAACTAGCTTGAATGGTCAGTTGTCTAGAAGATTTTAATGGTCCTATATGAATACTGTAGTTCTAATCCACTAAGTTGTAAAATATAATCAACTATAAAGGTCTCAGTAATATAATTCTCACTATTCTTATATATGGCTTACAATCTTTATAGTTGGTAGAAAAATAGATTATATAAATTCAGATACTATTCAAAAGTCTTATAAAAGTACTAATTGATATGTATTGTAATTGGTTTGGTTATATTGGTTAAATTGTAATGATAAAGAATGAAGAAATACAACCCAAAAACCTCCTCCTTTTATACACACTGAGTTCCCTAATGATTCCCTTGATGTACCACCCAATACACAGTTAATCACGCCTCTAAACAACTAATAGACATTCCCATCAACATTCCCAGTGACCCATGACATAATTAGAAGAGTAATAACCGCCAAAATCCTGAAATAATAAGGGAAATCCATCAAAATTAAAGGAAAAGACAAAAAGAGAGTATATGCGTATAAAACAATAATATTAAGGACTAAAGGAGACTTTTTAAGGTTAATAATAGCTTAATAATCAGGGGGATTGACTGTAGAAATAATGGGGCTAATCCTGACATTATACTACGTGAAATTCCCATTCAAAAATAACCAAAATTGACTGAGAAACCACCCAAAAACTTAAAAAAGAGCGTGAGATGTGGGGTAACTACATGCAGTTCTTGGCAGGCGCTTGCACGGGTAAATCCTTGACTAAAATTAGGCGAATTTAAGCGTGGTGATGAAATAAAGTGCCAAGAGTGAGGTTATTAATGAAATTAGTGCATATAAACAGGGTCAATGCATTATTAATTAAGCTAGGACACTAAATAAGCGCCTGTCGCCTATTTTAGTGTGTTTCCCCACAGTGGGCGTAGAATGTGGGGTAATTATAGTGTGAAAAAGCTAACTTTGCTAAAAATGAAGCTATTCACACGGGAAAAAAGCAGGCAGTATGTGGCCAGTACACAGAAGCCATTTCTGGCATAAAAAACACCAAATTTGAAAAGTGTTATTTTTATGCATTTAAATAGCCAAATCAATAGTTCTAAATGAGCCCAATTGATCTGTCAAAGCGCAATTTTGATATTCTCAATTTTATAGCGCATATAGTCAACTTTTAAGTGAAATAAAGCGCATTTCTTGTTTTTTGCATAAAACAATGAATATAACAGCTTTAAGTGTACTTAAAAATTATGCAGCCTTATACTTAAGGTTCTTAAGATTACCCTAACATATCCCAACTTAATATTAAGTACATAAGACCTATAAAAGGTGGATATATGCGTGTATATAAGGTGTTATAATGGCATTTTTTGTGTATTATCATAATTTTACTTATGTATACTATTTGTGTACTCTTATTTATTATTCCCATGTATAGTTCATGTGTTTAACATAACTTATAAGTACTTTTTACTCAGTCCTGGAGATATACAGGCTGACACTCGCCCACCCAAAAAAAAACAATAAAAAAAATGATAAGTTATACATTTTATTTAATTTGTAATTTTCAGGTATTCAGAATAAATCTGTAGCATTAAAGATTCAACTTTAAAGAAATAAAACATAATAAAATATTATGAGTACTGGTTTTTTAACCCCTCAGCTGGTTTAACAGAAATTTATTTCTGTTTAAATTTTTTAAGAAGGGTGGATAAATTAGAAATTTCTTTTTCAGGTATCCATTTATCAAATTCATTTGATTTCCCTTTGAATCTTAGTAAATACTCAGTTCCTTTTTCTTTAGTAAGGATTCTTTTCTTGAGTATTTTTTCAATCTCTGCTTTTTCCACAATTTCTTCAGGTTGCTTTTTAGGCCTTCCCCTTCTTTTTGGAAATAAGTCAGGATCATTTGCATGGTAAGGTTTCAATAATGAGATAGGGAAAACTGGATGTTTCCTATCATATGGAGCATATAATATGACTTCCACTGCATTATTCCCAACCATTTTATTTACTACAAAAGGTCCTACAAAGGGATCCTTTAATTTAACATTACCTTGTAAGTTAAAATGTAGTGTTGATATGAGGACCTCATCTCCTTTTTTAAATTCAAATTCTTTATGAGATTTGTCCCACCTTTTCTTTTCATATTCAAATGCTTTTTGGATGCATTCCTCTGCATGCTTCCTACACATTTGTTGCATATGAATAAAGGATTTAGTGCCAGGGTGTATATCCAACCTTGGTAGCTTATTTAAAAGATTTACTGGGGTATTTGGTACATATCCCAGCCAGAGTTCAAATGGTTTCTTCTCTGTTACAGAATGAGTTGTGCTGTTATAAGCAAATTCAAGGCCAGGAATTAATGTTACCCAGTCATGTGTGAATTTCTCATTGTCTTTGTATTCTAATCCAAAGGCACAATATCTTCTGATCATGTCTTCAAGAGTTTGTATCATCCTCTCAGCCAGCCCATCAGTTTGTGGATGGTGTGCTGTAGACAATTTTAATTGACAACCTGATACTTCCATCAAAGATGTCCAGAACTCTGAAGTAAATTTAGGGTCTCTGTCAGAGATTATGGCTTTGGGGAACCCAGCAGTATTCATCATCTGAGTCCACCATAGTAATGCCAAGTCTTTTGCAGATACCTCTTTATGGGTAGGGATAAACTTACACATTTTTGTTAATCTATCCACTATTACCCAGCAAGAATTGAAACTTTCTTTTCCTGCTAATGGCAAGCCAGTTACAAAATCCATGTTTATAATTTCCCATGGAGCTTTTGGCTGCTCTATTTGTTGTAACAACCCAGCTCTCTTCCCAGTTAATCTTTTAGATTTCTGACAAGAGTCACATGTTTCAATGTATTTTTGTACATCCTCTTTCATGTTTATCCACCAGGCTGTATTTTTAACTCTGGTTAATGTTTTGTTAAAGTCAAAATGACCAGCTATGATGTCATCATGACAAGTACTCAACATTAACTCTTTCATAGAAGGTGGTATTACTATTACATTGCTTATCTTTTTCCTGTAATATATATATCCATCTTCAATTGATAGTTTACCTTTTTCCAACGCATTTTTATACTTTGGAGGCAAGGTTTTAATTAATGCACTCATGGAGGCATTTGTTGGATCATTAAGAATGGTAGATAGTTTAGACAAATCTTTATCAGATGAATAATTTTCCAATATAGTTTGCATAAACTCTTCTTCTAAATCCACTATATAAATCCCAAATATATGTATAACCTCATTTTCAGGTACATAAGCTGGGTTGTCAGCATCATTTGGCAAAGGACTTCTTGATAATAAATCCACATTTGAATGCAATGTTCCTGCTCTGTGAGTGATTGTCATTCTTCCTCTGTACTCTTGTACAGCTAGTTGCCATCTAAACATGTGCCTATTAGGTGTTTTCATGTTTAGTAATGATTTTACTGCACTGCAATCTGTTATAAGTTCAAACTTCTGGTCTTCCAGATAGTAATGAAGTTTCTCCAAAGCCCACACCACGGCTAAACATTCTAGCTGTGTGGCACCATACCTTAGTTCTGTCTTTCTTAAGGTTCTGGATATATAACAGATAACTACTTCAGATAATTTTCCATTTATTATCTGTTTTTGCTGTAAAGCAGCACCCAAACCTATGAAACTTGCATCAGTGTACAAGATAAAAGGTAGGGTGAAATCTGGCAGTCCCAATATTGGAGCTGATATTAAACATTCCTTTAATTTGTTAAAGGCGTGCTGTCTTTCATTATTCCAAATGAAAGCTTCATTCTTCCTGATTAATGTTGTTAAAGGGGCTGCAATGGATTGGTAATTTTTAATATATTGTCTATAATATCCACACATACCTAAAAAACTTTGAACCTCTTTTACATTTTTAGGTATCCCAATGTTTTTAATTGCTGCCACTTTATTCTGGTCAACACAAATTTGTAATCCAGATACAACATGTCCAAGTACTTTCAAGGATTGAAATCCAAACTTACATTTCTTTAATGCAATAGTCATATTAATTTCATCCATTTTTTGAAAGACTCTCTTCAGGTGATTTAAATGTTCATCATATGTTTTTGAAAACACTATGATGTCATCAATATAGACCAATAGCCATCCTTCAACCATTTCCTGATGAAAAACACTATCCATCAATTTTTGGAAGACTGAAGGGGCATTCTTTGGGCCAAATGGCATTCTCACATACTTATATATACCCATATGTGTGGTTATTAATAAGTAATTTTGAGAATCTCTTTCCACAGGAATCTGGTGGTAACCCTTGTTCCCATCCAGACAGGAAATATATTTTGCTCCTTGTAAGGTAGCATGGATAGAAGCTATCCTTGGTAGAGGGTAAATATCATCTACTGTATATGTATTCAGAGCTCTATAATCACCACATAATCTTGCCTTATCTTTTTCATAAGAGATTAATACTGGTGAAATGACACAATACTTAGGTGTTGTGTCCACTTTTTCAACAATACCCATTTCTAACAACAGTTTTATATTGTCTTCAATATCTTTCCTTTTTGCAGGAGATGCTGGGTAAGGTTTCTTTTTTAAGCTGCCAGGAATATTATCCAGATCACAGCTTAAAGAGATTTTCATCTCATGGTTTTTGACCAATCCTAGTTCATTTGAGCCATGAGCAAATGCCATAGGATATAATTTAATCAATCTCAAAATATCTTCTTGTTCAATATTTGAGAGTTGAGGACTGAAAGAGGCCTTTTGGATTTCATTTTCCAATTCACCCACTTCATTGGTGGTTCTTCCACCTTGCAGTTGTTCTTCTCTAGGAGAAATGGCATATATTGAATTTTCAGAACATATTTTGAATTTCCTTTTACCATTCACCCCTATGGTGAAACAACTGTTTGCAGGATCTAGTTTAATGCCAAATTTTGTCAATAAATCATTGCCAATAATAAACCAATCACTACAATTATTATTATCCATTACTACAAATTCACAAACTGCTCTAACATATCCATTATTATATTTAAAGAATACAGCAGTTTTGTATTTGCCAATTGGATTTAATACTGAACCAAAACCCCTCCAGTTCTTTGTCTGAACAGGTTCTAGTTTTTCCTGGTACTTACTATCAAGTTTCATTAATGCATTAAGTGAAACTACACTACCTGCAGCCCCAGTGTCAAGAATGGCATTCATTTCTTTTCCACATATGATAACAGGTGCTCTGATAGGTGTTATTTTGTAAGTATCATGAGATACATCTTTAATTATTTCAGCTTCCTCTATGGAAGTTAAAGATGTGTCTGTATGAGGTATAGCATCATTCAGGAACATTATATCCTGTTCTAATACAAATATCTCATTTTCATCATCACTGTAAGATATGTTACTCTTGCAATCCTCACTGGATTCCACATTCTCATCTTCATGATTACTAGGTTCAGAATTTTGTGAGGTTTCAATAACATTTATTCTTTTCTTACACGTGTGACCTTTAACCCAAGGTTCATTACATTTGTAACAAGTGTTATTTTCTTGTCTCTTAGGGACAAGGGGAGCAGAAGGTTTTTTCTTTTCCACTGGTAACTTACTTGTAGTAGGTTTTACCACTTCAACACTTTGTCTGTAATTACTATACTTGGTTTCATATTTGTGGTTTAATAATATCTCATTGCATATATTAATGAATCCAGAGGTGTCTCTGACAGTTTCAGTTCTAGCTACAATAATGTCTCTAACTGATATAGGCAACTTGTATATTATTTTTTCTTTCCACTCTTCATAATCCATTTTTGGATCCATAGCTTTCATGATTTTTATTAAATGCATTAAGAAAACCATGGGTTTATCTCCAGCATTTGGATTATATCTGGCCCTTTCATACAGTCTTTGTTGAGTGATTCTAAATTTTGGGCCACCAAATTGCCTTTCAATTAGTGCCTTCCATTCATTCCAGGAGTAATTAATTCCCTCACTCAATACAGATTCAAACCATAATAAGGCCACATCTGTAAATAAAGATATTAACTTTGAAGTAATTTCTTCATCAGGTAATTTGTATGAAAATTTTAAGTTATCAATTCTTTGTATGAATTGTTGCCAATCAGATTTTGAATCCCCGTCAAAAGAAGGGTACTGATCTAACTTAGGCCAGTTCATTTGGCTAGTTTTTGCTTCCCTAACCTGAGGAATATTGAGTAATTCACTTACTTTAGAAAGATGATCATTTATTTCATCTTTTACTGATTTTATATTTTCAGAGCCCATGACACTATGTTCATGTTCTATCATTGGTTTATCCTCAGAGTGTTTCATAAAACCTGGTACTCTCTCTACATAAGAGGTATTATCCTTTATTGTTTCAGTATTTTTCAAAATGTTAGCTACTTCAATTTCTACCCTTTGTAACCTATCTTTTATTACAGGTACTTGAGTCAAAGTATCATTTACATTTGAAAAAGACAATTTTACACGTCCCTCTATTGTAGCCATAATATTCTGAGAGTGTTCTAATTTACTTTCTAAATTTCTAATCTCAGATTTTAATCTTTTATTCTCATTGATTAATTCATTATTTGAATTTTCAATAATTTTTAATCTATTGGCTGTGGTACTCAATGATTGTGTTAGCTGTAATAATACATTTTCTGTATTAATGTTTGACTCTTTTGAAAACTCTTCCACTTTTTCAATTCTCAATAATAATTTACTTATTATTTTTGATTCCATTGGATTCTTTTTTAAAAAATATTCTATTTTTTCCGTGTCCAATTCAGAAGACTCATTTTCAGGGTCAAGATTTAATTCATTTGATTCCATTTTTATATTAATAGTATTTTCCTGGTTATCCATAAAACTATTTACATTGTCCTCCTGTAAAGACAAGTTTAACATATTCTGTTCAAATGAATAATCCTTTAAATCCTTATCAATAATATCCAATATTTCCTTATCAATCTCATTACCTATAAGTAATTTATTGTCAGGTTGATATAATTGATCATAAGAAGTTGGATGACTTACCAAGGTCTTATCCCACTTCCTCTGCCTCTCCTTGCCTTTCCCCTGTAAGGGTGACTGCTGGAGCCCTGCTGTTGAGGATTGTTGTAGTTTTGGGCGTACCAATCCCATTTCCATTTGCTTACTGTAATTTTTTGGTCCTCCTCTTGGGCTGGAGGTGTTGCTATGGAATTGTTGGTTGCTACTGTTGGTGGTTGAGTCTTTATGTCCACTAGAGCTTGGTTGACTTCTATGAAACCTTGAGCTGCTCTCTTTTCCAGATTGTTGATCTGGTCCACTATATTGTTGACTCTTACTGTCAAGGTGTTCATTAGGGTGGATAGGGAGTGAACTTGTTCTTGTAATGTATTTTTTGATTTCTTTATTGAAACCTGCTTTAGAAGCTTTTCCCTTTCCTCCAGAGACATTGACGGAGTGTTGTTTATTATGGGAGAGTCCTGGCCCTCCATTTGAATGTCCTGTAACAGGTCTTTCAGCTCTAGGTCTTAAGTTATAAGGTTTTACCTTATTACTTACAATGTCATTGTTGTCACACATTTTTACGTGGAATTTAAAGAATTGAAAGTTTAGATATGAAAACTTCAAAAAGGAGTTTTATCAGTATATCAATACCACTGAAGACAATTTTATTGCTTACTTATTGGTATGAAGTGAATATTTAAGTGCCAAAAGTCAAATATGCTTTTATGTGGTCACTTGATTTAACTGGTCTACAATATGTAGCCGTGTTTTTATATTCAAAAGAAAACAACTGTCAGTATGATTCTTTCTAAATATTTAATGAATTTTACAAACCAATAAAAGAGAAGATTAAGAGTCCTGTTAAAAGAAAACAATTAATCAGTTTAATTGGTTATCATCTGCAAAGATCACAAATTTAATTGGTCTATTGACAGACTCCCACTAAGAACAATTATATGTTAAATTAGTGGTAAAAATTTTATCTGCAAAGATCTCAAATTTAATTGGTCTATTAACAGACCCACTAATAACAATTATAAGTTAAATTAGTGGTAAAATTGTTGATTCAATATCACAATTTTATAATATAACAGGGCTTCTTTTTCTAAAATCACTATATAAGTGACCCCAACCTGTTGTAATTATCCAAATATTTTTATAGGGATATTATTTACGTGCACCTTCTCTTGAAAATTTCACTTACCAGGATTATAACAGAATTCTTGAGGAAAGGTCCCCAATTGTCAGGCTAAGGTCAAGTACAAGGACGTGAACTAGCTTGAATGGTCAGTTGTCTAGAAGATTTTAATGGTCCTATATGAATACTGTAGTTCTAATCCACTAAGTTGTAAAATATAATCAACTATAAAGGTCTCAGTAATATAATTCTCACTATTCTTATATATGGCTTACAATCTTTATAGTTGGTAGAAAAATAGATTATATAAATTCAGATACTATTCAAAAGTCTTATAAAAGTACTAATTGATATGTATTGTAATTGGTTTGGTTATATTGGTTAAATTGTAATGATAAAGAATGAAGAAATACAACCCAAAAACCTCCTCCTTTTATACACACTGAGTTCCCTAATGATTCCCTTGATGTACCACCCAATACACAGTTAATCACGCCTCTAAACAACTAATAGACATTCCCATCAACATTCCCAGTGACCCATGACATAATTAGAAGAGTAATAACCGCCAAAATCCTGAAATAATAAGGGAAATCCATCAAAATTAAAGGAAAAGACAAAAAGAGAGTATATGCGTATAAAACAATAATATTAAGGACTAAAGGAGACTTTTTAAGGTTAATAATAGCTTAATAATCAGGGGGATTGACTGTAGAAATAATGGGGCTAATCCTGACATTATACTACGTGAAATTCCCATTCAAAAATAACCAAAATTGACTGAGAAACCACCCAAAAACTTAAAAAAGAGCGTGAGATGTGGGGTAACTACATGCAGTTCTTGGCAGGCGCTTGCACGGGTAAATCCTTGACTAAAATTAGGCGAATTTAAGCGTGGTGATGAAATAAAGTGCCAAGAGTGAGGTTATTAATGAAATTAGTGCATATAAACAGGGTCAATGCATTATTAATTAAGCTAGGACACTAAATAAGCGCCTGTCGCCTATTTTAGTGTGTTTCCCCACAGTGGGCGTAGAATGTGGGGTAATTATAGTGTGAAAAAGCTAACTTTGCTAAAAATGAAGCTATTCACACGGGAAAAAAGCAGGCAGTATGTGGCCAGTACACAGAAGCCATTTCTGGCATAAAAAACACCAAATTTGAAAAGTGTTATTTTTATGCATTTAAATAGCCAAATCAATAGTTCTAAATGAGCCCAATTGATCTGTCAAAGCGCAATTTTGATATTCTCAATTTTATAGCGCATATAGTCAACTTTTAAGTGAAATAAAGCGCATTTCTTGTTTTTTGCATAAAACAATGAATATAACAGCTTTAAGTGTACTTAAAAATTATGCAGCCTTATACTTAAGGTTCTTAAGATTACCCTAACATATCCCAACTTAATATTAAGTACATAAGACCTATAAAAGGTGGATATATGCGTGTATATAAGGTGTTATAATGGCATTTTTTGTGTATTATCATAATTTTACTTATGTATACTATTTGTGTACTCTTATTTATTATTCCCATGTATAGTTCATGTGTTTAACATAACTTATAAGTACTTTTTACTCAGTCCTGGAGATATACAGGCTGACAAAAAGTTGGTTACCATGGATTTCTTAGAATTTTTGTTTCTTGCAGATCAACCATGCATTAAGTAAATATCCATACTCTGCATCAGCAAAATGTTTCAGACTTGCTACATTTTACAATGTTGAATACATGTTTATCAAACAGCTTATTTTTCAAAAAGCATAATACTATAAGAGAATAAAGATTGATTTTATTTTTAAATATAGGAGAAACTATGATATAACTTGAGTAAAAATAATACCATTTAATTTATAATAATAAAGTTATTTAAGTGTTGCAATTTTTTTTTCTACAATCACCTGCATTAATAAAATTCTGCCAAGTAACAGAAAGGTTTTCACTAATGATCACTATAAGATATAAAAAAAATTTATAAAATTTCTTTTTCACAATATAGAATTAAAGTCTGAAAAATAAATGATTTTTCAACAAAATAAATTATTTTAAAATTTTTAAATCTAAGAGGTCTTCAAAGTAAAGCTTCCGGAATCCAAAAAAGAGAATTTTTACATTGAGTTTCTTATTCCAAACTCTGAAAAATTGGTATGGTTTCCAAGTAATCTTGGTCAATAAACTATAAACCTACTAATAATGTGTTAATATAAACTTTTAAAATAATTTTTTCAATAAAATCAACAAGCTCAAATAAGGTCATTATTTGCATTAAAATATTATCAAAATAACTTGGAAAATCAAAATGATTCTGCATTATATTTTTACCTTTTTATCATGCAATAATTTTCTATTACAGCTGAGTTATTTCCTTTTGAATTAATTATGAAGATAAATAGATATCCATATTTTATAGAGAAAGATATTCATGAGAAAGCTCATCTGTCTGTCCACTCAACTCTTCATTATTAATTCTTTTCAAAATAAAAAATTTATTATAGTAGTGTTTTTGTTGCCATATCCTTTCAAAATTTTATATTTTCCTTCATTTTGCTTTTCTTAACGTATATGATGAGCTCTAGTTGTTCTTATTTTCCCCAGGGAAAAATGCCTACTAATACCTGTTGTAGAAAATTCTATAGTACTAGCTATAGGCCTTGACCAAGGGAGTTGGAGTAAAACTGGAGGGAAAAACCCCTGTCCCTTTAAGAAATACCAGGTGAGATTTACTTGCTACAGCAAATCAGAGACTGTTACAATACCTCTTCAAAAACACTTCTTGACTGCTTTACAAGTCAAGACAGTAGCCAAGATAGACTACAGAGAACAAAAGAACCTGAAATGCAGAACAATCTACACCAGAAAAATAAACACTGTGCACTTGTTGCACAGGAAACAGCAATAATACTTGATGTAAGTTGCAAATCTACACCAGAGATAAGAATTTCCAAAGTTAAGTTAAATGAAGATCTAACCTTGCAAAAACACAGCCAATTGTGGCTCAAAAACAGTGAAAACTGAGTGAGGAACAAGGATATCACCTCCAGATAGTTGTATGATAAATGTGGTTGCCCCAAACTGTCTTATTCACTATGTACACACAGACCACTATCTAAGAGCCCATGCACACCAACAAGTTTGGCGCTCTTGACTTTCAAATTGCATAAAACCCTCTAGAAATTCTTCCTAGCTTTCTAGCACCAAGGTAGGCAGTCCTCCTGATGTCAGGAGGCCTGCCTGAGGCAGCTGGACCACCCTGAAGTCAGAAAATCACCAAAAACCACCAAAAATACCTAAACTACTTAGAAAAATCTACTACAACTACTAAAACCTTTAAAACACGTAATTAGGCTATAACAACCTTGAGACATAAAATGTAGAGAAAATTTAGCCCATTCTAACAGTACTAAGCACTTAACCCTAAGACTTAAGGTTAGTCCATTAAACACAAAAAAAATTAAACAGCTATCTTTTTAAATGAAAAATGAGAAATTATCCCCTTAATACTTAAAATCTGAAAAATGTCATCAAGACATAAAATATAGAGAAACCCCAGGGCTATCATATCCTCAAAGTCTCAATATTTGATGAGTAAGTCCAGAGAAAAACCTAATTATTAACTAATGCCATTTAAGGCATATCAAAAAAATGCCAAATAAACCAACAAAGGGCTCCACCAATGTTGGAAGATCACACCGTTTACTTAATAAAAGATTCAATGAGATACTCCCTTTATCAAGTTCTCATTTTTGCAGGTCTATTTACAATTTCTGTTGTGTTCTTATGAATATTTCACCTCAGTTTAATAAATGGAAGCTGAACCACACTGAAGAATAACTACACAGGTTTTCATTTTTCAATATAAGCTCTCACAAAATTGATATTAAATTGCCATATCCTGAACAAAATTATGGCATTTCTGAACAAATCCCTACTATATTCAACAATGCTTTTATCCACTTTCTTCATCAATGCAACTTGCCTGGAAAAAAAATTGCTTGGAATATTGATTGGTTTCACAAGTGGAATCAAGTTTTGGCAAAAATTATCATTAAGCACTGGGATAAAGCTTTGGAAACTCATTATTTGGTTTCTTATTCAATGGACTCTACTCATATTTCCTACCTAAATAAAATGGGTGCTCTTCACCACTGGTTTATAGGTTATTCTGATAAATTAAGACTTGGAAAAGATTCTGATAGTTTCCGTGAAATAGAACTAATATTTTTCTCTTATTTTTGCCACAAGATTATCTAAATTTTGACAATATTTTTCAGAATTCTTTTAACCAAACTCATCTGCTTAAACAACTTACAAGTGGTGAAACCTATGAGAATCTTTTCAAAAAGGTCAAATGTTGCTCAGACACCAAAATTGATGATGAAGGTTCTTTTAAGCAGATTTTATTGCCATAGAGATCTGGATAATTCTCAAGACTTACACATAATCTTGACATAAACACATTCAAATCCAAGAAAATTCCCCTCATTCAGGAGAAGTACTAAAGAACTTGGCATTATATGATAGATTAAATCTGGCACCCTCAATTGAGACTCACTTTAATTATTTTCTGGTCCCCAGGGGTTTGCCAAGTGACTGATATTTTTCATTATATCTTGCTTCTCTTAATCCTCAGCAATTAAGACTTCTTAATTGTCAAGCACCAATAAACATTTCCTAAATACTTGAAAAAATTTTGAATTCTAATGTGAGTTATTGATGAATTCCCTAATCAATAATCTAGCAGACACATATTTCTTATTTTTAATGTTTGGGACCCTTAGCCTTAAAAAATTAGAACAGATAAATTTTTTTTAGCGGTGATGCAACTTTATTTAAAGAAAATTTCACCTACATTGATAGCTCAATCTTTTTTCTTTGTATCTTGTTAATTCTGAATTCAATACTTCTGCTTACAAAGTACTTGAGTACATGAACATCATTTTGTTGGCCCATTCTATACAGACAATCAACTGCTTCCTGTTCAACTGCTGGATTCCAATCAGGCTCCTGTTTCAATATATTAAACAAATTCTCTTTTCAACCTTTTTTATTTAAATATTAAACTCTTTGACTTACCATTATATATACATTTTGTGCACATCTCAAGTCTATTCCAACTCCTGCAGCCTTGATTGTACCAAGCAAAACTTGACCTCTTTCATCATTTTGGAATTTGTCCAGATTTTCATCCCTTTTTTTCATGCTCAACTTTCCTACAAGCTCTGTGTAGCTAATTCCATGGTCATCTAAAGCCTTTTTATAATGTTTCAATAAATAGAATATTGAAATGTTGATTGAGCTAAAAATAACTTATTGAGATAATTAATAGAATTACTTATGTTTCCAAAAAGTCTGCATATTCTGAAAATATGACAGCCTTGGGACAAATAATCCCCCTTTCTCCCTTTAAGAAATTTTCTAAATGACTGATTAGATGTATAATCTTTTCTGATTGTTTCAACATGAAAGGATATGTTGGAGGTTGATCTGGGTTTTTGTAGACAGGGTGTTTACAAAATTTCCGTAAAATTGACAGTTCTTGGAGAAAATCAGCTGGGTCCCAAAGGAGGTTGGTGTTTAGAGAAGACTCATAATACTCAGAAAATTTTTTTTGAAGCTTGGTAAGTTTTTAGTGCCAAGGATCTGATAATTCTACAGATATTCCTTGCTCAATTTTTTGAGGAAGTGATAAGATTGCTTCTACAGTCCTCTGCAGGCATATGACATTCATGAGAGTATGTATCAATTTTATTGAGCTAGAGCTTCCTCTGTTTATGCCATTCATAAGAAAATTAATCCACAACCAGTTTTATTGCCAAATTTCAATTCTGAGGAATGATATAAGGCTTTAAAGATCATTTGTCTGGCTCTGAAGTGGTGTCACTGTCAAGCATAGTCAATACTCAGCCTCCAGGTCTGATATATTCTGATTCTTCTGCAACTGGGGATTCTTTATTAAACTTTTAAACTATATTAAACATTTCATCAGCTTTTATAATATTATGTTGAAAAACTTTAGTAATTCAAATGAATCCTTAATGAGCCTCATCTAAAACTATTCTATACCAAATGATTTTATGAGTTACTGGCAGAATAGGTTGAGGAGTTTTCTTTGAAGAAGATGAACTTGCTGTTTCATAGGTAGTCAAAGCAACTAGTTGGTTCTGAAGCTCCTCAAAATCAATTTTCTTGGAATCCTTCCCATAAAGAGCCTTTTAAGGTAGTGCATTATCTTCAAAGTGAGCTCTTATTTCATTGACCCAGTTTGATAGTGTTGCAAGTGGGAAAATGATGAGAGTTTCTGATGTCCTAACTTTCTCTTCTCCACCACCCGAGAGTTGGAATTGTCTGGATTCACTTTGAGTTGCAGTAATTAGGCCAAGAGTTGAGAGGGTCTTTCCCAAGCCCATATCATCAGATAGAATTGAAACAATTCCTGCAGAGGATAAATCTTCTTCAGGAAATTGTTCATAATAATTATTAGAGCCTACTCTCAGCCAGGTGTTGTCTGCATGCCTCCACAGGTTTTCTAACTTTTCAGATAAGTTATTTTCATTGTCTATCATAAAATTGATAGCTTGAATCTGATGTGTTTTCAGAGTTGTTTTGATTCCATATATAGACAGATTTGCCATTTAATTTTCCCTTGTCCAAGAAATTTCAGAAGTTGTAATAATACAAGAATGAAGAATATTGATGAAGGTTGGATTGTAGTGTGGAATCAGTGTCAAGTCAATTTGAGCGTTTAGAAATACTTCTTTAGCCGGACTAAAAAATCAGTCAAACAAAAAAGGAGTCCAAAAAGTCTATCCTGTCTGCTTAAAAGTAGAAACAAGTAAGAGCAAAAATAATAAGGTATTTGGGGATTTAAAGCCCTTTTCTCAGTTAAAATTTGAGATCCAGATCCAATTTCTCCAAGTAGTTGTCCAATTTGGAAGCTCTGTTTGTTAGAAATATCACCAATAGGTGTTGCTTCTCCTTCTTTGAATAATCCAAAAACATTAACTAAAGATCATCCTCATTGCATAATAACTGGAGTGGAGACTTCATCAAATACTGATCTTTCCCTTAGAAAAATAGGTTTAAAATATAAAGAGAATTGTCCATTGCATCTTAAATTTGACATTTAAATTAAATGAATTTTATGGTGATGGTGGTAGTTTAAAGAAAGAGAGGATGAGAGCAAAGTTTTGAAAGAGAAGAAAGTAGAGAATATATATAATATTGGATTAATATTCAAAATTTAATTTTTCATGTATGTTAATAATTAATTTTGACTCACATTTTAATAATAACTAAATACAGATAGATAACTGAAGGAAGAGCATTATTTTAAAGCCTAAGTTTTGTTCCAATATAGTAAAATTAGTTTCTTCAATAGTGTCAATGGAAAAAAAATTCATTACTATGTTTTCCCCTTATAATATATATATATATATATTCTCTTACATTAAATTTTTTGAGCATTGTCTTATATATTTTATTCCAAGGAACAATAGAAAGTTTCTATTGATAAGGGCTCAATATCAACTTTTGTCTAGAAAATTTAAAATTATGTGCAAATATTTTTACAGAGTTATATTTTTATTAATAAAATTTTTAAAAATGACTTGAATAGTATGCTTTTTTATATATTTGTGGAAATAAAAATGATAATTGAAATAATATTCCAAACCTAGTATACTATGTGTCATTTAAGATATTTCTACTAATATCATACCTGACCTCCCAACATTAAATGGATCTAGATATAACATTGAATATTATGGTATGTTAAGTGTTGTGGCTCAACCATTGCTCAAATTTGGTACAACTGATGCTCAACTTGAATACAAAGCTCTTCTCAAGAAGGGATAGATTGAATCTCAATTTAGGGCCAACTTTTTTTTCAAACTTTTTACATCTGATTTAAAAACAGTTTTCTAAAACTTTCACAAGATTTCCCCAATTTTGTTTCAGCTGTCACCGGACAACCCATGCACAAGGTCAAGGGTGTTCCTGAAAGTGAGATGAAGGGAGGAGTTTAGAAACTTCTTCAAAGCAGAGGGAATGTTCGAGGAAGTGATTCAAAGATGACTTGAAGGAAGAGCTACTTCTTTGAGATATGTTCAATGAGAATCTTAATATAATATAAGGTAATACTAATACTCTTAGGATCTCACAAAGGGTTGTAAACTCAATAATTAAAGATTTAAGTTTAGAAATGATTATTGAGAAAATAAGGAAATGTACAATAATAATGATTTAACTTGCAGCTTTACCACTATTAACTATAAATACATTTTATAATTTAATTCTAAAGAAATTTCAAACAAAAATCCAACCCCTTTTATATCCATTACTCCTCCTCGCATTGACCTCATACCCATCCACCATTCTGCACACCACTGACCTCCAAAATTACACCCGTTACACTTGGACCCTCCTCACTAACATCCGTTAACCCCTTAATCCTCCACTAACCATCCCGTCGATGCTCACTACCCTTTTTAATAACCCACAGATACTTAATAAACCTTTTAGAGGAATATTGCATTGACTATTGCGCTGTGAATCTCTTATTGAAGAAAAGACTAAACACACTTTTGAAAAATTGACTAATTTAGATTTAAAGTTTAGATTAGAGTGGTTGAATAGTGAGTACAGAAAGGGAAGTCGCTGTTGCTATTTAGAATCGCTTTCTGCGCTTTGAGTATGGATTTAGACCTCTGTTTTATAGATTTAATGAGCTGCTTTTGCCTCGAGTGTCACGTGGCGTGTGAAAGATTCCTGAGTATAAAATGCAAGCTCTGTTGAGCGTGAGACATATACTTCCCACACTACTTTCCCTCAATTCCTCTTTTGATTATTTTTATTTATTATGTCAACTTGTCCTAACCCAACTCCCATGCCTCCACATCCCAAAGCGGATGGTGGACTCATTACCCAACAATATTCCCAAGCCTGCACGGCCTGCGAGTCTATGGAATATTTCTGCGTCAAAAGCATGGCCACACGAGGTCCTCGCCAAAAATGCGACTTTTGCCGTTGGAGAAGGGTGACGTGCGATGCCCTTTCAAAAAATGCTGACATCAAACAATGGTTTACCAAAACCAAATGCTGGGTAATACCAAAGACCAAAGAGGTGGTTGAAGATATATGGGACGTGTCGTTCAGGGACAATCAGTCAGAAGAAGTTGAGGAGGAAGTTGAGGATACTGTGGCGGCCTGGGTTACCCAGGCCACAGGTAAAAAATGAGGGGTGGAAGAGGAGGTGGATGAATTGGTTGAAGAAGATGAGGATGAAGTCCCCATCTTGAGGCGGACACCAAAGAAGCGGCGAATGTTCATCGAAGATGACAAAGAGGAGAAGGAAGTGACAGTGGAGGTCATGGCGAAGTTATTTTTAAAGGCTCACCTGGTTTTTGACGTAAGTCTGTTTTTCTTTATTTTTTAAAAGTTTGTTACTGATGACCGTTATGGTAAGGTAAACTCTTACAGTCGCCTTGCTGTAAGCAGAATCCGGAGGAGATATGTGGATTTAGCTGAAAACCCCGTCCTTCCAATAAAAATAACAAAATGGGTGTTCTAAATCACTAAGCTAACCAATCTACTTAGATCTGATTTATAAAATAATGAAACTCTAAAATATTTAACGCTTATTGAGATTTAAAGAAAGTGGCTGTTGATAAAAGAAATACTGATAACAACAATTAAGGTGTACCAGTGAAAGATCTGTAAAGATTGACTTTTATGTTTTTATAATAATTTGAATTTTATATGAGACAGCAATAATCAAGTCCCAGCGATGAAGACCTTTCTAAAGATACCCTGTATGAAGTGTGATTTTAATTGTTGAGTAGTATTTCTAAAATGTTATATATAAAATATAAAGTTATAAGGGTATTACAATTTATTTTAATTTGTTGAGTAATAAAAAAAGGAGACCGTGGTGGTCAATGATTAAGCTGAATGATGTGTCCCCCCCCTCAATTTCGAGTTTGAGAAGCGCTTAAGTATTCCTAGTCACGTGCCTAAGTTTTCCCCTCCAGAGCTCTTCCAGAGTCAATCCGGAGCCCGTACGGAGCCCGTACGGAGTCCGTCCGGACTTCCGGACTCAATTAGAACCTTAAAACTATAATAAAAAATCTAGAAAAATTACACATAATAGAGCTACTTCCCCTTTACATACCAAACTAATTTTCGTAGTCTGCGCAGCTCTAATTACCCCGTGAAAATTCATCAAAGTTAAGTAATTTTTTGAAAACGTAAATATTTCTATAAAACTTTAAAATTCATTTTAAAATATAAGAAAAATAGTAAAAATTCTGGGAAAATTTCCCAAGGTTCTTGAGTGACTTGACTTGATACTTATAAATTTTTCAGACCGTAAAAAAAAGTTTTCTCCGTAAAATAAATTGTATTTGTGTAGGCATTCGCTCGTGACCAATTTCTTCATATTTTAAACTCCAATAAATTAAATAAAACCCTTTTTAATAAAAAAAATAATAACTCCAATCTTGCACGCCGTAATAACTCCATTTACATATTTAGGTGCCGTACTAAACTTTAGGCTACCACATCCTCCCTCCAATCGAGAATGTCCCCATTCTTATAACTTTGCATAAGTGGTTGAGCAATTCCAAAAGAATTATCTTTTCTAATAAAATAATTTGATAAATTTGTTTTAGCTGGTCTTCTTTTAAATCTTTATAATAAAAACGTTCTTTCTTCTTCTCTGGCTTGATATAACATAAAATAATATAAATCTTGTGATGATTCCACTACTGAGAGCAAGGTTTGAATCCCTTCAGACTCCCATATACCAGTCTTCATTCTTGTCACAGCATTGAGAGAGTGGATCTTCCTATGAGCCGAATACTCCTGATTCCAACCTCATAGGGCCCCCCACTGAGCCGAATTCTATGATTCCAATCTCGCCATAAGGTCCTCCAAGCTTCACACCAAAAAAAATGGCCTAACTATGAGGCACTAAAAAAAAATCATTCCCTAAAATCCAACTACCATCCTAACTTCTGATTCCTTCATCACAATTTTCAAACTTTGCTATACAGCAAACCCATAAAATACTTTTGCCAGGCTTCCAATAATAATTTTAACTTTAGACCATGTCAAAGCGCCACAAATTTCACCTAATTAACCATTATGCTTTCCATAGCATCATTACCACCTAAAATTTTAACCTCCTAAAGCTTATCAGCACCCAACTCCAGAAATAATTGAATAACCAGTTTAGAGTCATAGTGGACAGTGATAAATTAAAAGATTGAATTGAGTTATCCAAACAAGATTGACATTCCAGTTTAAAGTCTTGGTGGACCAAAAATATAATCGATTGCCAGTTTATGGTCTTGGTGGACCAAAGATCGTTTAGGTGCATAAATAACTTGATAAATTCCTAAGTAAGGCCTAGGCTTGACCAAAGATTGAATACATTTGATAATCCAGTTTAATGTCATAGTGGACCAAACATTTGATCGACAAGTAATCCAGTATAAGGCCATAGTGGTCCAATGAATGTTGAATTATCCTGCAGATATTAATTTTCCAGTTTAAAGTCATAGTGGACTAAACAATGAATGAACTACCAGTTTAAAGTCATGGTGGACCAAACATTTAATCGATAAGAAGTCCAGTTTAAGGTCATGGTGGACCCAACACTTGATAATAGTCCAGTTTAAGGTCTTGGTGGACCTAACAAATCCAATAAAAAAAATTTTTAACAATAGTCTTGAAAATTAGCCAGTTTAAAGTCTTGGAGGACTAACAGCTCCAAAATTCGTATAAAACCTTAAGGAAAGTCTTGAACAGTAGCCAGTTTAAAGTCTTGGAGGACTAACAGATCCAAAATACGTGTAAAAAAAAACCTTAAAGAACGTCTTGAACAGTAGCCAGTTTAAAGTCTTGGAGGACTAACAGCTCCAAAATTCGTATAAAACCTTAAGGAAAGTCTTGAACAGTAGCCAGTTTAAAGTCTTGGAGGACTAACAGCTCCAAAATAGGTATAAAAAAACCTTAAAGAACGTCTTGAAAAGTAGCCAGTTTAAAGTCTGGGAGGACTAACAGATCCAAAATAGGTATAAAAAACCTTAAAGAACGTCTTGAAAAGTAGCCAGTTTAAAGTCTTGGAGGACTAACAGATCCAAAATACGTATAAAAAAAAGCCTTAAAGAACGTCTTGAAAAGTAGCCAGTTTAAAGTCTTGGAGGACTAACAGATATCTTGAAGTAAAATCCCATAGGTTTTGAGCTCTCCTAGACCCTGTTTCCTGTCTAAACTAAATGAATAAAACTAAAATGAATGAAAACTAAAAAAAAATAAAACTAAGAAATATAATAATAATTTTGATTTAATTAATTAATTTTAATTTTAATTTTAATTTTAATTTTTTTTTTTTTTTATTATTTTTATTTTATTATTTTTTTTTATTATTTATTTTATTTTTATTTTATTTTTATTTTTATTTTTATTATTATTATTTTTTTTTTTTTTTTAATTTTATTTTATTTTATATTTTTTTTTTTAAATTTAAAATAAAAGATTTTAGAAAAGATAGTTTTGAAATAAAAGTTAAAATTTAATTTTAAAGAAAGTTAAATAAATGTGAAAAGAAAGACAAAAAAAAGTACTAAAAAAAATTTTAAAATAAAATTTTAAAAGATGCCCCCCGGCCATTTGATGAGCCGTACCCTCGACATCATACCCACATCCAAGTGCAACTTGATGTGGTTACACAATTTTGAGAAATTGAAAAGAAAGAAAATAAATGAAAGTTTTTAGAAGATAATTTTTATAATGATGATCACTGGGTGGGCTCCCTCCAATTTATAAAAATGATTAGAGACCACCATTGAGCATCACCTTTACAATAATTCATAATATATATTTAAAGAAAAGAAATCACAATCTAACATAAAAAAAAATCAAAAACAAAATAAAAAAAATCTTGAATCCGGCGTTGAGAGCGGTGTCTCTTGATTCGTTCCAGTTTATAGTCTTAGTGGACTTCCTATAATTAAAAGACAAAGCCAGGATTCAACTAGAAACAGGGAAAATTTTGGAAACGAACATTATGGGGTAATTGTGTATAGAGCAGCCAGCCCATCAATTACCCCCGCACTTGCCAATATTTAATTAAGAAGGTTCCCCTGTGAACACTTCTTCCAATAAATTTTAAAATTTTTCCAACACTATCTTCACCCATATTTTAAGAATTTTAAATTTTGAAAATTTTCAATGAAGGTTTTCTCGCATTTCGTTATGTTTCATCACAGTTTCGTCGCCCATATGCAGTGTAAAGATAGTAAAGTATTTTTGATAAAATTAAGAAGATAGTTTATACTCGTTGCGGAGGAATCCATAAAATTTCGTAGATATCATAGTTTACCCTCATTGCGGAGGTATAAATTTAATAAAAGTCATTAAAATTGTAGTTTATCCTCATTTCGGAGTTGATAAAATTTAAGAAATTTCATAGTTTATCCTCATTGCGGAGGAATCCATAAAGTTTCATTGATATCATAGTTTATCCTCATTGCGGAGGAATCCGTAAAATTTCATCAATATCATAGTTTATCCTCATTGCGGAGGATCCATAATATTTAAGAAGTTTCATAGTTTATCCTCATTGCGGAGGATCCATAAAATTTAAGAAATTTCATAGTTTATCCTCATTGCAGAGGAAGACTTCGGCACTCCTGGTGCCTCTAGGATAGAACCATTTCACTTGATCGGCCGCTACCCTCTTCTTCAATACTACTCCATCCAACTCTTCTAGCACATATGAACCGCCGGAAACTTTCTCCTTGATTTTATACGGTCCATTCCACCTATCTGCAAAAATGTTTCCCCACTGACTTTCCAAACTCCTATTATACACCAGGACCATATCTCCTGGGTTCAAAGGTTTCCTTAATCGATGTGCCAACCGCTCATCCCAATATTTGACTGATTGATTTCGGATCTTCATCATCCGCGAATATGCCTTTTCTAAATATTCTTCTTTCTTTTCTAGCTGCATCATTCTTGCACACAATAATTCTTCAGTAGTTTTGACCGTGTCCCAGTCAACTCCAAGATATGATTCAGCTTCTAAATCAACCGGTAAAACTGCTTTCTGTCCAAAAACAAGTTCATAAGGTGAAAATCCGGTCGTCCTTTTGGCAGTGATTCGATCAGCAAATAAAACTAAAGGTAAATAGTGCCTCCACTTTTCGGCACTTGTCCCACACATTTTAACTAAAGCATCCTTAATAACTTGATGCCCTCTTTCAACCATGCCTTCAGCTTCAGGATAATATGGGGTTGCTACCCTAACCTTTGATCCAACTTTCAATACGGCCTCTTTAAACTCTGTCCCAAATTCAGGACCTCCATCTACCGTTACCAACTTCATCACCCCATACCTATATACCCAATTATTCAAAAAAAATTCTGCCACATTTTTGGCAGTTAAATTAATAAGAGGCGCTTCCTCTACCCAACCAGATAAATCATCTCTGGCCACAATTAAATATTTATACCGTCCCTCTTTTATATGAACGGCATCTAAACTAACTCTTCCAAAGAGCGTATATTCACCGGTCGCGCGTCCAGGTTCTTTTGGCCTTAAATAACTTCGTCTTTGACATTCTTCGCATGACTGAACCCACTGTTTAACAGCCATCTTCATGCCAGGCCACCAAAATCGATCAGAAATTCTTCTAAACGTTTCTCCCACGCCTCTATGCCCGAGATCTTCATGCAGTGATTTCAAAACTAATTCTTGCCCCTTCTGTTGAGTTATAACTACTTGAGGATTTGGATACCTCCTCCTCATTAAACGTCGACCAGATAGGTAAAACGTAGATGACTTCCTCTTGATAGCCACCCATTCATCGTCTTCACAATCTTCTGGCCTCTCTAAAGTCAACAAATATTTGACTAACAAAAAATAAAAACCAGTCTGACCCCAGACTTCATCTTGAAAATCGATTAATATAACATCAATAGGGACTTCTCTATCAACAATATCACCTGCACATGAATGAGCCAATAATCGTTGACCCCTAAATAAATTTTTAATCGAGCTATGTCGACGTTTTTCTTCTGAACCTTTGGATCCTTCGAAAACCGTATTTGAAAATACCTCTTTCTCTTTATCCACCTTTTTATTTAAATTCTCTAATTCTCCAACATATACACCATTCCTTAATTTACTACTATCCCACACTACCAATCCATTTTCCTCTACATACACCACATCTTCTTCTACCTCCTCTCTGCCAAATTTATCTACACCTTTTCCAACACCTTTATTAACATAAAAACTATTTTCCAGTTTATCCTCTTGGTGGAGGTCATCATCATCATAATCTAAACACAATAGTCCTGCCAGTTTAACCTCATGGGGGAGGTATGGAAAGTCTTCAGCTCCTTTAGTGCTGGCTTTGATAATAGGTATATCTTCATCGAACTCTTCTGAGTCTGAATCTTCTTCAGTGGGTGGTCTCCTTGATAAACCATCTGGCATAGTAAAAGTTTTGCCAGGCTTATGAACTAAATCAAACGAAAAATGTTGAATAAAAGCTACCCATCTCGTCATGGGTGCGTTCGGTAAACTTGGGGAATTAATCATCTGGATTAACGATTTCGCATCCACTTGCAACTCAAAATGTTGCCCCCACAAAATATGCTGAAGTTTCTTCAGTATTTTCGCCACACCACATAATTCCAATTTTGGTTGAGAATATCTTGATTCAACCTCAGTAAATACTACAGATTCATACCTAACTGGCCTGATGTAACCAGCTTTATCCATCTGAGACAAAACCGCCCCAGCTGCCACCTGACTTGAATCTACTGCTAAATAAATTCTACCAGCATCTTTTCCATAATCCAACTTGTGCAGGACTAAATCCTTCCCCACAACCTCCTTCAACTTCACAAATGCCTTCTCACACTCTTCATCCCACTCCCAGTCTGCATCCTTTCTCGTTAACCGTCTCAATGAAGCTGCCAATGAAGAAAAGTCCTTGATAAACATTCTAACATATACGCAAACGCCTAAAAACCCTCTAACTTCGGTCGTATTCTTGGGTCTTGGCCAGGACTGAATTTTGTTAACTTTCTTCTTGGACATAATCCTACCCTCTCTACATACCACATGGCCTAATATTTCTAAGGCTGGCACACAACATGAAAATTTTGAACCTGAAATAGTTAAACCAGCCTCTTCAATTCGAAACAAGATTCTTTCTAAAGTAATTGCAAACTCCCAAATGAATTTGCATATCCCGGGATTCTCTTCCAACACCTGGTTATCATAGTCGGTTGTTGGTCCCTTAATTCCTCCATCATCTATAAAGATTCCAGCATATTGTGGAATTTCGTCTTGAAGGATCCAAGCCATCTGAGCTTGATAAACTGCAACCGAATTTGTTGCTCCTTGAGGTAATCTTGTTAACTGTAAGCGTCCAAGTGGCGTATCAAATGTAGTGAGAGGCCTTGAGTCCGGATTTAACTCTCTCTCATCATATCCACCCATAATATCTCCCAAACCATAGCACACTCTCCCTGCAAACGCTTCAACAAACTCCTCAGCACTAGGTGGTATCCCAGCATCCTTTATTGTAACCCTATTTAATTCCCTAAGATCATGAACAACTCTAAGCTTGCCATTTGGTTTCTTGATACAAAATACAGGACTAGAATAACTTGACGTTGATTGCTTATACAGTCCAGTGCGTATCCGTTCTCTGACAACTTCAATATAGGCTTCTTTTAATGCAGCCGGAATAGGAATCGGTTTCTGCTGCCACGGTTCATGACATACCACAGGAATCTTGTAAGGCTCCCCATAGGAATGCTTCAACACACCCCTCTCCTCTTCTTCAAAAGCAATGGCCTTCTCTCGCTTGACCATCACATCCAACAACAACTTCTTCTCTTCTCCAGACAACCAACCATCAGGTCCAAAATTAACAACACCCAGTCTCTCAAAAATGATTCTTGACGTCTCAGAAAATTCAGGCGGATTCTTTACCAAGGGACTTTCATAAGGATCTCTTGATAACCTTGGTCTTCTCAAGGGTGGATTTAATTCAGCAGGTAGCGGTTCATTAATAGGTCGAACTTTATTTGCTACTTTCTTATATTTGGCTGCGTCCACATCTAAATAAACTTGAGGTAAAACATCGCCATTAAAACTTTCATCAAATGAATCTTCTTTATCGCCAGAATCGGAATAAGAAAAATTAGAAAAATATTTTATTTCATTTTTAAATTTTACCCTTTTCTCCTTTCCCTCGTCTAATTTATAAACAGATTTTCCAACACCTTTGCTTCCCTTATCCAACAGTAAATCACCCGTAAAGAAAGTCGGCAGTTTAACCTCTTTCTGGAGGACCGGAATTGAATTTTCACAAAAATTATTTTTTTGTGTTTTAATTATACTGAGATTTTTTATTGGGTTTTGATGAGATAATTGCAGTTTACCCTCTTGCTGGAGGTCCGGAATAACATTTTCACAAAAATTATTTTTTTGTGTTTTAATTATACTAAGATTTTTAATCGTATTTTGATGTGATATTTGCAGTTTACCCTCTTGCTGGAGGTCCGTGATAGAAGGAGATAATTGCAGTTTAACCTCTTGCTGGAGGCCCGGAAATGAATTATCACAAAAATTATTTTTTTGTGTTTTACTTATACTGAGATTTTTTATTGAGTTTTGACAAGTTAATTGCAGTTTACCCTCTTGCTGGAGGTCCGTATACATACCCTTCCAATTTTTATCCAACCTAATTTGGCCCATTTTGCCTTTTTCACCGTTTTTAAATTTAATAGAAAAACCGGGTAAATCCAATAAACATATAGAAAAGTCCAAAACGTATTTGCACTCCAAAGTAATATTAACAGAAAATAATTGAGAATCCACTTGAATTATCTCCAAGTGAGCTGACCTATTGCAATCCGGGATCTCATCCTAAGGAGAGATTACAACATTAGAGTGATCAGCCCCTGCTACCCCAAAAAAATGAGGGCATCCATAATAATTTGAATCCTGAATAAATTGAAGACATAACAATAAAAAAAATTTCAGCCGAGTTTAGGTAGTTTATCCTCATTTCGGAGGAATTATATTCTTGATATCCCCTGGAGATAATCCATAATTTTGCCCCAAGGGCTTATCCACTGATTCCATAAAACCCAAAAATAAACCCCCATAATTTGTCCTACCATTGGACATAAAAAATAAACAACCCTTTTCCAAAATATGAGTGCATCCAATTTATGCACTCTATTATCAAATACCACTACACTCTTTATTAGTGCAGGGAAAACCATATCCTCCTTAACAATCTCTCCCTGAGATTGTAACAAATCCACCATATCCATATCTTTATTGCAGACAGTCTCTGCTTCTGAAGACAAAAACTGAGGCGAAAAATCCTCTAAATCCGATTCCAAATCATTCAACACAAAATTATCCCCATCATCCAAAATTTTGTCATTAATGACAACAATATCTTCATCTTCAAAAATCTCTTCTTTGCAAACAGAAGAGTCAACAAAAATAATATCTTCAGGCTGGACGAAATCTTCAGGAATGGCTGAATCCAAAATTTCATCAGAAACTAGTTCTTTTAAACCATCCTCTTCTATCTCTTGAGCGACCTCAGTGTCTTCTCCAGAGTCCAAATCAACAGAGTTATGAGTATCCAGATGTTCCAAAATAACCTTCTTTAGCACCTCCATACCAGGAATCCTAGTTTCTCCATCGGGAAGATCCTTCATTAAATTCGCATTAATAAGCACCATCAAAACATCTTTCTTAACCTTTTCCCCCATAGCATCCCAAAAAATATACTTTGATGCATTATCATGAAATAAAATTTCATACTCCAACAAATAATCCAGAACCACCTGAAATTCAACCATAAACTGATGATACTGATGCAGAGATGTTACACCACCTTTTGATTCCCATTTCCTAGCTATATCCTTTAGATCCTCCAATGAATAAACTTTTGGCCACCTTTTTCCCATTTCCATCTTGAGCTTTCTCCAATCTTGATCTTTATAACCATCCATAGAAATAACCTCCTTTTCCACCTCTCTGTCCAAAATAAAGAACCTAATCTGCTTCACCATATCCAAAGGTAAAGCACCATCAATCGCAGCTGCAGTTTCATACCTATGTAAAAATCCTTCTAAATCATCTCCAGAAAACTTGGGCCCAACCCAAGATACAATCATTACTGATGCCCTAACAGGTACACCAGCAGCCAACACAGCAGTTCCACTAGTAGAAGACATCCCAAAACATAAGAAAAGCGTTAACAACCGTTAAAATAACAAGCCTCTTGCAGGCCAATAACAAAAATCCAATTAGAGTTCCAGAGAATAAGCCTCTTGCAGGCTAAGAAAGTCCTAGATCCAAGTAAGTCCTAGAAAAAGCTAGAGATTTCGATACCCCATGTTGGGCGCCAACTATGGTAAGGTAAACTCTTACAGTCGCCTTGCTGTAAGCAGAATCCGGAGGAGATATGTGGATTTAGCTGAAAACCCTGTCCTTCCAATAAAAATAACAAAATGGGTGTTCTAAATCACTAAGCTAACCAATCTACTTAGATCTGATTTATAAAATAATGAAACTCTAAAATATTTAACGCTTATTGAGATTTAAAGAAAGTGGCTGTTGATAAAAGAAATACTGATAACAACAATTAAGGTGTACCAGTGAAAGATCTGTAAAGATTGACTTTTATGTTTTTATAATAATTTGAATTTTATATGAGACAGCAATAATCAAGTCCCAGCGATGAAGACCTTTCTAAAGATACCCTGTATGAAGTGTGATTTTAATTGTTGAGTAGTATTTCTAAAATGTTATATATAAAATATAAAGTTATAAGGGTATTACAATTTATTTTAATTTGTTGAGTAATAAAAAAATGAGACCGTGGTGGTCAATGATTAAGCTGAATGATGTGTCCCCCCCCCCTCAATTTCGAGTTTGAGAAGCGCTTAAGTATTCCTAGTCACGTGCCTAAGGTTTCCCCTCCAGAGCTCTTCCAGAGTCAATCCGGAGCCCGTACGGAGTCCGTCCGGACTTCCGGACTCAATTAGAACCTTAAAACTATAATAAAAAATCTAGAAAAATTACACATAATAGAGCTACTTCCCCTTTACATACCAAACTAATTTTCGTAGTCTGCGCAGCTCTAATTACCCCGTGGAAATTCATCAAAGTTAAGTAATTTTTTGAAAACGTAAATATTTCTATAAAACTTTAAAATTCATTTTAAAATATAAGAAAAATAGTAAAAATTCTGGGAAAATTTCCCAAGGTTCTTGAGTGACTTGACTTGATACTTATAAATTTTTCAGACCGTAAAAATAAGTTTTCTCCGTAAAATAAATTGTATTTGTGTAGGCATTCGCTCGTGACCAATTTCTTCATATTTTAAACTCCAATAAATTAAATAAAACCCTTTTTAATAAAAAAAATAATAACGCCAATCTTGCACGCCGTAATAACTCCATTTACATATTTAGGTGCCGTACTAAACTTTAGGCTACCACACCGTATGTTTTTTAGAATTAAGATGTCATTGCGGAAGCTCCTATTCTGGAAGCGGAGCCATAGTTGCCAATCGAAGAAAATTTACCAGTGATTGATTTGAGGGAGGACAATGAGGAAACTCCTGACCAGGTATGGTCGATGAGCTCGATTCATTGAAGATCTAAGTGGTGAGGTTGACAAGATTATTGATGCTGCCTCCTCCGACGTGGCTGAAGAATTACTGGAGATTGGAGAAGTGGTACCGGTAGGAGAGGAGGAGGTATTTGAGAAATGCAGGAAGGAAATAAGGGTGGTTTTGGAAAAAATGAAGAAATTGGTTCGAGAGAAAATACAGGAGAAAATTTAAAATGGAAAAAGAAAGAAAGAGGGAAGAAAAAGTAGAAAGCAAATTTTGTATTTATTTATTTATTTTTATTTTGTTGTTTTAATTGAAATTTATATATATTTTATTAGTTTTTGAAAAGAAAAAGAAAAAAAAGAAAATTTGAATGAGGGTTTTGTTTTTAAAATTTTGAAAGAAGAAAAGAAAAAATATTTAACTGAGAAAAATTTTAGTTTTAAGTTTTGAAAAGAAAGAAAAAATTTTAAGTAAGAAAAAAGAATAGTTGATTGAAAAAGCTTTGTTTGAAATGAAATTATAAATGAGAAAAAAATTGTTATTCGTGAAAGTTTATTTATTGAAATTTTAGAGGAATTTTAGTTATTTGAAAAGAAAGAGAAAAATAATTTTGAAAAAAGAATTTGGAAAGAAAGAAGTGATTTGTTTGAAGAATTTTAAAAGAGAGATTTAAAGGTTGAAGTGAAGTTTGAGAAAGATTGTTGTGTTGAGTTTGTGAAAAAATTTTGATAGTTTGAAGAAAAAGTGTTTAAGGAAAAATGTATATAAAAAATTGAAAAGAGAAGAAAGAAAAAATTTAAAGGAATTATTGATTTTTAAAGGTTTTTATGAATTATAAGTCTTTATATAATTTTAAATTTTAATTTGATTTAATTTAATTTACTTATTTATTTATTTTAAAGAGGGTCGAAAACTTTTGAAAAGAAGAAAGAAGAAAGAAGAAAAAGGAAAACAAAAATAAGGATTTTTTAGAAGTAAAGAAGTTTTAGATTTTTAAGAAAAGAAAAAAAAAAGAAGATAAAAAATAAAAGATAGTTTTAAGGTTTTGGTTTTAAAGGATATTTAAGATGAAAAGATTTTAGGAGTTCAGGGGAGTTAGAAACATTGATGGCTGGTTCCCATGATGTTTTGTCTGAGTCATCGAGGAAGCCTCCCCATTCCACAAGGTATTGAAGTTTCCCCTTTCTCATTCTTGAATCAAGGATACGGCTTACTTCCCACTCTAGATGGTCTTCTAATTTGACCATTTCTGGATGAGGTTGGTTCCTTCCCGGGTATGTTTCTCGAGCCAGTTCCAGGAGAGATACGTGAAAAACAGGGTGAATAGCCTGCCATTTAGGAGGTAGCTTGAGTCAAAATGCAGTTTTAGAGACTTTGAAGTTGATTTTGAATGGTCCCAAGTGCCTTTCGGCCAGTTTCTTTGATGGTCCAGTTGTTCAAATGTTTCGTGCGTTGAGCCATACTTTGTCGTCTGGTTTTAAGGGAGGAGCAGATTGTCGATGTTTGTCCGCCTGTTCCTTGTACCTTCAAATTGCTAGTTCCAAGTTTGATTTAAGTTCTTCTTGGAGTCATGATATGTTTCAAAGATAATGTTCCACAGGATGACAAGTTCCTACATGAATTGAGTTGAATCAAGGATGTCTTCCATAAACAGTTTTGAAGGGAGATTGTCGTGTCAAAGAATGAGTCAAGTTATTATAAGCGAATTCGGCAAATGGTAACCATGTGGTCCAATCGTCTTGTTGGTAACTGACATACAATTGAAGGTATTGTTTGAGGATTTGGTTGACCCTTTCCATTTGGCCATTGGTTTCAGGATGATAGGCCATGGAGAGATTCCTCGTGATATTGAGTTGCTGACACAGTTGAGTCCAGAATGTGGATACAAATAATGAGCCTCTATCTGAAATAATATCATTAGGTAAGCCATGTTTGGAAAATACATATTCTAGAAACAGTTTTGACAAATCTTCTGCTGTAGTAGTAGTAGTGGTTTTTATGAAAATAGATATTTTTGAAAATCTATCTACTATTACTAATATAGCATAATAATTATTAGAAAGAGGAAGTTGAGAAATAAAATCCATCGATAAAGATTCCCAAGGTTTAGAGGGAATAGGAAGTGGTTGAAGGAACCCATGCTTCTGGTGATGGGGAGCCTTATTCCTATTACATTTGTAACAAGATCTTATATAGGCTTTGATTTCTCTGGTCATTCCTGTCCAGAAAAAATCCCTCGCTACTAACTGGTAGGTTTTATCAACCCCAAAATGACCAGCTAATGGAGAATCATGTTGACTATTGAAAATCCATAATTTTATTTCATTGTTGTCGGGTATGACTACTCTACCTTCAAAAACTAATAGACCTGATTCAATACTAAATCTTTTGGCCCCTTTCTTCAAGAGTATTTTGTCTTTTAACCCTAAACAATAATTGTCAGCCAGGCTACTAGACTTACCCAGTGAAATAATTAATTATTTACTGGATGAAGCCGCACCTTATTATTTTAATTATTATTTAATTATAAATTAGTTACATTAAAATTACTTATAATAAATTAACTAATTACAGAATGTTAAAATTAAATGAATAATTAAAATTAAAATATAAAATTGTCCCTTATATTTTTCTCTAACACCGTGCTCATTTGACAGGTTGGAAAAAATAAAAATTTATATTAAAAAATAGATTTTAATATTTAAATAATATTAAATATATACAAAAAATTCAAATTTCTTATTTAGAATTGGCTTCTACAGTAAATATTTAATAAATTGATGTATTTCTGACATACTCTGTAAATACATCTTTTTGACACCTTCTTTTTAGAACAACTTTATTATTTAAAAAATACTCCTTCTGGAATATTCTTTTCTATCTCTCATACTACTGTTTTTAGAATTTGATTACTGTGCTTTGTCTCCCCTTTGCCTATATAAGGCCTCTCTTTTGGTTGTTTTTGAATCATTCCTTTACTACATTATTTTATTACAACTACAAACAATCAAAACTTATTATTATATTCTATATCATTAGTGTTTACAATAACGTAACTCTGATCTATAAATTATATTAATATTTTAACTCTACCTCTTATCTTTGAGTAAAATGATCATCCTTGATTTAATAAATTCATACCAATTTGTTGAGAATCCATTTTAACCCTTAAACTCCTCGTAGAACTTCATACCAAATCTTCTAGACCAAAGGCGTACCTTGACAATTGGGAACCTTTCCAAAATATTGTTGGCGCAACATTAATTGAGGCGTAATCGAAGGGACCATCGGTGTGCAAAGTACCTGTAAAGGACAAAGGAGGTGAGAAAACTAAGAACGTCATACGTCACGTGACAAAAGTTTTTGCTGCAAACAGGAATTGAACCGCGCTCCAAAACTTAGGTTCATATACTGACTAAATGTTGTATATATCGTGGTAATTATTGATATTTCTATTTGTGGGTTACTCTTCACTCTTCATTTGCTACGTATTTCCTTTTACTCAGCACTCTGTAAGTGGCATTAATTTGCTCATTTTACAGGGGGAGGTGTCTGGTAATTTGGAATTTATTTTTATTATTATATTTTTTTTTTATTTTTCCTGGTTGACCATAATAGAGCAATAAGTGTTCTTAAGTCCCAGAAGTAATCAAAAAAATTATATTTTAATATTAATTATTATAATTTTTCAGTTGACCCTTGTCCTGATTAATTTAAATTTTAATTGTTTCAGTTGACAAATTGTCCTGACAATAATATTTTTTTTAATTAATAAATAATTCATATTTAATTACTTCAGTTGACCTTGAGTCCTGGTATTTAAATAAAATTTTTTTTAATTAATAAAACTTATATTTGATTACTTCAGTTGACACTAAGTCCTGGTAATTATTTAGTTGATTTAAATCTTGAAAATAATTATTATTAATTAGGTTTAATTTAATTCTTCAGTTGATTATATTATAATCCTGGTTTTAAAATTATTTTTGAATCAATAAATAAATTTTTTAATAGATTTTTATCCTAAAATTTTTATTTATTTTTATTTTATTTCTGTTAAATAAAAATTAAAAATAAAAAACTAATTCATCTATTGTCTCTTTTCTTCATTTCAGTTAAAGCTTAAAATGAATGACCAAAGTAGCTCTGCTGCACGTGAAGAGGAACTTGACTTAATTGACTATGATGAGCCTACTTCTGTAAGCTCTCCTTTAAAAAGAATTTCTCAGATTAATAAATCCTGGCCCCAAACAGGATGAAATTATTCATATTCATGGGATATATGTGGCTGATATGGAGGAAGAGCTATTACAGCTTATTCTGGAATCATATGATAAGGACACTTACTTGAAAAAGTTATGCACCATATTAAATGATCCAAAGAATGCTTCAATACAAGCATTAATTAAAACCCTTCCCCCAAAGTACCAAAAAGCTTTGGAAAAAGGTAAATTTTCAATTGATGAAGGATATCTATATTATAGAAGAAAGCTGAGTAATGTTATTGTTATTCCTCCTTCTATGAAAGAAATCATCTTGAAAATTTGTCATGATGACATATTAGCTGGACATTTTGATCTTGACAAAACAATGATCAGAATTAAGAACACTGCTTGGTGGGCTAATATGTCTGAAGACACAAAATTATATGTTGAATCTTGTGACTCTTTCCAAAAATCAAAAAGATTAACTGGTAAAAGAGCAGGATTAATGCAACATATTGAACCTCCTGATGCTCCATGGCAAATAATAAACATGGATTTTGTAACAGGATTACCTATTGCTGGTAAAGACAGTTATAACTCTTGTTGGGTTATTGTGGACAGATTCAGAAAAATGTGTAAGTTTATCCCTACCCACAAGGATGTTTCCACTAAAGAATTAGCTTTCTTATGGTGGTCTCATATGTTTAATACTGCTAGTTTTCCTAAAGCCATAATCTCTGACAGAGACCCTAAATTTACTTCTGAATTTTGGATGTCTCTGACGGATGTTTGTGGTTGTGATCTGAAACTTTCTACTGCCCATCACCCTCAGACTGATGGTTTAGCTGAAAGAATGATTCAGACTTTAGAGGACATGATAAGAAGATATTGTGCCTTTGGCCTTGGGTATAAATATAATGACAGATTCACTCATGATTGGGTTACCTTACTCCCTGGGTTAGAATTTGCTTATAATAGCACTGTTCATTCTGTTACTCAAAGAAAGCCTTTTGAGCTCTGGCTTGGATATGTTACAAATACTCCTGCCCAAATTCTTAATAACAAAATACCTAAATTGGATATACATCCTGTTGTAAAATCTTTTCTTCAAATGCAACAACTATGTAGAAATCATGCTCAAAAATGTATTGAAAAATCATTTGAATATGAGAAGAAAAGATGGGACAAATCCCATAAAGAATACACTTTTTAAAAGGGTGATGAAGTGTTGATTTCTACAGTCCACTTCAACTTACAAGGTAATAACAAATTGAAAGATCCATTTGTTGGACCATTTGTTGTCAGAAGAATGATTGGAGATAATGCAGTTGAAGTTATTCTGTACTCTCCATATGACAGAAAACATCCTGTTTTTCCAATATCTCTTTTGAAACCTTACACATCCAATAGTGATTTATTTCCAAAAAGGAGGGGTAGACCAAAGAAAACCCCAAATGAAATCACTGAAACAGCAGAAATTGAGAAAATTTTAAATGACATAATAGTCACTTCTGAAAAAGGTACAGAATACTTATTGAGATTCAAGAATAAATCATCTGAATATGATTCTTGGATACCTGGGAAGGAGATATCTAATCTTCCTACTCTACTAAAAAAGTATAAAAAGAAAAAATCATAGCATTTTTTTTATTGTTTTTTAGAGTGAGGGAGTGTCAGCCACGCTACTAGACTTACCCAGTGAAATAATTAATTATTTACTGGATGAAGCCGCACCTTATCATTTTAATTATTATTTAATTATAAATTAGTTACATTAAAATTACTTATAATAAATTAACTAATTACAGAATGTTAAAATTAAATGAATAATTAAAATTTAAATATTAAATTGTCCCTTATATTTTTCTCTAACACCGTGCTCATTTGACAGGTTGGAAAAAATAAAAATTTATATTAAAAAATAGATTTTAATATTTAAATAATATTAAATATATACAAAAAATTCAAATTTCTTATTTAGAATTGGCTTCTACAGTAAATATTTAATAAATTGATGTATTTCTGACATACTCTGTAAATACATCTTTTTGACACCTTCTTTTTAGAACAACTTTATTATTTAAAAAATACTCCTTCTGGAATATTATTTTCTCCCTCTAATACTACTGTTTTTAGAATTTGATTACTGTGCTTTGTCTCCCCTTTGCCTATATAAGGCCTCTTTTTTGGTTGTTTTTGAATCATTCCTTTACTACATTATTTTATTACAACTACAAACAATCAAAACTTATTATTATATTATATATCATTAGTGTTTACAATAACGTAACTCTGATCTATAAATTATATTAATATTTTAACTCTACCTCTTATCTTTAAGTAAAATAATCATCCTTGATTTAAGAAATTCATACCAATTTGTTGAGAATCCATTTTAACCCTTAAACTCCTCGTAGAACTTCATACCAAATCTTCTAGACCAAAAGCGTACCTTGAAAATAATTGTCCTTCAACTGAGCTTTTTGGATGTTGGATAGTGGATTTTGAAAAGATTGGATTGTCATCAAATTAAGTTGATGAGTCGTTAACATTGATTTGTTGAAAATTGATTTCATATTTGCTGGGTTCTTGTCAGCAAATGCATCCCCCTGCTGTGGTTAAATGTTGTCCCAACGTGACAGGATATCTGGGACAATGCAGTTCTTACCTGGGTGATAGGAAATAGAAAAAGGAAATTCAGACAAAAATTCAGCCCACCTGGCTTGACGCCTGGTTAACACTTTGGAAGACATAAAGTATTTCAAAGCATTATGGTCAGTTAGAATTTGAAAAGGACTATCCAGGCTGAGAAGAAAAGAGCGCCATTTTTTAAGACAATGAATAATAGCTAAAAGCTCTTTGTCATGAATTTCATAATTTAATTCTGCTGCAATGAATTTGCGTGACTCAAAAGCAACAGGATGAAACAATTTTGTTTCAGGATTTAATTGAGAAATGACCCCTGCAATAGCATAATCGCTAGCATCTGTCTCGACTATTGTTGAAGCAAAAGGATCAAAATGTCGAAGAATTGGAGCTGTGGTGAACGTAGTATTCAATGCTTTGAATTCCTTTTGTGCTGTAGAAGTAAAAACAAAAGGAATATATTTTCTAAGAAGAGAAGTAAGATTGGAAATAGTTTTAGAGTAATCTATAATAAATCTTCTATAGAAATTGGCAAAACCCAAAAATCCTTGAAGGGATTTAACATTTTTGGGCTCAGGCCATTCCAGGACTTTTTGGACCTTTTTTTTGTCCATGAATAAACCATCAGTTGACAACGTAAACCCCAAAAAATCAATAGATTTGAGATGGAATTTGCATTTATTTTGCTTGGCGTAGAGACTGTGATCTCGAATGCAATTTAGAACCTGTTGAACATGATGAGTATGTTCATCTATTGTCTTTGAGAAAATCAAAATATCGTCTAAATAGATGAAAACAAATTGTTCGACAACATCTTGAAAGATGTCATTAACAAAGGTTTGAAAAGTAGATCGTGCATTACACAATCCAAAAGGCATAACTAAATATTCAAAACTTCCCAATCTAGTGCGCATTGCAGTCAGTGATTCATGACCTTCTGCAATGTGAATAAGATTATAAGCACCTCTAAGATCAATTTTAGAAAAGAAATTAGCACCATTAAAAAGGGTAAGAAGCAATGACATAGGAGGAACAGGATATGCATTCTTCTTAGTGACTGTGTTGAGCTTTCTATAGTCAACACACAACCTAAGGCTACCATCCTTTTTCTTTAAAAAAGAACATGGGAGCCGGTTAGAGATTTACTGGCTCTGATGAAACATTTGGCTACATTCTCTGCAATGTAGTCTCAAAGAACTTGAGATTTGTCCTTTCACAAAGAATAGACAGGACCTGCCGGAGGTACTGGACCTATTAACTCTATTTGATGGTTGTAGGGTCAATGAGGTGTTAACTTATTGGCCTTGCGGATTGAGAAAAAACAAGGAAATCGTGATAGATTTCAGGTAGAGTTCTTTAATGGCTTCAACGTTAATTTAGTCATCCTCATTATCTTTGAGAGAATCCGTCGAGGGAAGACCAGAATTGAGAGAGCATAATTGGACTACTTTGAGGCAATTTAAATCCTCTTCGAGTGAAGTGATCAAGCTAGAAGGGTTAGACAATTGCTCATTTAAATAAAGATCAGATGCTTGCAAGTCATCTGGCAGAGATTTTTCCTCCAGCAGGACAGTTTCAGGCGGGTTGTTTAACTCCCTATTGACCTGCATCGAAGAATCAGAAATATACTTAGTGTGTGGGGTGATCAATCCCCATGTCCAATCAATTTCAGGATTCCAATGCGTTAAAAAGTCATGGCCAAGAATGGTATCGTTCATCCTTGGGGCGTCCAAGACTGATAATTCCCACTCAAAGGAGGGAAAGTTCAGAAAGTTGAAAACCCATAAAACTTTCTTACTTACCCAATATTTGGGTACCTCTGATTTGACCAAATAAATTGGTGTTTGATTGATATCTGTAAATGTCAGCTTTAAATTCTCGGCAAAAGATAAACTGACAAAAGAAATTGATTCTCCAGAGTCTATAAGACAACTTAAGGGGGTATCCTCCTTAAAAAGAATGAATCTCAAGCGGTTTCAGGCAACTCCAGTCCTTAAGACATGGAGGTTCTGTGCACTGTGAGAGATAAGATAGTTTACTTTGCACACAAGTAAACTATCTCCTAGTTTTTTGACCTTGAACTAGTACTTTCTCTTTCCTTCAACTTTACACAATCTTCTAGCTTGTGCTTACCCCCACAATACATACATAACCCATTATCTGCTTGTCTCTTCCTCTCAGCTTCTTTAAGTTCCCCTTTTGGATCCAGTACCTTACTGATATCACCTGGGGTCGAGCTTTTTGGTCGAGGTTTTTCCTTTCTCTTATTGGGTTTAGATTGAGTCAAGGAGGATTGAGTTGTCCGTAGGTGTGAAGAAGGTCCCGATTTAAAATTTAGGCCTTGAGATTTGTTGGCATATCAACGATGTTGTAGTTGTCCTTGGTAAACGCCATCAAGTTGGAGGGTTCAATCCATTAAATCCGTTAAAGTAGTCATTTTCTGACCATGAAATTTCAATTGATCCAGAATCCTTGAAGGAAGTCCCTTTTTGAAATGATACTTGAGGGCAGCATCATTCCAACCTACTCAAGTTTGAAGTGCTCTGAAGTTCGAGATGTATTCAGAGGCTTTACCATTATCATTCATGTGGAGGAAGTAAAGTTCAATTTCTGTGTTGTCAGTTTCATTAGGGTCAATGAACAACGTAAAAAGTTGGTCTTCAAACTTTTCTCAGTTATTAATGAGTAAGTGGGTTTCTGTAAAAGAGAGCATCAGAAGATAAGGTTCAAACCACCTTTCTGCCTTTCCGGCTAGGAATGAAGAAGCATAAACAACCTTTCATTGGTTGTTATTGAAGGTTTGAGGGTTTTTATGGAACAGGAGCTTGCATGTTTGCAAGAAAGGTCACAATCTGTCTGGATTTTCTCCGTCAAATTTATCAGGAGATTTCATGGAAGGAGTTTTGAATTTTGATCCCTCCGAAGAGGTTGGATTTGAAAGGGTCTTCATGAAAAGGCTCATGAAGTCTTCCAGAGAATTAGATGGTCCAGGCTCCGAAGGTTGACCAGAAGGGTGTGTAGCAGGGGCAGATGGTGCCTCGTGCATTGTATCCTCTCCTTCTTCATCATCACTAGAATCATCAAAATCCTGTGGGATATCTTCTACAGATTGGACTGAGTTTTGCCATTCCCTAAGGTCAAGAGGTTCCAGGGAGTGAGTGCAAGAAACAGGCCATGTGGCTGTTGGCCTGCCTCTGGTGTGAGCCCTAGTAGTAGCGCCTGTAGGAGGAGTGCGTTGAACAGGTGCCATTTTAAGAATTTAGTTAACACCTGAAAAATGACGTAGTAGTGCAAAGAATGAGAACTATGGGGAATTAAATTATACTGTCACCGGATGACCTACGCAAAAGGTTGAGGGTGTTCCTGAAAGTGAGATGAAGGGAGGAGTTTAGAAACTTCTTTGAAGCACAGAGGGAATGTTTGAGGAAGTGATTCAAATATTACTCGAAGGAAGAGCTACTGCTTCGAGATATGTTAGATAAGAATCTTAATATAATTTAAGGTAATACTAATATTCTTAGGATCTCACAAAGGGTTGTAAACTCAACAATCAAATATTTAAGTTTAGAAATGATTTTTGAGAAAATAAGGAAATGTACAATAATAATGATTTAAATTTTAGCTTTACCACTATTAACTATAAATACATTTTATAATTTAATTCTAAAGAAATGTCGAACCAAAATCCAACACCTTTTATATTCATTACTCCTCCTCGCATTGACCTCATACCCATCCATCATTCGGCACACCACAGACCTTCAAAATTACACCTGTTACACCTGGACCCTCCTCACTAACATCCTTTAACCCCATAATCCTCCACTAACCATCCCGTCCATGCTCACTACCCCTTTTAATAACCCACAGATACTTAATAAACCTTTTAGCGGAATTTCGCATTGACTATTGCGCTGTGCGTGGCTTATTGAAGAAAAGACTAAACACAATTTTGAAAAATTGACTAATTTAGATTTAAAGTTTAGATTAGTGTGGTTGAATAGTGAGTACACAAAGGGAAGTCACCATTGCTATGTAGAATTTCTTTCTGCGCTTTGAGTATGGATTCAGACCTCTGTTTTGTTGATTTAATGAGCTGCTTTTGCCTTGAGTGTCACATGGCGCGTGACACCAGCCTCTTCCTGAAAGTTTCAAAAAGAGGAAACTGCTAGCTATTCACCCCCTGATTTCCTGTGGTTATATAACCTAATTTTTTTGATCTATGCTTATAGTATTTGATTATTCAATAAAACTAGCTTTAATTGAATTGATTTATTTAAAAAAATGTTGAAGTATCAAAATTTATATTTTTATATTCTAGAATACAGCAAAAACATTCATAACTAAACAAATAAAAGAAGGCAATGTTTTTTCCAATTTATTACTCAATTAAGTATTCTGAAAGCTTCTTTATACTAAGCACTAATATTTATTAAATTATTTGATTACATTTCTGAAAGAATATAATTCATATAATAGTATATATTAATCCAGTTTTGAAGACTTAAAAATTTGAGAAGATGATAGAAATTAAAAGGAAATTATCTTTTGTTCTTTTTTTAGTTCTACTTATTCCCCAACTAAAAACAGTATTTTAATATAAATTTAGTAAAAGCAATAAATATATGAGATTTTGAAATTTTTCATGATGTAGTTCATCAGAATTACATTAAAATATTGTGATTTGGAAGGGTAATCTCATGAATTGAAAAATTAATCACTACTCAGTGAATTTACTATATGAAATACTGAAATTTAAATTACATAAAAAATTTTAAAGATAGAACAAAGAACAACAGTATAAATTTCTTAAAAATGTAATTTTAACATTACAGTGTGATTCAATGCTATATTGTGGGATAATCACAGTGTCCACCTTGTAATAAGAACCATATATTTTTAAAGGTTCTTTAACATGAATTTTTTTTCTTCAGGTTGAATTTATGACTTTAATTTTGTGCAAGAACTGAATTTAATAGATGGAAGTTGTATTTTTTCATCATTATATTAACTTCTTACTGAAAAAATACTATATGATATCTATTTTTTTTAAAATACACAATTAATATTTTTATTTATACCCACATAAAAAAGGCAGTGTAAAATGTATTATATGATGATTAACATAAATTTTAATATAAATTTTAAATGAATAGATAAAGTATTTCCATTTAATGGTGTTGAGGAAAAAATGTAGTGAAACTGACAGGCTGAGTTAAAGAACAGAGACTTGAAATAGCTTAAATAGTCATTTTTCTAGAATATTTTAATGGTCCTATATGAATACTGTTGTACAAATCTAATAATTTTTAAAATATAAATCAATAAAAGGGTCCCAGTAATTTATATATCACTGATAATGTATGGGTTACAATCTTATAGTTGGTAGAAAAATAGATGTAATAATTCAGACACTATTCAAAGAATTTATAAGTACTATTGATATATATTGTAAGAGTATTGGTTATATATTTGATTGCAATGATGAGGAATGTGAAAAACAAGACCAAAAAACCCCTCCTTTTATACCCAATAATTCTTCCAATGAACACCTTGATTTAACAGCCCTATACATGGCTAATAATGCCTCATTCTAGCTAATACATCTTTCAAAAAACATAAAAAGTGACCAATAACATAAGTAGAATGATATCACCCTCCAAAATCCTGTAGTAATAGGGATAATCCATCAAAAATAAAGAATAAGTAAAAAAGAGAGTGTATGTGTGTAATACTATAAAATAAAAGAATAAAAAGAAAAATAATAACACTAAATATTACACAACATTAAGGGGGGTCAACAGTAGAAATGATGGGGCTAATTATAACAATATACTACATGAAATCCCCATCCAAAAAACCAATATTGACTGGGAAACCACTGAAAAACCCAAAAAAGGGCGTTATATGTGGGGTAACTACATGCAGTCCTTGGAAGGCACTTGCTCAGGTAAATCCTTCACTAATTTAGGCAAATTTAAGCATGGTAGTGAATCAAAAGCATCAAGCTTGAGGTCGTTAATGAAATTAGTGCATATGATAAGATCAATGCACCTATAATTAAATTAGGACACTAAATAAGTGCCGGTTGCCTATTTTAGTGTGTTTCCCCACAGTGGGCGTAGAATGTGGGGTAATTATGGTGTTAAAAAGCTAATTTTTTTTAAAATGAAGCTATTCACACAGGAAAAATGCAGGCAGTATGGGGCCAGCACACAGAAGCCACTTCTGGGATAAAAAACACCAAATTTGAAAAGTGTATTTTTATGCATTTGAGTAGCCAAATTAATTATCCTAATCAAGACAAATTGATCTGTCAAGTTGCATTTTTAACATTATTAAATTTATAGTACATATATTCAATGTTTATGTGATTTAAAGCATTTTTCTTGTTTTTCACATAAAAAAATGAAAACAACAGCTTTAAGTCTATTAAGGGGGATCAAAAGTAGAAATGATAGGGCTAATTATAGCAATATACTACGTGAAATCCCCATGCAAAAATAACCAATATTGACTGAGAAACCACTGAAAAACCCAAAAAAGGGCCTGATATGTGGGGTAACTACATGCAGTCCTTGGAAGGCACTTGTACAGGTAAATCCTTCACTAATTTAGGCAAATTTAAGCATGGTAGTGAATTAAAAGCGTCAAGCTTGAGGTTGTTAATGAAATTAGTGCATATTATAAGATCAATGCACCTATAATTAAATTAGGACACTAAATAAGCACCTGTCCCCTATTTTAGTGTGTTTCCCCACAGTGGGAGTAGAATGAGGGGTAATTATAGTGGGAAAAAGCTAAATTTGCTAAAAATGAAGCTATTCACACAGGAAAATGCAGGCAGTATGTGGCCAGTACATAGAAGCCATTTCTGGCATAAAAAACGCCAAATTAGAAAAGTGTTATTTTTATGAATTTGAGTAGCCAAATCAATATTCCTCATTAAAACAAATTTATCTGTCAAAGGTGCATTTTCAATATTATTAAATTTATAGTGCATATATTCAACTTTTAAGTGATTTAAAGTGAATTTCATGTTTTCACATGAAACAATGAAAACAACAGCATTAAGTCTACTTAAAAATTATGTAGCCTTATTTTAAAGGTTCTTAAGATTACCTTAGAGTATTCCAAAGTAATATTAAGTAAATAAGACTTATAAAAGATGGATATATGAATGGTTATAAGGTGTTATAATAACATATATTATATTTTATTATAATTTTTATTTATGTATACAACTTGTGTGCCTTTATTTATTGTTCCCATGTTAGTACATTTGTTTAACATAATTTATAAGTAAGTTTTACTCATTCCTGGGTATATCCAGGCTGACACTTGCCCACTTAAAAAAACAATAAAAAATGATAATTTATACATTTTTTTATTTTATTCTTCAGGTATTCAGAAAATTCTGTAGAATTAAAGATTAATTCTTTAAATAAATAAAACATGATAAAATATTATGAGTACTGGATTTTAACCACTCAGCTGGTTTGACAGAATTTTATTTCTGTTTAAATTTTTTAAGAAGGGAGGATAGATTTGAAATTTCTTTTTCAGGTATCCATTTATCAAATTCATTTGATTTTTCCTTATATCTTAATAAATACTCAGTTTCTTTCTCTTTAGTAAGGATTCTTTTCTTGAGTATTTTTTTAATCTCTGCTTTTTCCACAATTTCTTCAGCTTTCTTTTTAGGATTTCCTCTTCTTTTTGGAAATAATTCAGGATCATTTGCATGGTAAGGTTTAAATAATAAGATAGGGATAACTGGATGTTTCCTATCATATGTGTAATATAATATGACTTCCACAGCATTATTACCAACCATTTTGTAGTCTTGAAAATCTCCTACTAAAGAATCTTTTAATATAACATTACCTTGTAAGTCAAAATGTAGTGTTGAAATTAGGACTTCATCTCCTTTTTTGAATTCAAATTCTTTATGAGATTTATCCCACCTTTTCTTTTCATATTCAAATGCTCTTTAAAGGCATTCTTCAGCATACTTTATACATATTTTTTCATATGAATAAAGGATTTAGTACCAGGGTTTTAAATTTGATAAATACAATACTTATAATTTCAATATAAACAATAAACAATATAATATATAATTATTTACAACTAACTAAAAATATGTTACTCAAGTGCGTGCTTATTTATATTCTTGTTTTCTGAAATGCACATGATAGTTACAGGCTTTTCTCTTATAGAATTTCAAACTACATGCTATTACTATTCTTTCTTTTCTATACCACACTTTATATTCTCCTTTTATCTTTTTAACATTTGTTTTTCTATAATCCATAGCCTTTCGCTTATTACTTTTCTTACCTTTGAATGTGCATACGGTTTTTACCTTTTCTTTATGTGTTTCATTATTAATTAGTCTTCTACCTTTTGATTTATAGTAATCTCTAATTGCACGCCTTAAGTTAAAATGTTTATCTCTTATCTTTCCATGCCACCTTATAACTTTTACCTTTTTGTCAATTAATTTATTTATTCTTTTAGACAATATTTCTTGTCTTTCATTTATTTGTTGCAAAGCATTATGTTCGTCATTATTATTGATGTTTATTGCATCTGTTGATTGCGCCTCATTATTGTGAGATGTTGAATGGAGATATGCTAAGTTTTCCATGGCCACATTAACACACCCCCTTACATTCATCATCTCATAATTCTCTAATCACATTTTTCTCATAAACTTGAAATGTTTTATTCGGTCTAGAGGTTTAGTAAATATATCTGCTACCATTATGTTAGTGGGGATATATTCAATGAATATTTCTTTGTTTTTAATTAAGTCCATTACATAGTTGTAATGCGTTTCTATGTGTTTAGTTCAGGAGTGAAAAGCTGGGTTTTTTCCTTTCTTTTTTGCGCTTTGGTTATCAGATTCTATTACTGTTGGTCTAGAGCATTCTTTTCCTATTTCTGTTAATATTTTCCTCCACCATACTGCCTCTTGTCCTGCCGCTAGATATGCTCCGTATTCTGCTTCGGATGATGACGTACTTACAGACCCAAGCTTTTTACTTCGCCAAGAGACTGCACTGTTGTTTATCATGAATACATGCCCGCTAACTGATTTCCGATTTTCATTCTCGGCCCATCCTGAATCTACAAACCCTCTGAGAGTTTCATTATCTTGCTTATAATATATTCCCCACATTTGTGTTCCTTTCAAGTATCTTAGAACCCTTTTAAATGCTGCCCAATGTGAGTGATTCAGTTTTTCTAAGAATTGAGACAAGATTCCTACGCTATAAGCTATGTCAGGTCTCGTGCATTGTGACAGATAGTTGAGTGATCCGATAGCCAATCTATAGTCCTTGTTCTCCGTTTTAAATACTTCATGTTCCTCGCTAGTAGATGCTTCTAGTTTTTCATTTGATTTCATTGGGGTTCCATTAATATTTGCCTCTTCTAAGTCATATGCTTGTATTATGTTTTTAATATAGTGTTCTTGTGATAGGAAAATGCTGCCGTCATTTTCTATTATTACTTTGATTCCAAGTACATGCTGCACTATGCCTAAATCTTTAATTTTGAATGTTTCTTCAAGCTTTTTAATTAATTCCTCACTATTTTCACCCACTAAAATTAATTCGTCCACCCACGCAAAGGCTAGATCACCACTTGTATGGATGAAGAGGCAGGGATCTGCATCACTAATGCGATAGCCATTTTTGATGAACCATGCTGTCATGGTTAAATACCACCCCCTCGCTGCCTGCTTCAATCCATACAATGTTTTCTCTTTTGGTTCGGGGCTGCTACCATGGCGACATTATCTTCTTTTTTAAGGGCAAATTGTTTGCTGTCCTTCTCAAGGCATTTCAAAACTTCCTCTAAACCGAGTACTTCGTCCCCTTGGATCAAGATACGGATAAACGACTCGTACTCCCTTGGAAACTTGTGCAAAACTTGGAGCGAAAGAACTTCTTCATCCACTTTTAGTCCGGTGAGTTTAATCTTGCTATTGATGGCTCTGACATCCTTGACAAATTGACTCGCATTAGTGTATTCAATGGTTAATAATTCATTGAATGCTAATCTTCTTCCCTGAGCGTCTCCACCAGCATACTTGTCTTTGAGGAGCTCCCAGGCCTTCAATCCGTTTCTTTTATTTTTTTCAAACAATTCGCTCGCAATGACAGCGACATGATCGTCGTTGAGGTGACGGATGATTAGATTGTACGATTTTCTTTTCCTTTCTTCTACTTTGTCGCAAGCTTTTCCATTGACGTAGTCTAAACAGTTAATGTTATCCAACTCTGCCTCCAAAATTGTAGACCAAACAAAATAGTTGTTCTCATTGAGTAGACAACGCGGATGAGTATTATGAGTGACATTTCCAGGTTCCAACATTGTTATTCTAACTTTTCTCTTTTTCCTTATTCGGCAGACCAATAGCCATCATCTTCAGTAATCTAGTTACTCACTATTATCATTACCTTTACTTTTATCTAATTGTTAACTCTTAATACTTTTCACTCAAATGTATCTCATAGCTTTCATCTTATTACTATATGCGGATTAGTACTCTCTGCTTTTCCCTGTACTCTCGTGCCTATTTAAAGCGCATCAATTAAAGCAATGAGCACTAAGTTAGCTTCTCCTCAGAATTCTAAACGTACCTAGAAAATCTTAGGAATCACAAATAATTATTTGTGTAAATTTTTGTCTTAAAAACAAAACTTTAGATTCAGTTACTAATTTGCGCTTTTTCTTACCTATTTTAGAAAATCAATCAAATATAGTTTCAGAAATCTTTAATCATCAACAACAATCTTAATACTTACCAAGGACCTAAAAGATACGGAATAGTCTTACAGTCAGGTAAAGATATCTTTATTTTTAAAGAATAGGATTTTTTTATCTCATATAAAATTTATCCCTATTTCAAAGAATGACTGAGGTGCCCGACAATGCCACGTTGGCAAACCGATTGGCTTTTATCAACGAGAAATTAGACAGGACGGAGGAACTCATTCGTCAGCGCGACAAGGAAATTCTTTACCTACGAAGTCAAACCAATCGAGGACTTGATCATAGCCATTCCCTCAAAATTGAACCACAAAGGTTCAAAGGGTATGGAGAGAACGTCAACCATTGGATCAGAGAATTCAAAAACATTTTAAATTCAAAAAACATCCCAGAAGAAAAATGGCCTGCCATCATGGGAAGCTATCTCATTGGAGAAGCAAAGTGCTTTTACTTTCAGCTTCAGGATGGTTTTTCCTCAAAAACTCCTTTCTTGAAAAATACAACCCTGAATATAAAGAAGAAGAACTACGAGAGCAATTAGAAAGTCTTGCATATCACAATGGGAAAATTGACGAATATGTCACGAAATTCAGAGACATAATCTCTCAATTACCCCACAACCGATTTTCAATGAAAGAAAAAATTTATCTCTTCAAACAAAGACTTCCTATTGCCCTAAGGCTTCATCTAAGTCGTACTGAATTCCCAAGTGACGTTGGAATGGAAAAGGTCTTTAATACAGCCAGAGACTGTGAAGTAACCTACCAACAAAGTACTAAAGGAGGACTGAAATCAGCCAGCCCTCAAAAGTTTACATCCCCCACAACCGCAGTATGGAAAACCATCAATAATCCCCCTACAGGTACTTTCGGAAAGTTTAAACTCCAAACCCCACGAAAAAACAATTTTAATCGAGACCACTCTGTACCAATGGATTTAGATGCCATCAATCCAATGACAGCCAAATGTTTCAAATGCCACAGAATAGGACACTTGGCTCGAGATTGCCAACAAAATAGTAAAAGGAAAGAATTGTCCTCACAAAAGAAAACCAGAGACTGCAACGTAGTGGAATCAGAAGAACAAGAAACCGAAAAAGACATTGAACAAATCAACAACTTTTGGAACAAAGACTCGGAAACTATTGATCATGGGTTAAACTATGTCGGAGCAGAGAAGGAGGTCATTACAATTCCCAACAGTCCAGTCTTCAATCCAATTTATTTCACTGAATCCAGCAAGTTTAATAAGGACCACGACCCTGATACTTTTAATAAAAGATTTAAAGAAGATCTGTCTGATTTCAATTCCTCTTCCCTTTTTTCCGAATTAGGTCCAAGTGCTTCTGTCAGTCAAATATCCAAAACTAAAAATACAGACTTGTTTAACATCACAGCAGACGTTGGGGTTCCAGTACCTATATACGAAATACAAGTAAATGGAAAAAACTTACGAGCAATAATTGACTCCGGGGCAGGTGCAAACTACATACACCATAAAGTCGTAGAAGAAATACAATCGCAGGTTGAGGATAATCTAAATCAGAAAGCTAGATTAGCCGATGGAACTCTAAAAAAAATAGATGGGAAAGTCAAACTGACTCTTCATCACAATTTGTTCGATACCGAAGGAACCTTCTTAATCCTTCCAAATCTAAATTTTGATCTCGTCCTAGGATTACCATGGATAGACAAACATTATGTATGGATTCATCCCAGACGGATCTTTGCTCACATAGTCGACATTACAGGAAAAGAAGGGAAAATCTTTCCGGTAAGACAAATAAATTGCATCACAGTTGAAAAAAACCAAGACAAAACTAATCTACTTTCACAAAAGGTTCTTGAATTTGCTAAAAAAATCGCTCCAAATCGTTTCACAAAAGAATTAAACATTAATCACCATTCACAATACAAACATTCTATAGACACAGGTTCCTCGCCTCCAACCAAAACGAGAGGACGACCCCACAACCCCCTAGAAAACAAAATTATTCAAGAATTTGTTGAAGAAGGATTAGCCAAAGGAATAATTGAAGAATCAGACTCCCCATGGTCTTCTCCCCTAATCCTAGTTAAAAAACCGAATGGATCTACCAGGGTATGTGTAGACTATAGACCCCTTAATGCTATAACAGTCAAAAACGCGTATCCATTACCTCGTATTGATGACACTTACCAATATCTAAAGGGTGCAAGATTCATCTCTACCCTTGATTTTAAATCGGGATTCTAAAAAATTGCTATGGATGAAGACTCAAAGAAGAATACGGCCTTTACTTGTCGCTCAGGACACTTCCAATGGAAAGTCATGCCATTCGGACTTTGTAACGCCCCAAGCACTTTCCAAGCCATCATGAATAAAGTCCTAAAGGAAGTTATAGATAAGTGTGCACTTGTATATATGGATGATATTATAATCTTCTTTAAAGACTTGAAGACTCACTTACGGGATATAATCAATGTCCTAAAACTTCTATCTGGTGAGAATTTTGTTTTATCGCAAGACAAATGTCAATGGGCTAAACAGGAAATCCTTTTTTTGGGACACATAGTCAACGTAGATGGCATTAAAACAAACCCAGATAAAATATCAAAAATACTGGAATGTCCAAAACCGACAAACATCACACATGTAAGAGGATTCTTGAACTTATGCACATATTATAAACGTTTCATTAATAAATTCTCATCATTGGCTTTGCCTCTATATAAACTAACGGAAAAATCCCCAAAAAAGGGAACAAAAATTAATTGGGGGGAAGAACAAGATCAAGCCTTTGATCTTCTAAAAAAATCACTCACTAACACCATTCTTTTTAAGCATCCTCAACCATTCCACCCGTTTGTCCTAGACACCAATGCATCAGGAACTAATATAGGTGCTGTCTTACAACAAGATACACTCATCACCTATAATACTGAAAACTTCAATCCAACTGCTTATATAAAATTGATCAAAGATAAAAATATCCGCCCCATAGCTTATGAATCTCATAAGCTATCAAAAACGGAACAGAATTACTCTGCCCAAGAAAGAGAACTATTAGCCATTGTTCACTCTTTAAAACACTTTAGGTGCTATATAGAAGGCTCTCCAATTATAATAAGAACGGATCATCAATCTCTTAGGTATTTCAAAACTCAAAAGGAGGTTACTCAAAGACTGACCCGTTTTATTAATGAAATTGAATTTTTTAATGTCCACATCATATACAGGCCAGGTATAAAGCAAATGGCAGCTGACGCATTATCACGAAAACCCAATACTCCCTTCGATCAGGAACCACCTGAAGCAGCTGCACCCTTATTCAACATTGAACAAAAGAATCCATGGGAACAACTCAAAAGAATTTTGTGTATACTTATCTCTTCAAGAAAACATCCGGACCACTTAAGGAATTACTTCATCAACGACAAACAACTATACTATTATCCCAACCCTGAACAACCAAATAAATTCCTGAAAGTGATCACCGATATACGAGAGGCCGAAGGAATAGTTTATGAGGTTCACCAAGAACTTGGTCATCGAAATTATAAAGATGTAATTAACACTCTAAAACAACGATATCTATTTCCAGAAATGATAAAACTAACTGATAAAATTATTGAACAGTGTCCCGAATGCCAATTCAGCAAAGAAGGATCAAAACAACTCAAAATGCCAATTTTGCCCATTATTAGAGGAGGACCATTCATTAGATGGTCAATGGACTTTGTAGGCCCCCTTCCCAAAACGAAGAAAGATCATAAGTATGTCATTACTGCTATTGACTATGGAACCGGATGGGCCTATGCCACACCACTTAAACAAACCTCTACTCAGGCAGCTATTGAAATGGTTAGTCTTATTACCTTAAATCATGGTGTTCCAGTGGAAATATTGACAGATAATGGTTCTGAATTTGATTCATACCAGTTCAAGACCTTTCTTAAAAATGAAAAAATCAAACATATTCGGACTACTCCATACCACCCTCAGTCAAATGGTTTAATTGAGCGTTTTCATGGGACTCTTGAAAACTCTATCTGAAAATATGTTTCTCCAGACAATCAAAATAACTGGGACGAATTCCTTAATAAGGCCCTCTTCGCTTATCGTAGTGCGCCCTCACAATCCTTGAAGACCACTCCCTTTAATCTAACATATGGAATACAGGTAAGACTACCATCAGATCCACTACTCCTTGGAGAAGTACCAGAAATAACACAAGCTAATCAAGAAGATATTTACTTTCAACAAAATCTAGCAAATGTCAGGCTACGCTCAGAAAGGCAACAAAGAATTGATGAACTCAATAAACGAGCAAAAGAAAGATATGCAAATACTGACGAAACTTATATTGAAAGACAATTACAAGTGGGAGATAAAGTACTTAGGAAATTTGAAGAACGACCCTCTGAATTACATCCCAAATGGGATGGTCCCTTCCTTATTCGAGAAAGCTTACCCAACGGTGTGTATCAACTGATGACTTCCAACGGGCATGTCTTAAGGACTAATACTAATGGATGCCGTTTAAAATTATTTACAGGAGATTCAGCTGAACTCCATCATGCCAGCAGTCGACTTCGAACCAGAGATCGACAGGCCAGAAACAACAGCGGATACAGAGCTTACAACAGGACGTCCATTCATAAGAGTCGACGAGTTTGGGTTCCTCAACCCTCAAACTCATAGTGCGACAGAAGTACCCCTAGACCTGTTCCAAATGGCTGGATCCGTCTGCATGACACCTAATGGACGACCAGACAGATATTTTAAACTCAGATTCCACCATTGTCTCTGCATGTGGGTCAGATACTTGTACATAAATGATAGAAACTGGAATATTCTCAATGTAGCCAAACTGTTTCATGGACTTGAAATAATTATGGCAGCAGCTTACAACTTAATTTGTGAAGTGGATGAAAGTCTCTTGGAGACAACCATCAACTTTACTCCCAAAGACCTAGCCTGGCACTTCTCTAACAGAAGGACTGGAATCTAGGGAGGGGATGGTGTTATTCTAACTTTTCTCTTTTTCCTTATTCGGCAGACCAATAGCCATCATCTTTAGTAATCTAGTTACTCACTATTATCATTACCTTTACTTTTTTCTAATTGTTAACTCTTAATACTGTTCACTCAAATGTATCTCGTAGCTTTCATCTTATTACTATATGCGGATTAGTACTCTCCGCTTTTCCCTGTACTCTCGCGCCTATTTAAAGCACATCAATTAAAGCAATGAACACTAAGTTAGCTTCTCCTCAGAATTCTAAACGTACCTAAAAAATCTTAGGAATCACAACATTCTGTTTTATTAACGAACGAGTTTGTACTATACTAGACTTGGTACTGATAATGTGTTAAATTTGATAAATATAATACTTATAATTTCAATATAAACAATAAACAATATAATATATAATTATTTACAACTAACTAAAAATATGTTACTCAAGTGCGTGCTTATTTATATTCTTGTTTTCTGAAATGCACATGATAGTTACAGGCTTTTCTCTTATAGCATTTCAAACTACATGCTATTACTATTCTTTCTTTTCTATACCACACTTTATATTCTCCTTTTATCTTTTTAACATTTGCTTTTCTATAATCCATAGCCTTTCGCTTATTACTTTTCTTACCTTTGAATGTGTATACGGTTGTTACCTTTTCTTTATGTGTTTTATTATTAATTAGTCTTCTACCTTTTGATTTATAGTAATCTCTAATTGCACGCCTTAAGTTAAAATGTTTATCTCTTATCTTTCCATGCCACCTTATAACTTTTACCTTTTTGTCAATTAATTTATTTATTCTTTTAGACAATATTTCTTGTCTTTCATTTATTTGTTGCAAAGCATTATGTTTGTCATTATTATTGATGTTTATTGCATCTGTTGATTGCGCCTCATTATTGTGAGATGTTGAATGGAGATGTGCTAAGTTTGCCATGGCCACATTAACACAGGGTGTATATCTAAACTGGTTTCCAATTACAAATTTGAGAATCCAGCTGGAATAATTCAAAGAAATGAACAAAAATAAAAAATCTCAACAACATTCATACATATATGTCTCAAGGAAGCTCTTGAAATGTGGTTCTCATGTATTTCACTTTATTTCAGTAACCCAAACTCACCTCAGAATAATCATGTCATTGAGAACCTCACAAATCATTTTTATGTTTGTCTCAAAACAACACATTTTCCCACTACTCTTATATTCCACCAAAGAACAAAGAGAAGCAGATTCCTTTTATTATCAGACGCTAGATATTGGGTTTAGAAGTGTGAAATGGTGAAAATCATGGTGATGAGGCTAGGAGGAGAAAGAAAAGTCTTCAGTATCAAAAGAATGTTATTAATTGATTTCTCTGATTCATTTATATATATAAAATCAATCCTTGAAAAGATAATTTTATTGAAAAAGATATGTGATTTACACAGAAAAAAAATTCTCAAGCATCTTGCTAAGGATCTAGAAATTGATTGCCTTTTTAATGACCTCTTATGTATATCCAATACTGAAGATACTGAAACTGGGCAGTTTTATAGGCTTAATTTTTAAGAATAGAAATCTCATATATGTTATTTCTTTTTTTCTCTCTTTTGCATACGTGTTACATTCTATTTTTCTTTCCTCCTAGTTTACATATGACTGTGTCTTTATCACCTCCTGATGCACTCTTACACTAGAATATATGAATTAGTGTTTTAGTCATGCTTACCTAAGTTTAAATATCCTTTTGTCTCCCATTATTTAATTCCTTTCCAATCTTCACCCCTGTAAATGATCAGACTCTCTGAGTTGAAAAGCATAGTCTTCCTTTTATTTTTCTCTCAAGCAAGTCCATCCTATTTGCAGGTGTGTATTTTCTCTCATCTTTAATTTTTCTAATTTACTAAACTGTTATTACTCTTACCATGATCATTAGGTGTAACTGGCTCATTTAATTGAATAAGTTTCCCATTACTGATTTGTTCATTGGCTTTATACCAAAGGTCTTTTTCCTTCATGTATTTAATTTTATATACTTATTGAAATTTACTGAAAAAATTCAGTCCTATTTACAGATATATCTGGCTCATTTAATTGAATAAGTTGGGCATTACTTATTTTTTCATTGGCTTTATACCAAAGGTATAGCTGGCTCATTTAATTGAATAAATCATGCATTAATGATTTGTTCATTGGCTTTATACCAAAGGTGTTCCTTCACATTTACTTATCTGGAGAAGTTCTCAATTAACAAATTTCTATCATCAAGTTGATGAAATATATTTGAAAAATATGAGAGGCCATAAAAAACACACTTAATTCATAAGAATATTCTGTATACACATAAAGACTGTGATAAAGTGATGACTTATTTTTCTGTTCCCTCAAATCTTCACATTAATTGCTATAATATTGATTTTCCGACCCCTCAGCAGATCCAGGGGCTTTCAAATAGTTCAACTATCTCAATTCCATTTTTAGAACACTTATTAAAGCAATTATAGCCATGTTTAAGTGAAAAAAATACATATTGGTACAAATATACAGTTATTTAGTATTAGATTCCATATTTTTTATTCAAATAGTTTCCTTGGGGTCTGTGGGGGAGTTAGAGATGGGTACTTTGGCCTGATGGGAGATGATCATGTCTTGTCCTTGGACTGCATCATGAGCTGGTTTTTTGGCATGCCGAAACTTTTGGAATTGGTTCTTTCAATTTGTTGCTGTACAGGGAAGGTCTAAACAAGGGGAGGGGTGAGCCAAAGATGGTGTAGAAACTGGTGATAGACTGAGAGAGATGGGAGGAGATCCAAATATAGATTGAGGGAGAATGATATACAATAAAAAAAGGATCAGGAAACAAAAAATGATGGTAAAAAGATTCAAAAAACTAACCAACAAACAAGTATGGGAAAGTGAAAAAACTAAATGGCTATAGCTGGTGGTGCAGGAGCAAAATTGGATTGAGTAACAGTTGATTGAGGACGGATGAGTGGGTGATTGCTGTGCATGGCTAATCAGTGAGAGATGAGCAAGTGATGGGTGTGCCCTGGATGTCAAAGTATTAGGGTTTTTTTTTCTCCCTGTCAACCTGGTACTTATATTTCTTTGCACTATTTGTCTATAAAGTAACCCTCATTTTTCTTCCTCCTCCATCATCCCCTATATATTTCCACTTCTTTTACAGGGTACTCATTCAGTAACTTACGTAGATTACCTGCCAGAAATATTAACCCCCTTTTCAATTCTTTCAAAAATTATATTGGCATTCAGTTATCCCCACTCAAATTAACCTTTTTTTACCCATTTTCAAATTAAATCGCATCCAAACTGCATATTAAGGGTTTTGGTAATCCTCCCTTTCTCCATGTAAGTAAAAATAAGTGATTATAAAAATTAACCCAGCTTGAGGGCACAATCCATCTGTGCTAGTTAATTTTTTGTCTACTAAATTCTCTTTTAATAATAATTTTACCACAATTTATTATATTTTTCCCCTTTACCAACCAGGAATGTTGACCTCCTTTTTACTTCTTTCACTGACCAATTTGGAATTCAATTATCCACACCCAAAATAACCTGTTTTCACCCCTGGCCAAATTTTACCATATCCAAACCACATATTAAGGGTTCTGGTAATGCTCCCTTCTTCTAAGTAAATTAAAATTAATGATTATTAAGATTAACCTAGCTTCAGGGCACAAGCCATCTGTGCTTGTTAATTTTTTTTGGCTACTAAATTCTTTTTTAATAATAATTTTCTTACAATTTATCATCCTTTTCCCTAGGTAATTTCTTTTGATGGCACATAAAAGGACTAATAGGGGTAGGAACAATAGATATGCCAGAAAAGCAAGAATGGGCATGGAAATAGGGGTGGATATTGGCTGTTGTTCAAAAAAGGTATTTTATTATGAGGAGGACATTATCTGTGGTTCTACCCCTGGATGTGGACCTTTTAATGATCCTGCTAAGATTTATACTGTTAAGAACAAAAAAATCTTAGCAATGACATTTACAATGTTTTCCCCCCTGGAACTACTTTTATAAAAATAAGGGACCAACCTATATAGCCTGCTGTTTTTCAATCATACTCTCTGGGGGAAATTTCTGGTATAGGTAGATTAGAGGATGTCAGAGAGTGTTTCAATTATTTAAAAATGCTGGAGCACCCAATTACAATTAATAGATCACACAAAATGGTGGAATTTTTCAAAAAATGTTTGCAGCTGATAGACAGTTTGCCATAGATTTCATTTTTGATATTGGTGGGCAACAGCTTCTTTTACTTCAGAAATTTACTGACTCAATTATTCAGATTTTTATAAGAATAAAAATTTCTCTCCTGCCCAAGTGAAGGAGGCATTTTTATTCATCTAAAAACCTTATGCCTACCTTTTTAAAAAATTCTCCTAAATATATTACCAGCATGCTTTAAAATTATTAGGTGATTATAGTTTTTTTATATTGAATTCCATATGTTTTATCCAAATCATCTATACCAGAGTTTTATTTATAAAAATAGTCATCATCCTTAAATTTAGAATTATTCATTTGTTTCATCCATATCAAAAATTGTTGGTGCATCTACACAAATAAAAATTAAAAATTTAGACAGAATGATTGACATTTGGCAGTGAAAGTGAAAGTGACAATTTTTTTTGTGAATGCAAACTAAACTTCCTGTCAAATGTCAATTTATCTGTTCAAAGGTTTTGGAATTTACAGAAAATTGGCACCAAAAATTTCTGATATGGATGTATCTAGTCAAGTTGAAAATGTAAAAATGAGTCTAAAAATGAAAATATGGTCCTTATAAGGCTTCACAAAAAAAAATAAGGTGGATTGTAATACAAAAAACATTATTTCTACACTTTCACTACTTAAAAATGCTAAATTGTACTTGGTTAGAGGATACTGTAATTTATATGAAGGTTAATTTGCTTTTATTAAATGATAGTTGTGCTACTTATCAGGAATCACAATACTTAAAAGTAAATTACAAACATAAAAGAAGGGATTAATGGTTAATATTGATTTTTTTATAAAGATAACTAATTAGATGCCTATAAAAATAATATTGATGTAACAAAACCACAATGAATGATAATCATTTCTTCTACATGGGTATTAATATTTTAGATGAAAAATAATTATTTATTTACAAATTTTAACAATAATATTTTCTCCATTTTATATCCAAGAAACTGTTTTTAAGATAATAATCTAATGGAATATGTCTATATTATGAGGCCAATTTTTGAATAAAATATTCAATAAAACTTATTAAGCATGTAAAAGTGTCAGCCAGGCTATGTCAGGAGTCCAGTAAATCCTATGTTTAGTTATTTTGACATAAATGAGGGCAAAAATGTATGCAAATTATATATACAAATTAATATTTTATTGAAAAATAAAATTATATAACAATATTATATTGATTTAATTAAAGTAAGTGTTATATAAATTTTATTACTATATAAACTGTATATACAGTTAAAAACGTGTATAATAGATTATATTCTATATCTCATATGGCACTTTTTTATCTACAAAACATTTATAAATTAATAATTAATTAATTTCATATTTATATTTTAATTATAATTAATAAAATTAATTTATAATGTAATAAATAAGTGAATTAGTTATATATACTAGGGGGTAACAAAGTTAGAAATCTTTCATTTCAAAATACCTGTTTTTTCCCCCAAATCAACCATTATTATTTTTTAAAATATGCCATGCTGTGTACTCAAAACCACTTTTTACTGAGAATTGATGTCAAGTTTGTGGCTTTCTTTTTGAATTGCAAAATACCTTTTAAATAATTACAAATTTCTAACTTTGATACCCCCTATTAAGTAAATACACCTCATATCCTACAACCAATAAGTATTGGGCGTTTTTTGACTCACAATTGTGTCATCAAAGTAATTAAACAAGTGAAACACTTTATTTAATAAAATATTAATGTTTTATTCTAAAAATTAGTGATTCCATTAAAATAATTACTTGTCTGATTTAAAATAAACAATAAACTAGTAAATTAGTTTAAATTAAATAATTAATTACTCATTTTTTATACTATATTTTTATTAATTACATTAATTTGTTTTGTCAAAATGGTATAATATTTATGTTTCATTTAAACTGATTATTATTTAAATAATTCTTAAACCTGTTTTAAAATTAAAATAGGTACATTATTCTGTTTCATACCAATTTATTGCCCTGCTTAGTATTATTACTTTGTTTGAGGTTTTAATGGGTGGACACACTGGGTTTTTACTCCTGTTTTAGTCAATGTTTTCAATGCAACCTCATATTCTTGTTACAATTATCTTTTGTTTTTTATGTTATTTTTACATTTTTCTTACATCTTTATGGCACTTCCTAGGGCCTTTTTTCCCATATAAAGTCCTTTCTTACTTACTTACATACTTTATTTACGATTTCCTAGAATATTTTATCTTTGGTTTTGTTTTTAGCTTCAATTCAGACAACATGTCTTTTAAGAAACATTTATATTGGTCCAAATTATTGGCTCTCTTAGCATCCATGGCTTCTAATCAAGGTTTTGTTTGAAAATTCACCAAGCTCAATTGTGTTGATAATTGCTGCATTGATACAGATGGAAAAGAAGAAAGAGGAAAACCTTTTACAAGATCTGGACTTGGGAAACATCTTATATGGGTAGAACTGAGAAAAAGAGCTACTAATTAAGGCATATCAAAAGAAAATTTTGAAAGTATTGATTCATCTTTGGAACAGCAATCATCAGATGTAATGGTATGTAATTTTATGAAATTATTTTCTAAAATTTTAAAGTTAAAATTTATTATTTTGAAAATTATAGGATCTTGACTCACAAACTTTGAAAAATATCACAAATTATTCTGATGATAATCAAACTACTCCTTCCAACTCTGTTCCACAAAACTCTTCAGAAAATAATTCCAATATTCTATATGTTGATACTCAATATTTCAAGCCACCAAAAATCAAACAATACTCATCTGATATGAAACTATCATTAATTGATATTGCTCATAGCTACCTTATTTTAAAAATTTCAAATGAACAAATTTCTATAAAATTAAAGGTTGAGAGGTATTGGCTTTTTAAAATATCTTCTCAGCCTCATTACTTATTACCTAATGCCGATACCAACCCAATTATTCCAAAATCAATACCAAAAGTTCTAAATATACTTCATCTCATACCACCCATCAAACATGTTCTGTTTTTCCCTACCTGCTTCCATCAGCCTTTTAAAAATGCATCCGAATACAGCTTATTACATTCAAAGTGTGAAGAATTTATTTTAAACAGCTTTGAAGCTTGAATCAATGAGACACCTCAATGCAACACCTTGCTTTTTGATGAAAAACCAAAAAATAAAAATATCCTCAAGGCAAAGATGACATTTAGTCAACAGTCATTCATTGAATGGCTTTCATGGCTCTTGAAATTTTCAAATTTTGATTATGATCTTGATGCCCCACTTTGACACATTCAGAAAGATGAGGATACATACACCAATGTTTGGGATGGATCAATTCGGAAAGAAATGGCTGATGATGATGGGAATAAGCTCACTTGCAAGAGTGGAAATCATGACTTTAGTTCTTATATTGACTGGTTTAACCCTTTTGGAAACAAGAAGGGACATGGTATTGTAACTTTTGGAGCAATCATGCTGGTTTTTCTCAACCTTGGTCCTTATATGCAATCTAAAAAAGAGCATATATTTATTGCTGTAATAACACAAGGCCCTAATGAGCCAAGCTTAGATGATTGAAACACCATAATTGAGCCATTAATTCAAGAGCTGAAACAATTATGGAAGGCTGTTTTTTCTCAAAAACTCACCAAAACTGTGAAGTATAATTGATTAAGGTGGTGATGTTTCCTCTTATTGCTGATTTACCAGTAGTAAGAAAGGTAGCTGGATTCTCCTCTCATTCATCAAATCTCCCTTATAGTTTCTGTTTTATCACACAAATACAACTAGAGAAGGAATATAAATCTACATCTATTGAAGCTTGTTCAAACAAAAAACATTTTTTGGCAGCTGAAAAGTGGAGAAACACTTCAAATCCTCATGAACAGTTTTCAATATTTAAGTCAGATGGTGTTTTCTACTCAAAATTTATAGAGCTTCCGTATTGGAATCCTATAGATTTCAAAATTATTGAAGTGATGCATTTCTTGCTTCTTGGAATGGCTAAGGACTTTAGTCTTAATTTCCTTAAAGTCAAAACAGTAGGAAAAAAATTATCCACCCTGTCATTAAGAAAGAAAGAAAAGGCTCATCTTATAATCAAAAGTCTCAAAAGAAAAGAAAGGATACTTTATATTTCTCTGATGATAGTCCAAAACAATAATCCTCCTCTTCTTCATTTTCCATTTCTTCCTATAATCTACAATCATCTTTGGTTTCCCAGAATAATTCAGCACCCTCCATTTCTTCTGAAAATTCAAAATCATCCCCCATTACCACTTATAATCTATGATCCTCTTCTATTCCCCAAAAAAATATACAATATTCCTCTGTTTCCTCCCACGGTTCACAGTCCTCCTTTTCCAAAATCACACAAAAAACTAGGAGTAACCCTACTAAAACACCAAAGATGGCCATTTTACCTTCTGATGATAAATAAGAATCAAGCTCAAAATTAAAAATTCTTAAGCAAAAAAATGTTGAGGAAGATAGAAATATAAGAAAATTTCAAAAACAGCCCACTCATCCTCAGATTCTTCTGAGGATGAGTGGTCCTTGAAAGAGAAGGAAGAGGAAGAAGACATTTATTCAAATAAATCAATTCCATTATCTTGTTTACCATCTTCTGAAGAATTAAAAAGTAAGGAAAGTTTTAACAAATCAGATTCTGATGATAAGATTTGGAAAAAAAAAGTGCTCTATTACAATTGGCTCACAGTCATGCTACAGATAATGAGGAAATTAAATGTGAAAATTTATCAATGAATCTGGAAGAGCTTAAAAATTTTCAGAGAGATATTGGTCAAACTGATCTTCCAATATTGATATCATGGGTTTCTGAATGCTTTGGTCATCCAGGTTTTACCTTAAAAGCTTCTGAATGGCTCATACTATATAAAGTATTTTATGTCCAATTGCTCATACCTCATTGGTCATTACCATCAGCTGTAAAGAGAGAGAAAAACTTAAAGAAATTTTGGAGTGTCTAATAAAGATTATAAATATTCTCACTTGTTTTAAATTGATAAAAAAAATTTTAGTACTTTATCACAGCTTCTAAATGAATATGAAGCTCATTTGAAAGAAAATTAAATATCAATCAATATGAAGCCAATTTTCTATCTTTCCCAGCACTATCCAGAAGTTATTATGTGTTTTGGACCACCATCATCTAAAGAAGCTTGGGCGCAGGAAAGAATGAATTGATTCTTAGGTTCCATAAAAAATAATAATAAAATTGGTGTGTTTTAAAATTTTTAAATTTCACTTGAATGTATCTTCTATACTTAACTTATAAAATAAAATTTAGTTCAAATTGATAAAACAATGATGAATAAATTTGGAGAAATCTGGAGCTTTAATTCATTTATGGAAAGGTCTAATTTTGGTAGTCATGAAGGTATAAGAAATTTATTTTTAAATAAAAAAGATCCTGATGATAAAATTCATAAAAAGGAGATTTTGGATGAAAATACTTTAAAATTATGGAATTCTTATTTTTCAAATGCAATGGTCAGTGAAGCACATTTGTTTTAAATATTTTGAGTGTTAATAACTTATGAGTTTCAGGTCTTGAGCCATAGTGTCAACACAATCAAAAGCTTTTCTATAAAAAATAGAAGCTATAGCTGTTATGGCCATCATCAGGGAAACTCAATGGCTGAATTTCATCATTTGGGATTTATTAAGAATGGGGTAATTATGAGAATTTTATATGATAGAAGTATTTAAAAAGATACTTTTGTACTCATTGGCATCTTCAAAAATATAGAAGATATCAAATTTAGTAATTTTTTTCTCCTGGTCTTGGGGCTGTTCTTTGTTACAACAACTGGGAGGAGGAAGTTGTGATTTCAATAAATGAAATAAATGGAAATATATCTAGATTTGTCAACCCATAAACATTTTTAAGAGTTATACATGAAAATTCAAATTTGATATATCTTTTTCTAACTTATGTAGTAGTTACCATAATTCATAAAAATGATATGTCAACAAATTTGTAATTTAGTGCTTTAAAAAATTGAGAATCTTATTTTTTTCCAAATTTCAAGAAATTTAGTTTGGCTACAGTTAAATTTGATTTTTCATATTCTTCTTTATCAAGTAGCTTAAATGTGAGAAACAATTTTCAGGTTTTTTTTGGGGAATCAACATTTCTCATGTGTTTATGTAAAATGAAATCATCTATGTATAATATTTTTAATAAATTCTTTTTTAATTCATCTGGAACAGAAATATCACTGGTTTTTTTCACATTATTAAAATTTATTATTTTTTAAATTTGCAATTGGAGCAGGGGTTTTATGGGTTGGTAAGAAATGGAATATTAAATGTATGGAGTGGGATACTAAATGAAATAATGAACAATGGAATATGGAGGGGGAAGGATCTTAGATGAGGTTGTAGATCTTCAGCCTTAGAAGAAGAAATGAAGTCTTAATTAACACAACACATGACCAACATAGGTAAGCCCCAATTACCTTTAGAAGAAGATATGAAGTCTTAATTAACACAAAACATGACTGACAGAGGTAAACCCCAATTACCTGTAGTGTGGAGTGTGCAGAAGAGAAAACGAAACTTATGTAAAATAAAATAATAAACAGCTTCTTTATAAATTAAAGCTGAGATAATTGCTTTTTAAGTAAATTTTTACTTATGTCCTATATTTTTTGTTGGAATTTTTTGAAGAAGACCTATCATAAATTCTCCCCAAAATTCAGAAATTCTTATTAGTGGCCCCCATGTTCTCAACTACAGGTAGGCTCCTCAAATTCAAGTTCTGTATGTAAATTTGAATTGATTCTATCACTTCTTTAGTGTGCCTGCCAGTTTTGACTCAAGATATACTTGCTATGTTGAGTGATTCCATATTTATCCATCCAAAAATTTGAGGAACACTTAGAGCATAGACACAAATGAATTGTGGATTTATTTCAAGTTTTAATGAGTAAAAGTAAGTAGAATTAGAAGAAAAAGATAATTTTTATAAGTATTAAACAAGAGGAGGAAGACAAAGATTGATGGGTGGTGGATGATTTAAGGCAAAACTGATTCATGGTGTTTGTGCTAAAATTCCCAGGATTGGTGGTGTTTTCCCTAGTGTTCACCAGTTTAAATGCAGAAAAGGGCAAACACCATTGTGATTCTCCCTTTGGGAAAGTTGGCAAAATGTCAGTGGTGTTAAGAAGGAGAATTTGTGCAGGCAAGGATGTCTTTAAACTAAATGAGGTACTACACGCTGAACCATAGATAATATTCAACTGAGTAGTATGGAGTTGTCAGAAGTAGACAGGAAAGAGAGAGAAATGATGAAAAAGAAAAATTGCAAATTCTAATATGGGATGGGAAAGTGAAAAAGATAAAAGGATAGGAGTCAAATGGGATAGTAAATCATATATGACAGAAGATACAAAATATAATAGTGAATGATAGAGGAGAGAAGGGGTGGAATGTAATAGTGAATTATATACAGGGAATTTGTGAAATGCAATACAGAATAGTAGAAGAAAGAAGTGGTGGAATGAGATTGTAAACAATATATGTGTAAAGGTATGAATTGTAATACTAAATGATAGAAGGGAGAAGAGGTAGAACCAGATTCTGAAAGTTATAGGGGGAATTTATGAAATGCAATACTGAATAGTAGAAGAAAGAAGAGGTGGAATGAGATTTGAGATTGTAAATGATATATGTGTAAAGGTATGAAATGTAATACTAAACAATAGTAGGGAGAAGAGGTGGAATAAGATTTTGAAAGTTATAGGGTGAATTTATCAAATGCAATACTGAATAGTAGAAGAAAGAAGAGGTGGAATGAGATTGTAAACAGTATATGTGTAAAGGTATGAAATGTATTACTAAAGATAGAAGGGGGAAGAGGTGGAATAAGATATTTAAAGTTATAAGGGTGAATTTATGAAATGCAATACTGAATAGTAGAAGTGAGAAGAGGTGGAATGAGATTGTAAACAAAATATGAGGAAAGATGTGAAATGTGATATTGAACAATAGAAGATAAATGTGGTAGAATGTGATAGTAGACATTATAAAGGGTAAGTTATGAAATGCAAAACTGAATGGTGGAAACAGGGGGAAGTCATGAAAGGAACAAAAAAAATTGTGAGGTGTAAAGAGGAAAAATAAATTTAATTGGGCTCAGACAGGGCCATTACCAGAATCACACACAGGGTCACAACCTGAAACCAAAAAAACAACTAGATGTCTAGTTCACTGTTTTTTTCTCATGTGATGCCTCAATTTTCTTGCTGATTATGGATTTCAAGACATATATAAGGTAAGCCATTCTCCATTTTTTTTGTCCCACTAACTTTGAAATTAATAATATATTAACATATCCTAATTTCACTATAGCCCCTCAAACAGATCCATATATTATCATCTCTAAATATCAAAAGGTAATAAGTAGTTAGTATAAAAATACTTATTAATAATTAATTTTTTTATTTATAATGAATAATTTATATTAAATAAAAAGTTTGATAATTTTCATCTCTCAAAATTAATCATTAAATATTACAAATTGTATCAACTATTATCATAACCCAATCTCCCTATAGCTCCTCAAACTTGGGTGAATTTTTGAGGCAACCAATCTGATTTTCACTTCATAATTGTCGGCAGGTTTTCTAAAAGAAGGAGAATAAGAGGGAAAAAATGTAGAGGAGGAGAAGGGAAAAATAAAGAAAGGGTTTACAAAAGGTAATAAGAAATGAAATTAATAAGAGTAATAAAATAATTGAATTATTTAAAAGAGATGCAACAAAAATTTCTGAAGAATGACACAACAGTGAGGTTATATTTATTGGTAAATTATTTATTTAATTAAGTCAAGTTTTATCTGCGTGGCTAAAAATTATTATAATTAATAAACTTAAAGCAACCTTAGATTAATTATTTAGTATTTATATTAGAATTGTGAGTACTAATAAAATAATAAATAACATGTTGTATATATTAAAAAATATGTTAGAGTTGAGTGTAATAAGTGATGATGCTACAGGGGGTTTCCCAAGGCCTTTATATAGGTAAGGGACCCTCTGAAGCGTCCACAATAAAGTATATACAAAGTGTAATGAGACCATAATAACAAATAACTAATGTTTGGTTAAATGTAAGGGGAACATATGACACAATTATCTAAGACACATGAGTAAGAGCCCAAATATCCACCAATTTTAACCCAAAAAGTTAGCATAAAATTAGTGAGTAATTAAATAAGTTTGAGACTCATAAAAACAACTAATTTAATTTAAAAAATGTCTTATAACCTTTTAAGTAATAACCAATTTAAATGAAACATGAAAAATAAACTTATTTTAACACATAAAAATAGTGTAATTAATTAATTTAGTATAAAACATGAGTAATTAATTATTTTAATTACTTTCATTAGCATAATAATTATTTTGAGTTAAAAAATATACTTATTATAACAAAATTACTAAATTTTGGAATAAAACATTAATAATTTATTTAATAAAGTGTTTTAACTTATTTCATACTTTGATGACACAATTATGAATCAAAAAAGCACTCAATAATTTTGTTTAATAAGATATGAAAGGTTTTATTTAATATATAAATTTAATTAATTAATTTAATTACATGATAAGTCAAATTTACACTTATAATTATAATACACCACAGAAAATTTGGGGGGGTATTGCTAGCAATACCCCTCATTTAAAAATGTTAAGAAGTGGTTGGAAAGCTGTTGGAAGGCTGTCGGGAGTTCATTGTGAAACCAGATTTAAATTAATTGGACAAAGATTTGGTAATCAGTTAGACCTAGGTTCAACCAAACTCAATCACAGGTTTCTTGGAGCTTGGTGATTACTTTGATTTTGAGCTGAGCACAGATTGAGCAAAGCTTGAACATATCACTTAACATATCATGCTATTCACTTTCCCATCTTGTGGAAAGCAAAATTTGATATTCATTCTAAGAATATCTACATATATTTTCTTGCCAAGTTGGTAACAGAAGGTTAAACTGTAGTATCTCAATTATTACACTAGACTACATAGATATTTGATAAAACATACAATTCAAATCAATTTTAATATTATTGAGATCACCATAAGTGTCTGTCCAAAGACTTACAAAAAGTATGTTAGTATCAAGACATCGTTCTAGGTAGTAGTTTCAATTTGGATTTTGAACTGACATCTAAAGCATTTTACTATTAGACAGAAACATAAATAAGTGTAATAAGAGTGAAATTATTCTTTTTTGTGATTATAATGTAACAATAAAGCACATTTTTATTGAGAAAATTTTTCTTCCTCCACAAACCAAAATTTACTCTATAGGCTCAAGATTTATTTTTAAGCCATATTATTCATTTCAGTTATCATTGATTTACTTCCAATACTTATTAAAAAGATAATAATAATACATGTGAAAGAATTATGAGCTTAGCATAGCATATGCTTAAAAGTTATTTTGTCGTTTTATTCAAAACTGATTCTTCATTTTTTGCTTCAATTCATCTTTTAACAAACACCATCTTCAGATACTATTCTTACTTAATATGTCAAGTCTCAGATGTGTTGGACAGTTCTCAATAACAATTGATCAAATTTATATGAATGTAATTTCAAGATTTCAAAACTCACCGACCCCCACGATTTTACAGCGAGGCCATTCGAATGTTCATATTTTTGGACTATTTGAAGAAAGAAAACCAACCCTTGTCGGTAATCTTTCTCAAGTGCAGAGTCAGCACATTGGACCACTATTGGGTGACATTGGCTCTGGATCTCACCATTTAAACCAAAGAAGTGCCTTGAATCCTATGAAGCCATTCTATTTTCATGCTTACTTGGTTCCAGTTTTTGGTAATCAGTATCAACTTTGGGGATGCCTCTTTTCTTCAAGTATACTAATCAGTCTTGCTAAAGAAGCATTTTCTTCTGCACAAATCGATTTATGTCCAATCCTGAACTACGACTCCACTATCTTTTTTAATATCCCGCATGTAATTTTTGAAGGCTCTTTCCAAATATCTCAGAGTACTCAAGATTGGAAAGCTGATCAACTTATCCGAGGAATCAAAACAGTTCTCAAAACACATCAACTTCAAGCAATAAATTTTATGATTGACAATGAACAAATGTTAAAGGAAAAGTTGGATATCATGTGGAGGCACCAGGACAACCATTGGCTTAGAACTGGATTTGATGACTATAAAGATCAGTTTCCTAACAATCAATTAACGCCTGAAGGAAACGGGTCAATACTTGCTGATGATATGGGTTTGGGAAAGACACTTTCAACTCTTTCTCTTATAAGTGCAACTCAAGGCGAAGCAAGACAATTCAAGGTATCAGAAAATCAAGAAGGTATTAATCGGAGTTCAGCCACACTGATTATATGCCCCCTGGCAACACTATCGAATTGGATCAATGAAATAAGTGTGCACTTTGAAGATAATGTGCTTCCTTTCAAGGTTCTTTATGGGAAGGATTGTCAAAATACTAATGTCAATGAGCTACAGGACACTGCTATTGTTTTAACGACCTATGAAATAGCTAGCCCAACGATGTCAAAAAATCAAAGCCAAAAAAGATACCGGTGACTCAAATGCTCTTTTGGTATAGAGTTGTTTTAGATGAAGCTCAGTTAGTGCCCATTTCTATATCTAAAACTTAAAACTTAATTTTTATAATCTATTTTTATAAATATTCTTTTAGTTACATTAAAATCCTTACTCGCAGAGGGCTCAAACAATATTTGACTTGGAATCCCAACACCGACTATGCTTGACTGGAACTCCACTTCAGAACAGGCCCACTGACCTTCAAAGTCTCATATTATTTCTTAAAATCGAAAAGTGGCAAGAAGACTGGTTATGGAAGAATTTCCTTTTTCCAGGTTTGCAAAAAGGAAAGGCTAATTCTATTAAATCAATCAATCACTTAATGAAAGTCATAAGCCTACGTAGAACAAAGGATGCCATTTTGTCTCTTCCAAAAAAGATTCAAAGGGGGATATTGGTTCAATTAGCAGATCCATGGATGTCTAAACTTGATGTGCTTCAAGAAGGATTCACTGAGCGATATGGGCCCTCCAGAAGCACTGACTTCCCTTGGGACTCATCTGAGTTTCTAAGAGAGCTGATGATTTTAAGAAAATTCTTCAAACATCCAATCTACGAAAATCTGGATGAAACTCCAACTTTTGATTTCACCTGGCAGCATTCCGCAAAGATTTGTCATCTTATAGGCCACTTAAAAAACTTTTTGTCTGGTGAAAGGGGTATAAATTTTCCAAAAGCTGTTATATTCTCCAAATTTGCAGACTTTTTGCAGATGTAAGTGATTCTATAATGAATTGTTTTACAAAATTGTGTTGGCTTATTAAAAACAGTTTTCTAATATTTCAAAATAGAATAAAAATGGCTTTAGATGACCACAATATTAGGTATACCCAGCTTACGGGTGAACTCAGCAGGACAAAGCGAGACAAAAATATGCATGAATTCCATTTTAATAAAAATTGCCAAGTTTTGGTTGGAACGATTCAGGCTGCAGGAGTGGGTATAGATCTCAGGTGTGCTCAAAATGTATATATAATGGTGAGCTCAATGTCTTTTATTTCATATTAAGAACAAAAATATTAAATTTTTTATATGTTCAATGTTGAAATAGGAGCCAAATTGGAATCCAGCAGTTGAGCAACAGGCTGTTGATCGGCTTTATAGAATGGGGCAGCAAAATGAAGTAAATGTTTTGAATTATTTTGTACAAGGAAGTATAGAATTCAGCATGTATAAGATTCAAAGGAAAAAAATGGAGCTAACAATGTAAGCCAAATTTCATTTCTATAAATTTTAATGATAATAGTAATCATTAAAATTATGTTTTTGTTTTCAAGGCTAAGTGTCCCAAACAGTGGAAATGAGGAGTATGAGTGTGCAAACCTATTATTAAGGGAGTTTGTCAATCACTCACATTAGAGGAAGAAAGAATTTCAAGGAGAGCAGGTAAATTTATGGGATTTTGAGGATTTAAAAGTCTGAGTTGTTGAGGATTTAGAGATGCAAGATATAAGGGAGAATAACAGTCATTCAGCAAACCCCGGGGGACATGAGAAGGATTAAGGTTAGGGGATAATGTTGAAACCAAACTGATTCTTTTGTACAAGGCCAAGTCCTTTAGCACACTTCCAGAGTAGGTTGAATTATCTCGAATATCAAAGTGTTGTTGGTCAAGATATTGTGCAACTTTAGAAAAATCTTCAGACCTCCATTGCATTAAGATACGTCTTAACAATCCATCATTATCAATTTCGGTGTCTGAACAACACTTGATGTTTGTGAAAAGGTTGTGATAAGTTTCACAATGTGGAAGTTGTTTAAGAAGTTTAGTTCGGCTAACTGAATTCTAAGAATCTTTGTTATTTGAAATAAAGGTCATAAATAAAAACGGTTGAAAAAAAGGGATTTTCATACTTTTTTTTATTCTATATTTATGCTTTCTCACTTTGATTATTTCTTGAGAGCTATGAGAATCCTTCCCAAGTCTTAATCTATCAGCATGACCTAAAAACCAACGGTGAAGAACTCCTATTTGATTTGAGAAGCTAATTTGAGTTGAGTCAATTGGATATGCAATCAAATTATTGGTTTTTAAGGCATTGTCCCAGTGTTTAATGAGAATTTTTGCCAAGACCTGGTTCCATTTTTCAAACCAATCTAGGTTCCAAGCGAAAGTTGATCCTGGGAAACCACACATGCGAAGGTGCTCAATAAAAGATTCACGGAAAATTGGTGGAAACTTTTCCGAAACCGCTGAATTTGATTCTGGATGAGGTAGTTCAAAGGCAATGTTGCAAGAATTCATGTTGAATGATGAAAATCTGTCTAATTGCTCTTCAGTAGGGTTTTTTTTCCATCCATTTGATTCTGGTGACATATCCAAAAGTGAACGACAAAAATTGTGTATAGATCTACAAAAGTGAGAATTGAATGGAGGCAAAGTCTCATTAAAAATTCTATTAAGTGTTCTTGTGTTTGTGGGCAGGTTTCCATGAGGAAAGTAAGAGCTACTAGGGTTCATAAATAATTAGATTAAGAAAGTGTTCAATTAAATTAAACAAAGAGGAAGGATAAATTTTTGAGCTCCAAAACTTTATGATCAAAGTTGATTTAAGGAGAAATATCACAAAAATTAAGAATAAGAAATATTTCAACTTTATGGAATTATAATATGCATAAATTATATTTTTATATGCAACTTGAACTCAAAAGGAATGGTATAAAATAAAGAGAATGATTATGTGATAAAAGCAGACTCATTTAAGAAAGGGATTTTTTTTTCTTTTCAAAAAATTCTTCCACAAAAATAATTTGTTAAATGTGAGGCTATGTTCATTTTTTGATTACCAAAAAATTATTTTTGGTCCAATATGATAGTAATACATATTCTATTGAGTAATTTTTTTCAACCTGAATAAATAGACTAGAGTGTCACTTCATCACATTTATGTATGAAAAGTTATACAAGGTTTCAGCTTTTATGTAATTCTTTAAGGTTTACACTTTTGTAGCATCTATTATTTGAGTATTTTTGATTTTTTCTTTATAGAAAATTCTACCTAGTACAGACCAATTTTCAAATTGAAAGAAATATGTTTGTGATTGTTTTTTACAAAATATTAAACTTATTTTTGGGTTTAACTTTGATTTTTGGGGTAATTTTTTAAATAATTATGTTAAAAATATGGATTACTTTTCTTATAGTCCATAACTAAGAATTTTTATCAAAATCAAATAATTATAGGGTAGTTAGATATAACTCAGAAGGCATTTGATAGAAAAATAATTAAGATGCTTGTGCGTACAACAGAATTTTTTCTATGATAGAAAATATTCTGATAAACATGCATGCATTGTTGTACAAATGCAGAGAGTATACAGAATACAAATAAAGTAGACTGCATAACTTTAAATTAATATATAATTTATCCGATTAAAAATTAAACATTTAAACTTAAATAATTTCAACACATATTCCATCATATTCTTTTGATAAAAAAATGTAGCTTATATTAGCTAGTGCCTTTCAAAAAAAGGAATACCTTCAATCGGTAACTTCGAATAGCTAACTTATTCCTACAATTATCACAATTACAATGCCTCCATTTTTTCATGTATGTCAATGTCAAGATCTTGGATGTGTCAATAGAAAGTATCAAACTTCTTCTGGGTCCTTTGAAGTTGGTATGGCTTTCAAAAGCTATAATTCTTATGCAAAACATCAAGAGGAAAGAAATAGGAAGGCCCAGATGGTTATTTCTTCCAACAATCCACTTAACATTTGAAGTTCCCACTCCACAGAAACAGTAAGCTGTATATCTATAGTTCAATGTGAGAATTAAAGTCTTTATGATGTTTCAATGATTTATTACATAGGGGCAGTTGCTATTGGGGGCAGAACTATCTTCAACAGTCTCTAGAAACTCAAATCTTGGGGAACGGTATAGCCAAATAATTATGTGGCAGGCAGCAAAGCTTTCTCTGATTCATCATTTGAGCAAAGAAGGTTGTACTCAATTTTTGGATGAAGAAATTAAGAAGCTCAAACCTCTAGGTGATAGTGGAATACTGGATTCTGATAGCATTGTCCGCCTGGTCCCACGCTCGATAGATACAGTTTTTAGTCAATTAAAGCTCAATCAATCATTTTTCACTAAAACATGCTGTCCTAAATGCTTTGCTCTTTATGAGTATAACTCTGAATCTCAACCATCTATACTATGTTGCAATCAACCATTTATTTCATCATCAAAGCGCTATTTAAAAATGTTTGGAGCAGGACAAATTGCAGTTAAATGTGATGAAAGGCTGTATTTGATGGAGGAACATCAAGAACATGTAAAATACTTATCTCTTAAAACATTTCATCACCATTCTTTTATCGACTGGCTTAAGGAAAAGATCAAACTGTTCAAATTTGAGCTTCTGATTGAGAAGAAAACCCCTGTGGCAGAACGTGTAGAGTATGATTTGATGAAGGATGTTTGTGATGGTTCAATTTGGAAAAACTTTCCCATAACCACTCCAGCTCTGGATAGCAATGATGATGAATATACGATAACTTCAGGCAACTTAATGTTTACTTTATATGTCGACTGGTTTAGGCCTGGTGGCAATAGGATTGGAGGTCATCAGAAGTCTGTAGGCAATATTATGATGGTGTGTATGAACCTACCTCAAGAAGATAGATACAAAATGGAAAATCTTTTTTGTATGCTATTATACCCGGACCAACAGAACCCACAAGTGAACAGCTTAATCACCTTCTAAAACCACTGGTTAATTATCTACAAACTCTATGGGATGGTATATTGATTGAAAAGACACATCTTTATCCACGAGGCCGGAAATTAAGAGTTGCATTGTTCTCTTTGATAGGTGACATTCCTGCAATACAAAAATTGGCTGGCTTTTCAAGTCACTCTGCAAAAATGTTCTGCTCTTTCTGTAATATCTCTAAAGATGAAATTAGTGAAAAGAATGTGGGAAATTTTTCATTATGGAATCATGAGGATCATATGTGCTGGGCAACAAAGTGGAAAAATTCTAAGTCACATTGGGAGCCTGTATCAATTGTTCAAAATCATGGGGTACGATGGAGTGAGCTGAATAACCTTGAATATTGGCGTCCAACTGAATATTGCTCAATTGATGTTATGCATTCACATATGCTTGGCAACCTAAAAGATCACAGTCTAAGCTATTTTCAAATCCAAAATTCAGCAAAAGATCTAGAAATAAAGCTGGAAAAGGATAAAAATTGGCATGTAAGAGAAGAAGATGATGATTTCATTTTTTGATACTTCACTGCAAAAACATTCGAAAAAACGTAGAAGTAGCTTAAGCACCACGAATAATGATTATGATGATACAGGACACACGAGACATCACAAGCGGAAAAGACGTACGAGTTCAAGACAGTCATCAAGTCATCATGGACTAGATAATGAAGGATTGGGAACAAATTGATCAAGAAGCCAGAGTAGGTCATCCAGCTCCAAATTTATTCCTCCATATAGCGATGTGGCCTCAATACAGTCTCACAGCAATGACAGTAGGAATTCATTTTATAACTTAAGGCAAAGAAGCATTAGCATATCACAGAGTGAAGGATCTCACTCATCAAATGAGACAGCTAGAGATGTAGAAAATAAAAGGAAAGGTAAGGAGAAAGAAAATGAAGGTAGTAGTAATCCACAAATCACAGCAGCAGAGCTACAGGTTGTATGGAAGATGATTGATCAAGTAAGAAGACCTTCCTGGCTAACACGAGTTCCAAAATCAGTAGGATCTAAAAAGGCAGGATCCCTCAAGGCAGCAGAATGGCACATGCTGTATACTCTCTACTTCCCTTTGTCACTTATACCCCTTTGGTTTGAAAAATTTAAAGAATCTGAATCTTCAGCTTCCTCAGCTGATAAACCAAGAGAATATTATCTTCTCAAGTCACTTGTAACATTATGCTCGATCACCAATTTTTTGACATTAAAAAATATACAGACTAATGAGCTTAAAGATCTAGATCAATTTCTGTTAGAGTATCGTGAGTGCCTTGAAGAGGGTTGGAAGAATATTAATGCAAAGCCAAATCTGCATATCACTCAACATTATCCTGAAATGATAAAGCGTCTTGGTCCACCATCAGGTACAGCTACTTGGTCTGGAGAGCGGGTGAATCATATATTATCTGAAATTCCAAACAATCACCATCCACGTATGTAATGTTTGTAAGCAATGATTTAAAAACTCAGCTGTGCTAATTTATTAATATTTACCACAGGAGAGATACCGCTAACAATGCTCAAACATTGGTATCAGAAGTCTAGGGTATTAGATCTTGGTGAAGCTGAAGATAATGATCAATGTGAGACTAAAAAAATCCATATTGATCTCGATAAACAAAACAAATGGATCCATCTAAGTATGGCATTATTTACTAAATGGGTAAGGGCATGAATGGGAAAAGAAACTTCAAGGCGGGCTTTGACACCATCAGAGAAAAGTGGGGATCGGGTAGTTGAAAATGTAGCAAGCATATTGATACATGGAAAGAAGTTTACTAGTTACCATCGACACATTGCTAATTCAACAATTGAATTCTACTATGGAAAAGATAGCCAGTTTGTGAAAATTGATGATCTTTTCAGATCAAAGGAAGAGATTGATCAAATATATTTAATAGTAAGTCCTTTCAAAGAGCTCCGTCCAGAAGAAACATCAAAGGATCCCTATGAGCTTTTCCCACAAGTGCATTGTCGGTTAGTAAGAGTAGCCAAAGCAACTCAAATTGTGATTAAGAAAGATGCAATAATTGGACATGCAGCTACTGTCGAGCACAAAAAAGGAATGTTTGGAATCAAAGACGAGGTTGTCACTGCCATTGGACTGCAGACAGTAGTGAGTGAAAAAATTAATCAAATTTATTTTCTGTTGACTAACATCTTTGTGTTAATTTAGGATTGGTGATATTTGTAAATGGTGAAAGAAATAATTCAATGCTCGATTAAAAAATGCAATGCATCCAACTTACCTTATCATAAATCAGTGAACAATTACTTTGGTTGCTTTTATTGCGAGAGAACCCATGCTTTCAATGAGTCATTTTTATCTTAAATGTAAGAATGAAAGAAATAAAATCATGATAATGAGAAATATGATAAAATTTTTACTTAATGAATGATCTTCTTGCTCATTCATCTACTATAAATAGTTTGACCTTCCAACTTTAGCTGATAGCTATATATTATTCACTTTATTTTTCAACAAGAGAACATACACGTTTACAAGACTATATACATAGTATCTTTTTTTACTTTAGCTTTGATAGGTATAAATTTTAACAACTGATTATTTTTATTTTATTTTATTTTATTACAGTTCATTATGGATGATAATTTTGAAGGGATGTCTGTTGACCCAACCGATTCTGATTGTTTTCCGCCTCAACATACTAATACTGGAAATACTCCTCCACCACCCTCTGCTGATCCACCTCCAGATGCATCTCAATCTGTACCACCTAATCCCAATCCAGGCCAAAAGTCTCATTCAGAACCGAGAAATTTTAATCCCAATCATCCTTCTGCTTCTGAAAGTGCTAATCAGCAAGCTGATCATCTAGGAAGAGATTGGGCTAGTGAAGAATTGAGGGAATTTTTTAGAGACCAATCATCATCTGCTCAGCCTAACCAAGGAGCAAGCACAAGTGGAGCAGGTAAGTCAAATTTGTAGTGTATTCTTTTATTGAAAAATAACCAATTTAATTAACTTATTTGAATTGTTAGTGAATCCCTCAATCATTATGGGTATCAGTGATTACCACAGACTCAATTTAGCAGAGTCTCATGAGCAAGAACGGGGGTTAAGGGCTGTAAGAGGCTTAGTTAGAAGGAATGATGTTCCCAGGAGCTCGGACAGTCTAAATAGAAATATTTACCACTTTCTGAAGTATTGTCTTGGGGGACCAACACAAATATCAAAATATCCTGCGAGCCCAACACCTTTGGAGATTGAAAATTGGAAAGATTGGAGCCAATTCAAACTAAAAACCATTCAAACTGTCCTAACCCAAGTCCAATCTTCTAACCGTGCCAATTCTGCAGCTGATTGACAATTTCTGATAACCAATTCTATAGCCTTCTTGCGATCCAAAATTCGACTACCCGAATTTTTTCCAGCACCTGAGCCTCGAGGACTAAAAGGAGGAGCACCGATCCCACTTTCTGTCAAAAGAAACTTAGAGCGTGAATTGCAAGAAAAAGGTTTTCGGAAATTCGCGTTTGATTGGACTTGCCGTGATTTTTCAGAATCAACTTGGAATCAAGTCATGGGAAGCATAGTATGCGACCACTGTACCAGATGGCTCACCACCTTGAATACAATTGATCAGTCAAAGCTTCAGTTCACTCAATGTGTTATTGAGAAATGGGTAGTTAATAAGGGGAAGGAGATGATAAGGTTGTTTGGGCAAGAAGAGGAAAGGGTAGCAAGAGAAAAGATTGAAAAGAAGGCAAGGGCACAAGTAAAACGTTATCAGACCAAGGTAAGTTTTTTATTTTAATTTGCTTTTTGTTATTATGAAGCTGATTTAGTTGGAATTCAGATTTCTAGTGCACGCTACAAGTTAGCAAGAGATCTCTGCAGTGATGTGCCAGGTTTTGTTGTGCTTTTTCATGATACTAGGTGCATCTCTGATATCGAGGAAGGCCCAGCACCAGCCCCAACTGCACCTATCCAAGCTATTCCTGGATGTCAAAATCCTGAACTCAATTATTTGTTTAAAAAAATGGATAAGATGACAAAGGACTTAGCCCATACACCAGCTCAAAAAAAATCAGCATTAAAAACATATTCACGGTCATCAGAAAGGACAGTTGCACAAAATGGTATATTCAATGTTCCCAAATACCTCCCCAAGAATTGCTATTCAGCAACATTTTTGCAAGGATTATCTGTGAATGAACGTGAGTCACTTGGGGTTGGAGCTGATATTGATCTGGTAAAGATTCAGGAATCAATTAATAGAGCATCAACATCATCATAACTTAGGTATAACGGTGATCTTCTGTGTAATATAGCTATCTTATATTGAATTTTATGTATTATGTTTTTTTTTCAAAGCAGCTTGGTAAATGTTATAAAGTGATATTGAGAGAGAGTAACATTTTATTTAAGAAAAACAAATAATGTATGAGATATAAAAATGTATTTTCAACAAATTGATGGTCCATACCTCTTTATGTCACATTTATGTATCCATATTAATTTCAATCGAATTTAATGTTGACCAATACATAGTGAATACACGCTATGCCACTTATACTTGCCAGGCATTGCTACCATTAAATATGCCAGTATCAAAAATTAATTTCGATCGAAAGTAATGAGCATGATAATCATGAATTTCTGGAGTCAACTGCTTATTTTTATGCATGGTGCCTTGCCAACATTAATTTCGATCGAAATTACTTTTGATACTGGCATATTGCATGGTGTCTATTACTGGAAAGTGTAAGTGGCATAGTGTGTATTCATTACGTATTGGTCAACATTAATTTCAATAGAATTTAATATTGACATTTTCATATTGAACCCAAACCAGCAAACAACCCAAAAAATTCTTCATAAAACTGCTCATTAATTTCGATCGAAATTAGTGAGCACCATATACATATTGAATGGTAGTTATATCTGGTGTGTGTAAGTTGTAAAGCTTGTGTTCAATGTTTATTGGTCAACATTAATTTTGATTGAAATTAATATTAATGTGTAAATGATATTTACATGCTCACTATGCATTGTAATGTGTTTACTTAAGAATAGAGTGCCCTACTTCTCATCTTACATAAAAATGCTTGGTGGCATGTCAAATTCAATTTTTATTAAAATTAATGTTGAAATGTTACCATGCATAAAAGTAAGCAACTGACTGAATAAATTGATGATAATCATGAACCTTAATTTTGATCGAAATTAATGTTGCCAAGTGCAGATTGAAAAAAAGCTATTCCACTTACACTAGCCAGGCATATCTACTATTTATTATGTATTGGTCAACATTAATTTTTATAGAAATTAATATGGATATGTAAATTTTATATTTACCCTCAACATGTATAGTAAATTTCAATACTTAAAAATACTTGCCGTCCTTTACATGTCATGCAAAAAAGAATTATATCATTTCAACATTAATTTTGAACAAAATTAATGTTGGCATGCCATTATGCATTGAAACAACTAACTGACTGAAAAAGTTCATGATCAAAATGCTCATTAATTTTGATCAAAATTAATGTTGACCAATACATATTGAATATAAGTAATCTCTGCTTACTCAGACCAGATATAACTACCATTCAATATGTATATGGTCAGCCTTAATTTCGATCGAAATTAATGGGAAGTTTTATGAAGAATCTTCTGGGTTGTTTTCTGGCTTGGGTTCAATATGAAAATGTCAACATTAAATTTGATCGAAATTAATGTTGACCAATACATAATGAATACACACTATGCCACTTACACTTTCCAGGCATATATACATGCAATATGCCAGTATCAAAAGTAATTTCGATTGAAATTAATGTTGGCAAGGCACCATGCATAAAAATAAGCAGTTGACTCCAGAAATTCATGATTATCATGCTCATTAATTTTGATCGAAATTAATTTTTGATACTGGCATATTTAATGGTCTATGCCTGGCAAGTGTAAGTGGCATAGCATGTATTCATTATGTATTAGTCAACATTAATTTCGATCGAAATTAATATGGACATGGACTATGCATAAAATTCCTATAAGTATAGGTTAGCTAAGCAGTTAGATAAACTGGTTTGATCAAGTACACCATATAAAAATTGATGTTTTAATGCCTTGGTTAATTTCGATCAAAATTAATTTTAAGCCATGCATGTTGAATTTTATCTATGTCTGTGTAGTCCATGTGAAATGGCTTGTATTCAATATGCAGGGGTCTACATTAATTTCGATCGAAATTATGAGGTTCATTGCCTCATAAATTTGATGGTTTCTGTCAGTGTTTCATGCATGGTGCCATATGATACTTGTTGATTCCTATCAAAATTAATTTCAACACCAATATATTGAATACAAACCATGGCACTTACAGTACTTGGTCATAGCTAAAATTCAATATGCTAGTCTCAAAATTAATTTCAATAGTAATTAATCAGGATCCATGAAGTTTATCAATAGTGTATGAGTTAAGTTTCAAGTCATATGTTTCATCATTTTCTTGCACCCATTTCTAGGTTATCTCAACAATTTTTTTCAAGTTTTATTATATTAATCAAAACTGTGGTAAGTTGTGAAAAATTAGCTAATCCAAATCTCAAATTGAATATTAATATTTTAATAATTTTGAATGTTGCTTAAGGTATTTCATTGGGTGATTCATAATAATATTTTATCAACTTAGTAGTCCTATAGCTTTTGAAAAGTAACAATATTGGTATAGTTAGGGACAACAATGCAATATCTTGTGCAGACTAAGATATATTGCAAAATAAAACTATTCAATTTTTTTTTCCCTTAGTTTTATCCAAGTTTATCAAAGGTTTGGTCACGGTGCCCACACCCTAGCCTGACACTCCTCCTGTCACTTAAAAAATAAATTCTTATCTTAAATTCTAATGTTACCAATTTTATATTTATAATTCATTTCTTGTTTGATGAGGCATATCAGTATATATGTGAATCTCGCATTGTCATCTGAAAGTAAATTTAACAAATATTCATAAAGGATTATCCTTTTTTTTTCATATAATATACTAATTAAGTGTATCTCCATTGTTTAGGAGTAAATTCTAATTTAAAAAATTTTGTATTAACCCGTGGCAATTTGCATATGGGATATACATTTGTTATTATTTGTTTTTCACACTAAAAGTCCCCAAAGAATTACTAGTATTTTCTGTTAGCTACATCAAATTTCGCTTCAATATAAACAGATTGTGATTTAGCATGTTACTCAGTTTACCCCACTATGAATAATACATGTTAAAAAAAGCTCAAATAATATAAAATCCCCCTCTTTATGTTTTCTGTTTCTTTCATCCTCACTTTAATTTTAATCTTATTCAATTTTTTATCCTATTAAATTATCAACTTCAATTTTCTAGAATAGAGTTTCTTATAATTATTCATCATATTACATCATAATTTTTTGATATCAAATACTTTTTTTTAATATTCATTAATAAATATGTCTAGTATACAAAATCCTACACCTCCACTTTGTATGTATATCATGTTCCTCTCTCTTCATTTATATATTTCACTTATGTTCTATATCTTTTTTTTTCAAAAATTTGATTTTCCAGCACCCAAATGTGTTTCATCCCACTCTCTGATTGATACTCGCTTTGAAGCTTTTGAGCTTGCACCATGTCTGCCACATGGCATGGCACCTAACCCTCCTGTACTTAGCAATGAGAGGCAGGAAATAACAAGAGTTCAGTATTCCAACTTACTTGAATTGGCTAGAGATAAAACAGAAGAGCTTGTCAAGATCCTTAACAATAATCCTTCTCCTTCATATTTATCTAACCCTTGTAATGACTTACTCCAATATGTGAAAAGCCTTGAAAAATGTATGTTCATCACCTTTTTTGTCTCCTTTTAAATTAGTAGATAAGATTATTAATATTTTTTTTTCTTCATATATATTTGTAGCTTATGAGGAGGGTATGATTCCTCCTGATGAAATCATTGTCATTAGGGATGATGATGAGACAGATGAACCATCAGATTTAACTCATGCTTCAACTTCTAAAGAAAATCTTGAAACACCTGTTATCCGCTCCAAGAAAAAGAGATTATCCCAAGGCTCCTCTTTTGTTCGACGTATTAAACCGGCTTCTGCTAATGAATTTTCTGATGTATCAAATAATAAATCTCAAAAATAAAGCAAAGGTTTTGATAATGAGTATATTCTTGTTTCCGTTTTTTTTATTGTTATTCTTTTATCTTTAAAATTCTATCATATATCTCTTTTATTGCTTACATATTGTACTTTTTATCTTTCTTTTGATATTTTGTACCAGAAACTCACCTGCTGTAGATTGTTCCATCCATAAACGCCCTCTCCCTGATGAAGATGATGAAAAGAGCAATGAAAATAGCGATGATCAACTGTCAGAATATGAAGCAATGCTTGTTCATCAAAAAAAGCAAAGTTTAAAATCTTCTTCAAGACATGTTGATATCTTTGATAAAGATGATGATTCAAACAGCTCATCACCAAATTCCTTCATTTCTAAGAAGCAATACCCATCACCTCCTAAATTACCTACTTTGACCTCTTTGAAAGCTTCTCTACCAATGAAATCAACTCCAATCAAAATATCAAAAAAACCTCTAACTTATTCACCCTCAGTTCTAAAAGAATCTGATTTGCAGGAGGAATTCTGTAAAATTCATAATTTTTATAAAGGTAGAATCTGCACGGCAAAGGTCCTCAGGTCGTGGTTGGAAATTGTTACTCTCCTCGAATTACGCTCTTCTACTTCTTCCCAAGAACCCATGTCAAATATTCCAATGTTTACTTTTCATTGGGAAAAATCTTGTGGAGAAGATTGGCTTTCAAAACTTACTGAGTTATGTAAGTTACCATAATTTTTAGTCTTGACTTTTGTTCTTTTACTTATTTTTTTTTTCCTTTTGTTGCAAATATTTTTTTAGAGATTGATAGCTCACAGCTATGGGTACTCGATAATATTGATTTCAAAAAAATGGAAGATTTATGTGATTCTGATGGTTTAAATACTGAAATTCTTTCCTCAACAAAGAAAACGGATCACCCTGAATCCAATCTTATCCGAATGCTCATGAGATTAATGATCCCAAGTGACCACTGCCGTTCTTCATGGGTATCTCTTATATCATCTTCACTTTATCTGACCGCACATGAATTCAGCCAGCTTCCATCACATCAAAGCATTAACTCAGATTGTCCAATTGAACGTGGTCTTCAGCTTCTAGCTCACCTTTCAAATCTGAAGAGTCTGATTTCTGATGGCTTAGAAGTTGGTCCCACTGCACTTCAAACCCGTGATATATCAATGTCAACTCTTCTTCAAATCAGCAATATTATCATTGATATAATTATGTCAATTATCATTCTTAAATCAAAATATTGTGCTGCAACAATATCAAGTGGCAAGACTAGTGAAGCTCAACAATCAAGTGAGAAAAACGAAAATACTGAACTGACTATAATGAGACAGAAAAAAAAGGCTGCACTAAACAAGATAAATTCTGAATACTCCCACCACTGATATCAATCTTTCACATTCTATATAATTGATGGTGTCCGTGGTTTATTTCTGAGCTCTCAAGATCATAGATTGGCTTCAGCAGCTGATTGCTTGGAGGTAATATCAGAAATTAAGTTTCTTAATTTACATGAAAAAAAAATTATTTTATGGAAGAAATAATTTGGAAAAATTTAAATAACTATATTTTAACATTAATAAAACCTTTTATAGGCAAGTGTGATCCATTTCCTTTAAAATTTGATACCCCAAGTCCTCCGGGAATCGCTAGGGCTATTTCTGCAGATTTTATTAATCACTGGAGCTCCATTCAGCCAGTATCACCTTTTTTTGCTAAACATAGCCTTTCAATAAATTAATATTCCAACATGTAAATAGATAAAGTTCTGTGTATATGATTTATCTTGTATAATTCAAGTTATTTTCCTTCAAATACGTCAAAAATGTGACCATCTTTGAAATTTATTAAGTAACCTTTGACATGATTTTCTAAATTAATTATTAAAAAAAATTATTGTAAGTCCAGCAATAACAAAAATTTTAAAATCTACTTATATGATTTCAAATACTTGTATTAAATTCTTAAATATTTTATTGTTTATATAAAAATATGATAACTGCTCTAGTTTTGTTACTTTACCTTTAATATTATATAATCTATTAATTATTACAAATATTTTCGTTGATTGTAACATTTTTAATCAGAAGTAGAACAATTTAAATAATTAAATGAGTACATTCTTAAAAAAATACAATTTAATCTATTATTGATTCAAAATTCTTTCTTCAACTCTTTATTATTAACTTTTTTATTAATAAGCCTGTTTGACCTAAAATACTTTACAGTTAATTTGGTAGCATTAAAAGCACATTTTTATGGCTAATATATTTCAAATTCTTTATTATAGTTTTTTTTATTTTAGAACCTTTGCTACCAATTTAATAAAAATGACATTTAAAGATTTCACAACTTATATATTTCCTCAAAAGTAAATCAAATTTTCTTATAATATTATGAAAAAAAATTATTTTATTTCACAAATAAAAAAAATAGATAATACTATAATTATCAAAACTGAAAATGTTACAGCTACTCCCAGTATTTATCATGTTTAAATTTGCATTAAATTGTGTATATATAATATAAATTTTTAATATTTATATATCTAGATTTTTTAGATTTGTCTTAACATTAGATAAATAATACTTTTCTGATTCTATTTCTTCCTCTATTAAGTCATCTCTTTTCAAAAAAACTCTCAAAGCACTAATCAAATATTCTAACCTAAATTTTTCTTTTTTAATTTCTAAGTATTCTGAAATATCAATATCAAAAACATTAAGCTTTTCTATAGCATGAAAAAGTCTAGTGCTGATTTGAATAGAAGAACCTATCCTAGTGAAGCCAGGAATTTCATGACATCTTGAGGTAAAATGCCTTAGTTGATTGGCAGGCCATAATGTCACTGTTATTCCATTAGTTGCTTCAAAGTTGATTTTACTTCGAATTTCGGGAAACATAAGTTCTCCACCTATTTGTCGTTGTTGGGTCTTATCATACTTCATATGAATGGTGTTTTTTTCTGTATCTTTAGGAAAAAATATTCATAAAGTATACTCACTTGCATCCTTATCGAGATGAACCTCATTAGAGAACCCATTACCATTCCCTCCAGATGTCCAAGTTAAATTACTAGCAAACGGTACACCCTCTTCTTCACTAGAAACTTTTGAAAATCCAGGAATACCAAGTTTTGCGCAAAGATTAGTTGCCTCATTGTACTTTACATATGATATTTTTTTAAAAAAATATTCAAAGTACATTGCAATCCTCTTCATTCGTTTTTTATATTCATCCGTTTTTACAATATCATCAGTGTATTCATCTGCAAGGAAAAGCATTCAAAAATTCAGTATTTAAATTAAAAAAAGTGATACTTACAAATATGTAAAGATTTCTTTCTATCTAAAATAAAGCCACCACCAAACATTTTTCCAAAACCACCAGCTCTTTGATGATAACCATTATTTTTAATTTCATGTTCGCAGTAAGAAAGATCCTTAATGCATCGCACCGTAGCTTCTAACATATCTAGTTCTTTGAGCTCAAGAATTTCAAAAGTCTGCACAAGAACATTAGGTATTAAGACACCTTTTGGTTTATAAATACTACATCCAGGAAAAAAATTGTAATAATTATTGTAATCTGTCATATTATTTGCATAAGATCGTGCATAGAAATGTGGCTTCTTCCCGTTTGTATCCATTCCAAGAGTGTTTACAAGTTTCATTCCAGTAGCAATGTCTTTCGCCCACCTATTGTTAGAGTTCTTCCCTGGCCGTTTTTTTTTTCAAATTGTTACTCATTGATGGTTCAATCCTAAGAGAATTCAATTTTGATTTAAAATAGAAAAAAATCAAAAATTAGAAAATAGTAACATAATTTCAATTATCAGTCAATGATACCTTTAACTTTATCATATCTTCAATATTAGAAATACAAAAGTTAGCATATATACATATTAGTAAATTTATATACTTTTTCTTTATTTCAAATATTAAGAAAGCGTTTCAAAGGTATACTTTATTAAATTATACATATTTAGAGTATAGCTTTATCCTGTATGCATTCAGCAAGTACGATATTCGGCTCTACACTTAATATTAATAATATAATGAAAGTATAACTCCAATACACTAGTAATATTAAAAAAATTACGGAATTATGATATCCACATATATAAAATGAAAAATCTTGCTCTGATCAATATATTGACTTAGAAAGTTATACTTCAATAAATTATTAATTTTTAAATTGTAGCATTGTCCTGTATGCTTTCAGCAAGTACGAGACTTTGAAAAAACTTAAAAATCAATAAATTAAAGGTAAAGTACAAACAATCTAATTATTATTATTAAAAGCAAAACATTATCCTTTATTCTTTCAGAAAGTACGAGATGATGTTTTACTTTTCATATTAATAATATAATGTTTGAGAAAGTATTAAAGAAATATAGAAAAATGATAAGCAAAACATGAACTTACATGTCTATAAAATCTTCTTCCATTTGTAGCGGATTGATCAAAATTAATTATAAAGTTTATTTTATAATCACTGTTTTAAAAAATAAATGGTTAGATAAATAAATTGAACATTTTTGATAAGGAATAAAGAAAAGTAAATTGACAAACAAATAAAAAAAATTTAAGTTAACTGAAAAAGAATTATTTTATAATGAATCGAAAGGGTACAGTAAAAGATACCATAAAAATAAATTCATAATTGGAATCATTAGATTAACTTGTCAAAAGTGTAAAAAAGTGTAACAAACCAAAAAGATATGAAATGCAATAGCAAGAAAAATTTGCTTACCAGTAATCAGATAAGGTCAAGAAAATAGTACCAATAATTCAAAATGATAAAGCAAAAATATGATTGATAATTTTTGAAAAAGGTAAGTGAGAAAGAGAAAGGAAAAATAAATTGGGTGGCAAACAGATGTATATATCATGAATTTTCACTGATCACATTTTCAAAAAAATGCAGCTCTCCAAGTCATATGATAAACTTCATCTAAATTCCAAGAATGATGTTGCCAAGGCACTGTACACAGCATGATTATTTTTTCCTATGCATATACTAATTCCAGCTAGAATTTACTTGGCTGCATGTTGTACAGATGCACATTTGTGGAACACTGAATTTCACATCTAAAAAAAATTGACGCCACATAATTCTAGCTACCATGTTTCACGTAGCTAAAAAACATACACTCATCACATTTAAATTTACATTGCGCCAAAATTAATTCATTTTTGAATTTTTTTAAAGGGAAGTATAATGTGCACCACCTATTTCTAAAATATGAACCTCCACACCATATTAAATTGGGAGACTTTTAATTATGCAATTTTTTTGCCGTGACCTTTTTCCTGATCTTACTTGGTTCAAAATATCGAAACATGGCCAATGTTGATGAAAGAAACATTTGATTTTGTTTCTATGTGTAACAATGGAAGGCTGTTTCTTACTGGCTGAAGAGTGTTGTATATTTTATTTGAACACATTTTTATTTTTTTATGTATTTTATTTAAAAAATTTACTTTTTATTGCAGCCAGATTTATACTGGCTGCTTTTTAGAAACCTTAATTTATGACCCAAGCCTTTGAAATTGGCTTGGGTCCCTTACATTGAAATTTAGTACTTCCAGCCAGGTTTCCCCTGGCTGGAAGTGTCTCTTTCAAGCAATCGAAGTCGCTTTTAGCGACTTTGATTGCTTGCTGTAATGTTTGCCACCCTCCCAGCTAATTTACTAAGATGGGAGGTGGCCAAAGCAGTGTGCAACGCGCGTTGCAGCTGCAAGTAACGCGCGTTGCACAATCGCTACCATATCTCATGCAGCTGATATCAAGTCAGCTGCATGAGATATGTGGAGCACATGCAATGCGCATTACTTGCAGCAGCGATGCCTGTTGCATGTGCTGCATGCAGTGTATTGCACAGCCAGTTTTTTTCTGGCTGTGCAATGCACACAGAGAAACCAAAGTCCCTGCAAGGGACTTTGGTCTCTAAAATGGAAGCGACTTTCCCTACCAGGTGCAATCTGGTGGGAAAGTGAGAGAAACGTTAGACCGAAGTTGTTTGAAAGCAACTTCGGTCTTAAAAACATTAAAAATTATAAAAAAAAATGAGAAATGTAGAAAAAAAAAATTAAAAATTAAAATGTGAGTATAAGAAAAAAAATAAGTGCTAGTGATACCAAAAATCCAAGCCAATTTCATTTGGCTTGGTTATTTAATAATTTTTTTTAATACATTAAATTTAAAATTCAAAAACCATAAAATATATGAATTTTTTTTATATGAATATTATAAATTTAATCTACCTCTTTCTCATAATTATATTTATAATTTTGTTTTTTTAATTTTTGACATTTAAGTTTATTTTTTGGAAATACAAAATTAAATTTTCAACTAAATTTTTTAGTAAGGTAAAATAAATTATAAATTTGACATTTTGTAATTGAATAATGAAAAAAATTTTAAATTTATTTAAAAAATATTTTTGTTAGAAGAATACAAATATTTTAAGGGTAGAAATATGGTGCAAATTGTAAGTAAAAAAAATTATATTTTTTTTGTGAGGGGTTATTTCTATTTTTAGAAATATTTTTCAAAAACATTCATTAAATACTGAATTAAATTACTTTGAAACTCAAATTTTTTGTAAAATAATTAAAAATGAAATAATAATATTGTTATATTTGATATAAAATTTGAATTGGTAATATTAATGTCTCGTTAAGTGAATTTGAAAATCATTTAAAAAGACCATGTTGATAAGTACTTCATTTTTGATATACAATGGTTATATATATATCTTATATATATTTCTTGAGTGTTATTTTTATATAAATTCAATAAAATTTGTAATATAAAATGCCATTTAATAATTAATTAATGTTCAACTTAGTTATAACAACTTCGTATTTAATACCAGCCACTAGTATTTACTTTTTAATTTAAAACTCCAATATAATATGAGAGTATCCTTATTTTGTCTGTAAGTAATGAACAACAATAACAGACCATAAATGAGTGGGTAATTAATTACAATAAATAGTTGAAGAATAACCTATAAGAAATGATAAGTTTATCAAAAAGAGTACATTAAAAAAATATACTTTTGAATTTTTTTTGATATAATTTGGGTAGTTAAATGAAAATTTAAATTATCAGACATCAAAATGGATAAAATCTAAAAGTGGTATTTATATAATAAGCCTCATATAAAAAAAAGGATAAAAAATCTACTATGTAACTAAATTATTAAATATTAAGGTATTATTAAAATTATTGAAAAACTTATTTTACAGTTATAATGAAATCTAAATGTGAAAATAATGGTGGGATAATAGTAAGACTATGTGGAAACACTTTAATTTATACATACTTTCAACTATGTTCAGATAAAAAAATTGTTAAAATTGTATAATAACATCTAGTTAATAGTGATGCAATTTTATTTAGATCAAGAATAAATTTTTCTGAGGAAAAACTAATTAAATTGAGATATGGCCATCTCCTTTCAAGAGATAGAATAATAATAAAAATTTAAAAAATTATAATAAGTATTCTTAATCACCATTTTTGAAAAGTCTCTAGTAAAATTCATTATAATATATCATTCATTTATTACATTATATGGAGTTTCATCTTGAAGTAGTGATGTGCAGCTTTGAACTTATGTTATGAAAAACCAAAAAGTTAAAAAATATATAGTTATACTAATGAAAAAGCCAAAAATAAAAATTCTATTATAAATTAAAAAAATAAAACTACATAAATTTTATTCTGCTCTAATGATGGAAGGGTACTATGTATGAATTTCCACATGTTAAATCCAAACCTGCTTTAAGGCTAGTTTACAGGTAGAGCTATTAAGTTTCCTTAAATTCTAAAAATAACTTATGCATTTTACTAATTATTTTTTTCTTGTTTTCTTTCCAAAGTTGTTAGAGTTGCTTAATTAATACTGTTATCTTGATTGTAAGATATATAATTTTTTTTGAATACATGATTTATTGTTTCAAAAATTATATTATAAATTTAAATCATTTATTTCATTTTCTAAAGCTTCATTGTCAAAGACACAACTTTATTTTCTATTACTTATCAAATATATAAAATGTGATATTAAAATTTGAGGAATTTTCTTTTTGAGAGGGTCAAACTATATTGTGAAGATTTTTATCTAGAAATTCTTGTACTCTAAAACCAAATAATTTTCTACCTTAAGTAAGCCATTTCAAAAATATGAGAATATAAACAAGAATTTTAACTTATCTTATTTTTATTTTCTTTACTGAAAGTTTTAGTTCAATCCCTTTTTTTATATGACATTAGTATAAAAACATGGTTAAATGCTACTATATAATTAATTTTTATTATATATATATATATATATATATATATATATATGAAATATTTAGAAGGTCATCCTTTTTTATTTACTTGAATAAATGGCTCAATTATAAAACCCAACACTTATTAATGTTTCCCAAACTCAATAACAAATTTCTCATATGAAATATTAGCTTCTAATATAAGAAGTTTATCTATAGATGATATTCAACATGTGATTTTACTTTTTAGATTCAGCTAAAATTAAACAAAAGGAGAAATCATGCATATGTGTATAAATGGTAACCATATGTTACTTAGAGGATTGTGAAATTCACTCATTAGAATGGTTTAAGTATTAAAATAAATTGAGGTCATTATTTTCTAGTATTTGAAACTAATTACAAAATTATTCTAAAAATATATTTTAATGTGTATCATGTTTAAAAAGTTGGAAATATGATTTTTGAAAATTGTGAGTTTCTTATGAGATACCAAGCTTTAGTTTACATTGTTTCAAGTAGAATAGAATTTTAGTATTAGAAATTGAAAGCAATGTACCATTATCAGATTTTAACTGTGTTCTACTTATAGAATGATTACATAACATTAAACATTATTTAAATCAAAAAGGTTTAAAAGATATTTAGAATTTTACCAAATTTCACCATTTATTAATCTTTGATTTGAAAACAAACTATGATGTACACTCACTAGAAATAAGCAATCCCACTTTTATCATAATTTATCAATCCAAAAATAATGAGTCAATTAACATGAAAATATATATTATTTCAAAACCAATTCTCTAGATTTAAAATATGATGCTTTAATGAAAAATTATTACAAAACTTTAATGCAATGAAGTCTCTTAAAAAATTCAAAAATAGAATATCAAAACAAGTAATTTCTGCAAAAAAAAACTACTAACTATTGTAGATAAAGCATAAAAATAAATCATATTTTTTAAAAAAATGATCTAACAATATTTATTTTTGTTAAAAAAATCAAAACATTGTTAAGTTTGCTTGTTATAATAATGTTAAAATCCACTAAACATTATCTAAAGGTGGTGAAATATGTTAAAAATATGTTGAATTTTATGAGATAAAAATCAACAATTTTGTATCATTTCCTGTTGTGCTATGACTTTATTCCACCCTTTTTATCTGATTCTTCCAGTATTACTTTGCTATTATCACTAGTTTTCAAGTTAAAATTTACAAATGTTCATTATACTTGATAATATGAAAAATAACTCAAACTTTTATAACTACAAAATAAGATTTTGTAACTCCTTCTTTCAATCAATATTTGAAGAAATTTTTAGTTTATTTGAGTAATGATTTTAAGAATAACAAAAAATTTAAAATTCACAAGGAATTATTTCCAGAGACTATAATTATTTACTTGTGTAATGCATGAGCTACTTATCAATGATGTAAAACATCAGAAAAGTAAGTTATAGTTATAAATCTACAGATTATACTGTTTCTGGTATATATATCTTCAATAAATCTTTTAAACTTATCTTAGCCTACATACCACACAATAGAAAATAATTATATTAAAAAAGGAAAAAATTCTATGATAATATCATAAAGAATGATAACCATGGATTAATATTCCATAAAAATGGTTAATAATATTTTAAGAGAACCTAAATCAGTATTCTTTCATCAAAATATATCCTTTTTGTCTTTGTAATTTATTCCAAACAAATTTTTTGAAAGTTGAATCTATATATCTAATGCCAAAACCACTATTAAGTTCCCTCTTAGACTTTTTAAGAAATTATATATATATATATATGTATATATATATATTATTTATCAAAAATTGAAATAAAGAATAAAAACATAATTTTATTTACCTTTAATTATTTAAATATAGAGTATTTTCAGAATGCATTGTGGTTACTTGTGAAGGTTAGAAGATTTGAAGTTGGATTTATGAGTTTTTAGAAGGGCAAATATTGTAAAATTCTTTCATAAATATTTATTTCATAGTTTCAAATGTTGAAATCTACAAACTAATGGGATTTAAAATTATATTGAGATTTAAAATCTGTTTTCTACTCAAGTAAAATAAAATAAAATGATAATATCAAAATTGAAATTAAGTTTAAACTTTTGATATGCTCTATCTTCAATTTTATTGATAGTGCATCAAAAATTTAATAATATTTTTTTCCTTCATCACTTTTTACATAAAAGATAGTTTTATCATTTTATGAATTAAAGATTGCTTATATAAATTTAACATCTATGTCAACTGTTTATGACTATTAAGCTATATAATAAATTTTTTAGAAGAAAAAATAACATCAGTATATACTGACTTTGAAATTATTCAATTTAAAATAGTTTACAGGTAGATAATGAAGGGTGATTTCATTTTTGAATATGAATTATAGAAGTCTTATTTTGTCAATTTTAATTCTTTTTGAGCTCAAATGTATCCACCACAACTTATGTAAGAATAAAAATTATTTTTATTGAAATTTACATAAGAAAGTATGCCTATTATTCAAAATCAAACTTGCTCTAATGGTGTTTTTCAATCATTATTTCCATTCATAACAATAAAAAACATTTCAATTTGCTGATGTTTTAGTTTTTGATATCCCCAAGTTTATATCTCAGGTGTACTATTCACAAAATTATTAAAAATATAATTTTCGAAATACATGATAAACTTGAAAGTGAGGGGGCATTAAATTTTTAAAAATGAATTCTAAATTCAGGATGGATAGTATTTTTTCTATTTTCACAAATGAACAATTTTTTGTTTCAATTAATCCAGAAAGAAAATTTTGTTGTAAGCATATTATATTATATTTATTATGATTTTAAATACTATATTTTCAAGATTTGTGTTTAATATTTCCTGTGAAAGTTAATGTTAATGTGAATTTAAAGTAAGCTTGAAGAAATTTAATCAATAGGCATATTGGATATTTAAAATAATATTTTGCTCCAATCTTGAATCATCCTGGGCTAAAAAATATCCCAAATAAGGTTTTTGTGGGTCAATTTGGATTTAAGTAGGATTAAGTGAGGTTTAATAAAGGACAGATAAAAGGCTAAATTCATTACTAGTGACTTTTTTCTCAAAATAGTTATAAAATATGTATCATTCTGGAATCAAGCTTCAATAAAGTTGAATTGAAACAGAGATTATTTCTAGCAGCACAACACCATATTTACAAAGGTGTAAAATACCTCAAATATTACTCATAATATAGGAAGGCAAGGAATCTACAAAATTCACATTTCAAACGAGGATTTATATTTTGAATTTGAAATTGAGAAATGGAATATTATTTTCCAATTTAAATATCTATTAGTCATTTTACCAAAAGTATTCAGTAATCAGATTGAATTTTGATGGTATTTTGTTGTAGATTAATCATTTTGATGAGCCATTTACTCAAAATTACTGGTTTCGTTTCTAATATTCCATGTGAAATTCATTACGAATCTTTTTGAAAGTGAATAGTTGACATATTGGATATGCAAAAGCTTATGTTAGATCAAAGTGAGATCAAAGGGAGTTCAACTGATGATCAAATTAGGATTTTACAAGATCAAACGGTGATCAATGTAGGTTCATCTTGAGCACAATTTGTGACAAATCTCTGACTAAATGTAAGTCCAAACAATTTCCTACATGGTGATGATGTGTGCATAATTCAAGCATAGATTTGTGGCTCAACGGAGTTCAAGCAAGGGGTATTGCTAGCAATACCCCCCCATTTTTTCTGTGGTGATATATGTTTATAATTAATTACTTATTAATTTATAATTATTAAATACATTAAAATGTGCCATAATTTTTAGAATATAACATTTATTATGCTTAATTTAAATGTATATATAATTAATATAATAATAAAATTAATATAATACTTATTTTACTTATATTTAATAAGATACTTTTATAATTTCATTATGCAATATAATATTAATTTATATACATAATATGCATATTTTTACGCCCTCTTTTGGCTCCAGTAAATTAAAATAACACTTACTGGGCTCCTGGTATAGCCTGGCTGACACTCCCTCACTCTAAAAAAAAAAATAAAAAAAATGCTAAGATTTTTTCTGTTTATAATTTTTTAACAGAGTAGGAAAATTTGAAATTTCTTTTCCAGGTATCCACGCATCATGTTCAGATGATTTGTTCTTATATCTCAATAAAAATTCAATACCTCTTTCAGAAGTGATAATTCTATCATTGAGAATTTTATCAATTTCTGCAGTTTCTGTGACTTCCTGTGGGTTTTTCTTAGGTCTTCCCCTTCTTTTGGGAAATAAGTCACAGTTGGAAGTATAAGGTTTAAGAAAAGAAATGGGAAAAACAGGATGTTTCCTATCATATGGAGAGTACAATACAACTTCTACTGCATTATCTCCAACCAATCTTTTAACAACAAATGGTCCCACAAAAGGATCTTTTAATTTGTTGTTTCCTTGTAGATTGAAATGGAAAGTAGATATCAACACTTCATCACCCTTGTTAAATGTGTATTCTTTATGGGATTTATCCCATCTTTTCTTTTCATATTCAAATGCTTTATCAATAAAGTTTTGAGCATGTTTTCTGCATAGCTGTTGCATTTGCATAAAAGATTTTACACCAGGATGTAGTTCCAACTTAGGTAATTTATTATTGAGAATCTGAGCAGGAGTATGTGGGACATAACCTAACCAAAGCTCAAAAGGCTTTTTCTCAGTGACAGAATGAACATTGCTATTATATGCAAATACAAGACCAGGAAATAGAGTGACCCTGTCATGAGTAAATCTGTCATTGTCTTTATATTCTAATCCAAAGGCACAATACCTTCTAATCAAATCTTCCAGAGTTTGAATAATTTATTCAGCTAGACCATCAGTCTGAGGATGGTGAGCTGTAGACAATTTTAACTCACAGCCACAAATATCCATCAAAGAGGTCCAAAACTCAGATGTAAATTTTTTATCTCTATCAGAGATAATGGCTTTTGAAATCCAACAATATTAAACATGTAAGACCACCATAAGAAAGCTAATTCTTTTGTGGATACATCTTTGTGGGTGGGAATAAATTTGCACATTTTAGTGAATCTATCCACTATTACCCAACAAGAGTTATAACTGTCCTTACCTGCTACAGGAAGACCAGCGACAAAATCCATGTTAATGATTTTCCAAGGAGCATCAGGTGCTTCAATATGTTGTAACAATCCTGATCTTTTACCTGTCAATCTTTTAGATTTTTGACAAGAATCACAAGATTCAACATATAATTTGTGTCTTCAGACATATTAGCCCACTAAGCAGTGTTTTTAATTCTGATAATGGTTTTCTCAAGATCAAAATGTCCTGCTAATATGTCATCATGTCATAGTTTTAAGATGGTTTCTTTCATGGAAGGAGGAATAACAATGACATTGGTCAGTTTTCTCCTGTATTAAATATAACCATCTTTAATGGAAAACTTTCCTTTACTCAAAGCACTCTGGTAATTTGGAGGAAGAGTTTTTATCAATGCTTGAATAGAAGCATTCTTTGAATCATTCAAGATTTTAACCAATCTATTCAAATCAGATTCTTGATCATATGAATCCAGAATTAATTGTAACAGTTCCTCTTCCATATCAAAAATGTATATACCATGTATATGTACTGTATCATCCTCAGGTTCATAGGATGGATTGGATACATCATTTGGAAGAGGTAATCTGGACAACATATCAACATTTGAATGAACATTTACAGTCCTGTGAATAATAGTCATTCTACCTCTGTAGTCTTGAACAGCTAGTTGCCATCTAAACATATGTCTACTTGGTGTTTTCAAGTTTAAGAGGGATTTCACAGCACTGAAATCAGTAAAAAATTCAAATTTCTGATCATCTAAATAATAATGAAGCTTTTCTTAAGTGCAGACAACTGCTAAGCACTCTAATTGAGTGGCAACATACTTCAATTCACTTTTTCTTAAGGTTCTTGAAATATAACAAATTACTACTTTTGAAAATTTTTCATTAACAATTTGTTTTTGATGAAGAGCAGCTCCAATTCCAATAAAACTTGCATCTGTATAAAGAGAAAAAGGCTTATTAAAATCTGGAAGGGCAAGGATTGGAGCTGACATTAAACATCTTTTTAATGTATCAAAACTCTTTGACTGTCCTCATTCCATATATAAGCCACATCTTTTCTTGTTAGTTTGGTAAGTGGTAAGGCTATGACTTGATAATTCTTTATATATTGTCTATAGTAGCCACACATTCCCAAAAAACTCTGTATTTCTTTTACAGAAGTTGGTGCTGACACATTTTGGATAGCAGCAACTTTTCCTTGGTCCACACAGATCTGTAAGCCAGATACAACATGACCCAGGACTTTCAAGGATTGAAACCCGAATTTACACTTTTTTAAGGATAAAGTCATGTTAATTTCATCCATTTTCTGGAAGACTCTATTTAAGTGTTGGATATGTTCATCAAAAGTTTTAGAAAAAACTATAATGTCATCAATATAAACCATTAACTAACCTTCAATTATTTCCTGATGAAATATGTTATCCATTACTTTTTGGAATACTGAAGGGGCATTTTTAGGGCTAAAAGGCATCCTAACATATTTGTAAATTCCCATATGGGTTGCAATTAGCAAAAAATTTTGGGAAGACTGTTCAACAGGTATTTGATGATAGCCCTTATTACCATCCAGACAGCTTATGAATTTCGCACCTTGTAAGGTAGAATGTATAGAGCTAATTCTGGGTAATGGGTAAATATCATCCACAGTATAAGTATTTAATGCTCTATAATCTCCACAAAGTCTAGCTTTATCTTTCACATAGGAGATTAAAACTGGAGAGACGACACAATATTTGGGTGTAACATCCACTTTTTCAATAATATTCATACTTAATAAAGTTGAGATATTATCTTCTATATCTTTACTCTTTTTTGGAGAAGCAGGGTATGGGGTTTTTTCTTTAGGCTGGGAGGTATTTCATACAAATTTCAGTATAGAGAAATTTTCATTTCATCTTTAACCAAGCCCAACACGTGGGAACCATGAGCAAAAGTCATTGGGAAAGATGTAATTAATGCTACTGTTGAATCTTTTTGGTCATCTGTTAATTGATCACAAAATGAATCTGTTTCAATTTCAGACAATAATACATTCATTTCCTCTGTTTTTCTGCCTTTAAATTTGATCAAAGAATGACAAGATTTTAATAAGGGTGAAGAATGCTTTTAGAAGAAGAAATTTTAAATTTTCTTTTCCCATTCTTTCCCAAAGTAGAAAAATTGTTTTCAGGATCCAATTTAATGCCAAACATGGTTAAAATGACATTTCCCATGATAAACCAATTGCTTAAATGGTCATTTTTCATCACAAAAAATTCAAAAATAGCTCTGACAAAACCACCATTATATTTTAAAATACAGTGGTTTTGTATTTGCCAATGGGAAATAAAACAGAACCATAACCTTACCATTTTTTGGATGTTACACTACACAATATAGGGGGTGGACTTGCTAGCAAGTCCTCAACCTGAACCCATACTGAACTCTACTTTAACACCCACCTAAAACTTTTCTTCTGAGTGGTTTTCATACCTGATTGTATGGTTCCTTTATCAATAGCTCAATGTGTGTTCAATCTGTGGTGAGTTTGGGTACAAGGTTGCAGACTCGCTAGCAAGTCCTCCCCCCATATTTTTTGGTGTTATAGGTAATAATTTGCATTGATAATCCTTATCTACAGAAGCCAGTGATTTTTCAGACACTACACTTCCTCCAGAACCAGAGTCAAGAATAACCTCAACATTTTTACCATTTATGATAACTGGTGCTCTCAAAGATGATATTAAAATGGAACTGTCAGTAATATCTCAAATTACTTCAGCATTTTCTACAGAAGATAAGTCAATATCACAATTATAAGACCAATTATCCAAATATTGGATATCCTTTTCTAAAACTAGAAATTCCTGAGAAGACTCATGGTCATAAGAGATATTTCTATTACAGTCACTGGAGGAATCATCAAGATCAGCTTGAGTATTTTCAGATTCCTCAGTTTGTTCAACAAGATGAATTTTCTGGTCACAAATATGTCCTTTTTGCCATGGTTTGTTAAATTTAAAACAAGTATTAGCTGCATATTTCTTTGGAGCAACTGGGGCAGAGGGTCTACCAGTTTTTTGTGGAAGTTTTGTGTAAGGCTTTTGCTGGTCATGATAAGATTTAACAGGATAATTCCTTGGTTCATATCTATGATTTAGTAGTACTTCATTACAAATATTAATAAAGGAAGATCTCTCTCTCACATGCTCAGTCCTTGCCACAATTAAATCTGTCAGAGAATTTTATCTCTCCAAATATCATAATTCATTTTAGGATCCATGACTCTAAGAATTTTTGTAATTTTCATAAGGAAAACAATAGGTTTTTCAGGAGAGGAGGATTCATATTTAGCATTCTCATATAATCTCTGCTGGGCAAGCCTGAATTTGGAACCACCAAATTGATTTTCAATCAATGTTTTCCACTCTTTCCAAGTATAATGTTGATTGTCCAGTAAGACAGATTCATACCACATTAAAGCTACATTGGAAAATAAAGAAATTAATTTAGAGAAAATTTCCTCATCTGGAAATTTATATGATTTTTTCAGATTATCAATTCTCTGAACAAAGTGTTGCCAGTCAGATGAAGAGTCACCATCAAAAGTGGGATATTGATCAAGTTTGGGCTAATTTTTCTGGCTACTGGGATGGTCCATCTTTTGGTTTTAATTATTTAACATCTATAATTCTTGAAGTTTAGCCAGGTGTTCAGAAATTTCATTTTTTTACAGAAACAGCTGGTTCATGACCATTAAAAAATTTTTTGCTAGTAGCAAAAAATTTTACAGACTCGTTTTTAGGTTGTTTAATGGCTGAAATATGGGCCAGAAAAGAGCTGCTATGTTCAGGCTCCTTTCCTTTATTCTTATGCAGCTTATGGGCAGCATTTTCATATACACCATAATGATTGATGGTTAAGGCTGAAAATTTTTCCTGTAGGTAAGACACATAGTTTCTTATCCTTGTAATTTCAGACATCTGGTCATTCATTTTTGCAAGGGATAAAACATTTCTGCCTCAAAAGCTTTGTGTTTGGTACTCAGTGCATGGAAATCATTTTTTAGCTTTTTCAACTCATTTAGTAGAGACTTAATTTCTTTTTTAATGAAAAATTTTTCTCAATAAGGGGCTTTAATTCACTCAAGGTTTTATGCAGATTGATATTTTTATCTGAGATAGCTCTATGGTCACTTCTTATTTTTTTCTGTTGGCTAAGAACAATATTCAAAGTTTATTTGATTTTAAAATAAGCTGTATCTTGTACAGAAGAACTCACTTTACAATGCAAGTGCAAATAATTCAATCTATCACTCTCATGTACTAATGCATCTCTCAAATGTTTGTCTTTCACAACATTAAAATCAAGTGTATCTTTCAATATATCCTCAGAGGTTTTCTCAAATAAGGTATAGACTTCAGGGGAAACAGAATCATTCTCAATTGCAAGAGAAGGATTAATTAAAGAAGTAGAAGTCAAATGTAAAGGTTCATCAAATGATAATTTGCTAATTACATTATTGGGGCTACTCATTAAAGGAAGTTGTCTCCTTATGGGTTTAACTGTTCTTTCACCATGATCCACAATATTACCTGTGGAAGAAGATTTTTTATTATACATACCAACATTTTTATCAAACACACTACTTACCATGGCAAGGGAGGAAATTTCTCCTGTGCCTTCTTTCTTCTGCCTCCCTGATAAGAATGGGGCTGAGGAGATGGATGGTAGGTTGGTGTCCTGGATGGGCCAGGGTGTTGAGCTGTTTGTTTCTGAACATTCTGTTGGTAATGGCTCATCAGGTAATCCCATTTCCACTTTTCCACTTGCAGAGTGCTTTGATTTTGAGTGAAGGAGATGGGTGCCTGATGGGGCTGAGTTTGAGACTGAGACTGAGGCTGTGAAAGGAGGAGGTTGAACCTGCTTGTGATTTAATAGCTCCTGCATCTGTTGCCAGAGTGTGTCTACTCTTGCCTTGTATTTCATACTTTCTGCCTTCAGTTCTTTTATGTGACTGGAAAGGTTGTTTATTTTTTGTGTCAGAGGAATCTTTTTTATTCTTATTCCCTTTGGTGGATTTTCCTGATTTATCTGAGGTTTTGCTTCTTTCAGAGTTGTTTGGAGAGGGAAGTTTGCCATTTCTCCTGCCATTTCTACGTCAATTTCAGTGTCAACATCCACTTCAATTTCATCCACATGTAGGTTATCCATGCTGTTACCCAAACTATTGAACATAAAAACTGTGAACAAAAAATCAAAATGATTTTAATGATTCAAATTAGTATTTTAAAAATAAAAAATAATCAAATGATTTTTTAACAAAAATAAAAAAAATTTAAATTTTATTCAAAAATCAATTAATTAACAAAAAATTTAATACAAAAAATATGTAATTACAAATTTTTTATTAAGAAATAACAATAATTATTATGGGACCAACCAAAAAGGTTTAAGAAGTCAACCAAAAATAATTAATACCAAAAAATATATTGGAAATATTGGGACTAAGTGCTGAGTACTATTATGGTCAACCAATAAATCAAAAAAAAATTTCAATAAAAATTAATTTAATAATTTATTAAAAATTTAAATGATCCTCTAGGACTAAGAGTATAACTCTATTATGGTCATCTAGGAAAAAAATTAATTAAAAAAATGATCACTTACACTCAGTGATTCAGCAATTAAGCCAAAATCACTGTTATTGCAATAAAAATTTAATAATATAAATGATAGGTGCAAAGGTTAACTTACTATAGTGATCAGGAAATCACTTTAAAATATATATTAATTAATATATTTTAAACCAAAAAGTTCTAACCCAAGTTTGAAACACAATCGCGGAAAAATTGTCTTTTTTTGCGTTAGGTGGTCCATGCATTATGTCCTTTGTCACAAGGTATTGTATCATTTGGAATGGCCTCCAATTGTCGGCAGGTTGTCTAGAAGAAGGAGAATAAGAGGGAAAAAATGAAGAGGAGGAGAAGGGAAAAATAAAGAAAGGGTTCAAAAAAGGTAACAAGAAATGAAATTAATAAGTGTAATAAAATAATTGAATTATTTAAAAGAGATGCAACAACAATTTCTGAAGAATGACACAACGGTGAGGTTTTATTTATTGGTAAATTATTTATTTAAGTAAGTCAAGTTTTATCTGCGTGGCTAGCAATTATTATAATTAATAAACTTAAAGCAACCTTAGATTAATTATTGAGTATTTATATTAGACTTGGTAGTACTAATAAAATAATAAATAACATGTTGTATATATTAAAAAATATGTTAGAGTTGAGTGTAATAAGTGATGATGCTACAGGGGGTTACCCAAGGCCTTTATATAGGCAAGGGGCCCTCTGAATCATCACAATAAACTATATACAAAGTTTAATGAAACCATAATAACAAATAACTAATTTTTGGGTAAATGTAAGGGGAACATATGACACAATTAACTAAGACACATGAGTTAGAGCCCAACTATGCATCAATTTTAACCCACAAAGTTGCCATAAAATTAGTGATTAATTAAATAAGTTTGAGACACATAAAAACAACTAATTTAATTTAAAGCATGCCTTATAACCTTTTAAGTAATAACCAATTTAAATGAAACATGAAAAATAAACTTATTTTATTACATAAAAATAGTTTAATTAATTAATTTAGTATAAAACATGAGTAATTAATTATTACAACTACTTTCATTAGTGTAATAATTATTTTAAGTTAAAAAAATACTTATTATAACAAAATTACTAAATTTTAGAATAAAACATTAATAATTTATTTAATAAAGTGTTTTAACTTATTTCATACTTTGATGACACAATTATGAATCAAAAAAGCGCCCAATATTTTTTAATAAGATATGAAAGGTTATATTTAATATATAAATTTAATTAATTAATTTTAATTACATTATAAGTCAAATTTACACTTATAATTATAATATATGTTTATAATTAATTACTTATTAATTTATAATTATTAAATACATAAAAATGCGCCATAATTTATAGAATATAACATTTATTATGCTTAATTTAAATGTTTATATAATTTATATAATAATAAAATTAATATAATACTTATTTTACTTATATTTAATAAGATACTTATATAATTCCATTATGCAATATAATATTAATTTATATACGTAATATGCATATTTTTACCCCCTCTTTTGGTTCCAGTAAGTTAACATAACATTTACTGGGCTCCTGGTATAGCCTGGCTGACAATAATTGTAAGTTTAAAATAATTTTTTTTGGTCATTTAATTGAAAAACTTACTTTTTAACTTCTTGCTTTATTTTCCCAATTATATGCCTTTAGATCTTCATGCAATTGAAAATGAATTGATGAATCATGTCAAAGCTGATTTTGCTGAATATGACATGTTAAACTGTTAATTAGCTGTTCGTCCTAGTGGTTTGAAATTACTTCACTTGACAGCTGGATGTTGATCAGGTAAAGGTCAGAAGGTGACATGTGTTAAATGGCCATATTATGAAGAATAATACAAGAAATCATCAAGTTGTTGACATCCTCTATATGCTACACACAACAAGGTTGTTTGATAGTCCCCCTACAAGATTGAAGAACACCAAATGCATGTTCAATATCCTTTCTAGATGCTTCTTGTTTTTTTTGCATAAAACTGACTGGCTTTGTCCTGAGGGTGATTAATTGTTTTTACAAGGGTTGACACAGGTGGATACATACCATCAGCCAGATAGTATGGTCTAGTATATTTCTGTTTGTTTTTTTAAATTCACCTCATCTTGAGTTCTTGTGATCAATTTGTCAAATAAGTGACTTTGGTGAAGTACATTAATATCATTTAGAGCTCCAGGACTACCAAAAATGCAGTGCCAAAAATGCAAGTTTTGTGAGGCAACTGCTTCTCAAATTATTGTAGGGGTGTGTTCTTTTCCCTGAAACTGGCCTGCCCATGCACTAGGACAATTTTTCCACTCCCAGTGAATATGATCTATTGCCCCCAGGCACCCAGGAAAACTACAATCCTCATAAATCTTCGGAATTGATTACTTTTCATTGGTGTTGGGTTCAGGTAAGTAGTCAGGCTTATACAATGTGATGATGTCCTTGATGAAGTTTTTTAGAAATTCTAGGGTGGTGCTTTCTCCTATTTGGTGATACTCATCTGTTCCATATGCAGTGATTCCATAGGCTAGTTGACACAGAACAGATGTGATTATTTTCTCAGGCAACAAACCAACTTGGCCACAACAATCCTGTCATATACTAAATTGAGTCAAAGAATACATACATGGCAATTTTTTTGACTTACAGTCCTCTGTGTCCTATACACATTATGTATCTGTAGATCATTAGAAATTTTAAGCAATAGAGTTTCACCAATGCAAAAACAGCAGTGAAACATAGTTTAGTTGAAGGTACTATTAGTACAGCCAAATTCAAAACAGTGTAGAAAATCCTATAGTGCTAGCTATAGGCCTTGACCAAGGGAGTTGGAGAAAAACCAGAGAGAAAATCCCCTGACCCTTTAGAAAAATAAGTGAGATTTACCTGCTACAGTAAATTGGTTCCTGTTTACCAAAAGCCCCTTTTCCAATACACTTGACTGCTTAATGAGCCAAGAAAGTAGTCACCAGACAGACTACCAGACCAAAGAACTGAAATGTAGACCAATGTCCACACCAGAGACAGCAAAGATATTTGATGTAGGCTGCAAATCCACACCAGAGACAGCAATAATACTTGCTATAGCTTGCAAGACTATAACAGAGAAAACAGTTGCCAAAGTTAAGTTAAATGAAGAACTCAATTGCAACAAACACAGCCAATTGTGGCAAGAAAACAGTGAAAACTGAGTGAAGAACAAGGATATCACCTCCGGATGGTTGTATGATAATTAAGGTTGCCCCAAACTGTCTTATTCACTATGTACACACAGACCACTATCTATGAGCCCTTGCGCACCCACAAATCTGGCGCCTGTACCCGCCAAATTGCATAAAAACCCTCCAGAAGCGCTCCCCAACCTTCTAAAACAGAGGCGGGCGGGCCGCCCAAAGTCAGAGGTTCCACCTGAAGCGGCACGGCCTCCCTGAAGCAAGAGAACCACTAAAAACACCCAATCTACTTAGAAAAACTAACTACAACTACTAAAACCTTTAAAACACGGAATTTCACTATAACAACATTCAGACATGAAATATAGAGAAAAATTAGCTCTATCCAAAGGTACTAAGCACTTAACCCTAAGACTTAAGGTTAGCCCGTAAAACACAAACAAAATTAAACAGCTATCTTTTTAAATGAAAAATGAGGAAATGACCCCTTAAAACTTAGAATATGAAAAATGTCTTCAAGACATAAAATATAGAAAAAAACCCGGGCTATCCAATGATAGTACCCACATTCCCGCAGACCCAATATCCACGGAATAAAACCAGAAAAATACCTAATTCCTTAACTGATGTCAATTAAGACATGCACAAACTGCACCAAATCGCACAACAAAGGCCCCTGCCAATGTTGGAAGACCACATCCTCCCTCCAATTAAGAATGTCCACACTCTTTCTTCATCCAACCACCAAGTTCAACCTTCTTCCCAAACATGCCTCTGAAACAGGTCCTTGCCAATACTGCATTGACAATAATCTAATCTGCACTATCACACCTCCTGTCCATCCATAAAGAACGTCCTGTGATGTCTGCCAATCCAGAAAGAAGATCTTCTACAGACCTAGTCCATTATCTTCTGCAACAGATTCACCTCCACCTCAACCTGGTCCATCTTCTACCAGCACCAAAAGATCTAGGACATCCATCCTGATACCCAGATTAATCAAAAAGCTTCACCCTTCCCAGAAGAGTGCCATAACCCATAAAACAACAAGTTCCACCATCCCTGGTCCATCTGATGGTAAGGAACTTTCATTTCTTCCTTCAACTTAAAACTGATGACCTTTCAGTTCCTCCATCTTCTGATAGTGATGATAAAAATGTAGGATCCATTGCACCACCAACACCAAACCACTTGCCCACTATCAAGGCCAAGTTCCAACTACACACATCTCAACAGAAACAACTTCTGCTTCACTACTTCCAATACACTCCTTCTAGAGATCCACAGGACATTGAGAACAGAAGACACCTCATTCACCAGTTCAAGGCTAATTCTGAACACTTCATTTTATCTCTTGATTCCCTCTGTAATTCCACTAGTACTTGATTTTGATTCAAAAAAGAAAAATTGACCACACCCTCTATAGGATGTAACCACAAACAACCCTCAGTTTCAAGTCTTGGGGGACCATCCTCATTTTATAGTCTTGGGGGACTCAAAAACCCTCAGTTTAAAGTCTTGGGGGACTCAAAAACCTAAATCATAAACCCAGAACCAGAGATCAACCACATTAAGACACAGAGAAAAAAACTAAAATTCTGGGGTAATTGTGAATAGAGCTTCCAGCCCATCAATTACCTTCAAACTTGCCTTTGCTAAATTTGGTGGCTCCCCCTGTGGATACCCTCCACCAATCTTACAAACGCAACACCAACAACAAAACCCATTCCTCAGTTTATAGTCTTGGGGGACTAAACCAACAACAATCCTCAGTTTAAAGTCTTGGGGGACTAACACAGTGTTCAGTTTAAAGTCTTGACGGACTAATCTTGAAACCATAAATTTTCAGTTTATAGTCTTGATGGACTTATAAAATTTCCAGTTTAGAGTCATGGAGGATTTCAGAATCTTGCATAAATCTGACCCAGCCAATTTCATGCAATACACCCACAGCTAGACCCAAAGAGCGTCCGCCTTCACTTCATCTTCTACTCATCACTGACAAAATTCTTCTCTTATCATTCTCATCATCTTTACACCACAGATCATGTCTGAATCCCCTGCTGTTGAATCCTCTACTCTTCCTTGCTTCACTGCTCCCAGGGACTATGCCTGCAAACAGTGCATCCACATGTGCAGACCTTGCACATTCACTCTTCCAACTCCTGAAGCCAAATTCTACAACAGGGCTTGTGATTCTTGTTACTCCAAAAAGAAGAAATGTGACAGAGATGCACACTATCCTATTCCTCCGCCTTCTCCTTCTCACAAGTACATCTCCAGATCCCCTACCAGGTCTCCAGAGCTTGGTCCATCCTCTTCCTCTCTATCTTCAGCACCTTCCAGAAGTTCCAGAAGCTCAGCTTCCAGAACTCTTCCCAAAAGACCAGCCTTAGCTTCTCAAGAAACTGCTTTTATCACTGCTAAATTAGCTCTAAAAGCTTCAAAATCAACCCCTAGGCTTCTAGACCGCGTCCAGGCGGCCTGCCTGCCTCATCAAACAGAGAAAATCAGGGCCAAAACCTCCAAAAACGGACAGAAAACAGCCAAATTCAATCAATCAACAAAAACAACTCTACACAATCACCTCCTACCGCTCCCAGAGCAATGCAATCAACCCTTTCAAAGTCCAAAAGTGCTATAATTTCCCAAGTTTCTAAGAGACCTGCCAAAGGACCCCAGGAAGAAACCAGAACACCCAGCACTGCACCAAGACCACAACCTCGTCCTCAATCAAGGCAATGCAGCTACACCTCTCCTCTGTCAGCCAACTATTCTTCTGACAGATCCATTCCTTCAAAACCTCCATCCAGAAGAGATCAATCTGATTTAAAATCACCCTCTCCTGCTCCATCTTTCAACCATCCTGGTACTCGATCACCAGTACCTCCTCCAACTGAACCAAGCAGAAATATTAGCAACAACAACAACAGCAACAACAACAACCCTGCTGCTATAACTAGGCCCCAGGAAGATCAGCATCCCAGTTCACCTTCTCAAGATCCTTCAGAAGAAGACCAAGAGAATCTGTATCTTTCTTTGATTGATCCTCCTACTATGACCATGCCAAATTCTTCAGAAGTCCAAATTCCGGCTGCTTACAGATTTGATGAGCTCCCAATCTGTAAGTACCACATTAATTCATCTAATTTCTTCAACAAAAATAATTACTGATCCAATTCTTCTTGTCTATTTGGCACCCCTCCTCCTGAATCTACTATTGGAGTTGGCCAACCTCTAGAAACTTCTTTGACCCTGGATTATGGAGACATGAAACAACACCTAAGCACCATGTGTTCAAACATGCTGAAAGCCTTCGCCCTCCATGGACCTTTGAATGACTTTTAAAAATCCCTGAGAAAACGCCTACTGGACAACCACTGGAAGATGTCTAGGATCATTAAGCACACCTTCCAGCACTCCATTCCTGCCTCTTCTTCTTCCTCCTCCTCTGAACTTCCATCCAAACCCATTCCTGCCCATTACAATCCATATAATCTCTCCAGCAGGACGCACTTCAAAGAACACCGTGCTCTCCACAACCCCAACAAAAAACAAAAACGACATCATAATCCAGACCAGCCTCCAGAAGCTTCATCCTCCAGACAATAAGCTCCTGCAAAAAGATTAGAAACATAATAATAATATAAAACAAACTAATAAAAATAATTTCAGAAGAATTTTTTTTTTAACAGCTTATTCTACTAAACTACTAATCATAAGAAAATTTGAAAATGAAATGTAAATGAACTAAATAAAATAATATGAAATAAATAATTATATATAAAAAAAATTGGTATCCCCCAGCCAAGTGATGAGCTGATCCCCTGATACCTTACCCACATCCAAGTGCACCTTGATGTGGATACACAGTTAAATATTTTAAATGATTAACAATAGAATTGAGAAATTAAAGAATATATTAATAAATAAAAAAATAATGAAACGCAGAAATAAAATAAAATAAGAATAAAAAAAGAAAATAGCGTTGCCCAGCCAATTGATGAGCCTTTCCCCACCAATGCTTGCCCACATCCAGGTGACCCTGATGTGGTAACACCTTATATTTTTGATTTTATAATTTTAATAACCCCCATAAAAAAATTAAAAGAAAAAAAGAAAAAAAAGAAAATAATCTAAAACTACTATCTAGCAAAACATAACTACAAAATCAAAGACAGTCCAGCTCCATAGATGGTCCAGTAAGAGAAAGTCCGGTCCATAGAAATGATCACTGGGTGGGCTCCCTCCAATAAGTAAAAATGATGGGAGACCACCAGTGATCCACCGCCAATCCGAAGGAGCCAAAGATAAAGAAGCCAGTCCCAAACCAGTTTAAAGTCATAGTGGACTTCAACCTGAATAATAAACAACAGAACTAGAATTCAACTGAAACAAACAAAAGACTTGAGACAGACATTCTGGGGTAACTGTTCTACAGAGCAGCCAGCTCATCAGTTACCCCCACACTTGCCAAAATAAAATCTAGAAGCCCCCCCTGGGTACCTTCTAACCAACAAAACACAACATCCAACACAATAAACCAAAACCAATAAAAGTGAAGAGTCCAGCACTTGACACCAAAGGAATTTCCAGTTTAAAGTCATAGTGGACTTATACCTGTGAAAAGAAACCAATACTAGGGTTCAACCAAATTAAGAGAAAGGGTTGGAAACAGACAATCTGGGGTAACTTTTGATAGAGCAGCCAGCCCATCAGTCACCCCCACACTTGCCAAGGCAAAATCTAGAGGCCCCTCCCATGGGTACCCTCTAACAAAAGTTTCCAACAAACAGATGAATAGCATCACCACACAAAAAAAAACAAAATTAAAGAATGGTCCGTAGTTTATCCTCATTGCGCAGTCAATCTTCTTCATGCCTAGTGCCTCTGGGATAAAATCTCTTCACCTGGTCTGCAGCCACTCTCTTTTTCAAGACTGCACCATCCAACTCTTCCAAAACATAAGAATTTCCAGACGCCTGAGATTTGACTCTGTAAGGTCCATTCCATCTTTCAGCAAAAATTTTTCCCCACTGACTCTCAAAACTTCTATTATACACCAAAGCCAAACAACCAGGTTTCAAGGGATTCCTGAGTCTATGAGCCAACTTCTTGTCCCAGTACCTGACTGATTGATTCCTAATCTTCATCATTCTAGAGTATGCCCTCTCTTGACATTCCTCTTTACATTCCAACTGTTGCATCCTGGCGCAGAGCAAATCTTCTGTTGAGTGCACGTCATCCCAATCAATTTCAAGATAAGAGACAGCTTCTAAGTCCACTGGTAGAACAGCTTTCTGACCAAACATTAACTTTTAAGGAGAATAGCCAGTTGTCCTTTTCACAGTGACTGAATTAGCAAATAACACCAATGGTAAATAATGCCTCCACTTTTCAGCACTATCCCCACACATCTTTACCAAAGCATTCTTGATAACTTGATGGCCTCTTTCAACCATGCCTTCAGCTTATGGATAATAAGGTGTAGCCACTCTAATTTTAAATTCAACACTAACCACAGCTTCTTTAAATTTGGCACCAAACTCTGGCCTGCCATCAACAGTCACCAATTTCATCAACCCATACCTATAAATCCACTCCTTCTTCAAAAACTCTGCCAAATTCTTGGAAGTCAAATTAACCAGAGGCACTGCCTCAACCCAACCAGACAAATCATCCCTGGCAACAATTAAATATTTATACCTTCCCTCTTTAATATGGACAGCATCCAGACTGACTCTTCCAAAAACAGTTTTTTCACCAGTAGCACAGCCAATCTCTTTAGGTTTCAAGTGACTTCTTCTTTGACATTCTTCACAAGATTGAACCCAACCCTGCACTGCCAACTTCATACCTGGCCACCAAATCTATCAGCTACTCTTCTGTAAGTCTCCCCAAAGCCCCTATGACCAAGGTCTTCATGCAAAGACTTCAACACAACTTCTTGACCCTTCCTCTGAGTCACCACAACTTGAGGATTAGGATGTCTCCTCCTCATCAGCCTTCTTCCTGACACAGAAGCCTGGACTCTTTTTCTTGATTGCCAACCAAGTATCATCATCACAAATATCTGGCTTCTCCAAGGTCAACAGATATTCCACCATAATAAAATAAACCCCAGACTGACCCCAGGTCTCATCTTCAATATCCAACAAAACAACATCCAAGGGCACAACTCTGTCATCAAAATCACCAGTGTGAACATGAGCCAATTGACCAGCCCAACCAGGACACCAATCCTTAAATTTTGGCACGTCCTTCTCTTTCCACTGAATCTTATGAGAATCCAGTTCACTAACAAAAACACCCTTCTCCAATTTTGAGCCATCCCAAACAACAACTCCATCTTCATCAACAAAAACATCCTGATCACCAGAATCAAGATCAGATCCAGCCAGTTTATCCTCTTGGGGGAGGTCAGAACAATCATCGAGTTTAGCCTTATGGGGGAGGACAGAACAATTATCCAGTTTAGCCTCACGGGGGAGGACAGAACAATTATCTAGTTTAGCCTCATGGGGGAGGAAAAAAAAATCCTCAACACTCTTTGTGCTGGCCCTAACCACTGGAACATCTTCGTCAACCTCTTCAGAATCAAAATCCTTGTCTGTAGGTGGCCTCCTTAATAATCCATCAGGCATTGTAAAAGTTTTGCCCGTTTTGTGTACCAGGTCAAAAGAAAAATGTTGAATAAATGCCACCCACCTAGTCATTGGAGCATTTGGAAGACTAGGTGTATTGATCATCTGAACCAGAGATTTAGCATCCACCTGCAGCTCAAAATGCTGCCCCCACAAAACCGTCTGTAGCTTCTTCAAAATTTTTGCTACACCACACAATTCCAATTTAGGCTGAGTATACCTAGATTCCACCTCATTAAACACCACAGACTCATACCTTACTGGTCTGACCCTCCCAGTATTGTCTTCCTGAGACAAAACAGCACCAGAAGCAATGTAGCTTGAGTCCACTGCCAGATAAATTTTTCCAGCATCAACGCCATAATCCAATTTGTGAAGAATAATATCTTCACCAACCACCTTCTTCAACTTCTGAAAAGCCTCTTCACACTCTTCAGTCCATTCCCAGTCTGCATCTTTCCTGGTCAGCCTCCTTAAAGGTGAAGCCAACAAAGAAAAATCCTTAATAAAAATCCTGACATATACGCACACTCCCAAAAATCCTCTGACTTCAGTAGTATTTTTAGGCCTCGGCCATGACTGAATTTTATTAACCTTTTTCTTTGCCATAATCCTTCCCTCTTTACATACCACATAACCCATAATTTCCAAAGCAGGAACACAAAAACAGAATTTTGACCCTGAAATGGTCAAACCAGCCTCTTCAATCCTAAACAACACTCTCTCTAGAGTTATTGCATATTCCCAGACAAACCTCCTTATACCTGGGTTCTCCGCTAACACTTCATTATTATAATTATTGGATGGTCCTTTAATTCCACCATCATCAATGAAAATACCAGCATGAGTAGGAACCTCATCCTGCAAAATCCAAGCCATTTGTGCTTGATAAACTGCCACTGAATTAGTTGCTCCCTGAGGCAACCTAGTGAGCTGAAACCTTCCCAAAGGAGTCTCAAAAGTTGTGAGAGGCCTTGAATCCGTGTGAAGTTCCCTCTCATTATAACCACCCATAATATCACCTAAACCATAACACACCCTTCAAGAAAAAGCTTGAACAAAGTCCTCTGCACTCGGTGGCATACCAGCGTCCTTAATAGTGACTCTATTCAAGGCTCTAAGATTATGGACCACCCGCAATTTTCCATTCTGCTTCTTTACACAGAACACCGGACTTGAGTAACTAGAAGTCGATTATTCATATAACCCAGTCCTGACTCTCTCCCTAACAATCTCTAAAAAATCCTCTCTGATAGCCACTGGAATTGAAATAAGTTTGATTTGCCAAGGTTCATGACAAACCACAGGAATAAAGAATAACATGCAACAACAACTTCTTTTCTTCTTCTGACAACCACCCATCAGGACCAAAATTAACAACCTTCAACCTCTCCACAGTCACTCTAGCCATTTCAACAAATTCGGGAGGATTCTTCACCAAAGGAGTACAGTACGGATCTCTTGACAAAGGAGGTCTCTTCAAAGGCGGGCTCAAACCCACAGGCATAGGCTTATTGAGAGGCCTTATCTTCTGCGCTACCTTCTTATACTTTGCCGCTCCACCTTCAACTTGAGGGATCTTCAGGAAATCTCCACCACCAGACCTGGAACAAAAACCAAGGGTTTCCCCATTGCTCACATGTGTGGCCAAGGTAATGTTTTTGAAAGGTGTAGAAGAAACCCTAGCGGTGCACAATTGGGAGGACTTAATTTTAGACCCCAATCTCACCACTCCAAAGCTTTTCCGCAATACCAAATCTTCATCTTCACTTCCCTCTTCCAAATCTTCAAATCTTGATTCATCTTCAGAATAAACTCTTTCTAAATTTTGCAGTTTATCCTCATGCTGGAGGCCCAAAAATATATCTTGATGATCTTCCTTCTTCATAATTTTCTGCAGTTTAACCTCTTGCTGGAGGCCCAAAAATAGATCTTGTCGATCTTCACAAAAGTATTTTGAATCTTCTTTCATTATCTTCAGATTTTTTTCTTGATTTTCTTGAATTATTTTGAAATTTTTATCTTTTTTTCTTGAGTTTTCTTCTGACCTACAAAAATAACCAGGGGTTTCCCCAATGCTCACAGGTGTGGCCCAGGTAATGTTTTTGAAAGGTGTAGAAGAAACCCTAGCGGTGCACAATTGGGAGGACTTACTTTTAGACGCCAATCTCACTGCCCCAAAACTTTCCCGCATATCTTTCATTAAAGATATATAACCAATATTCTTTTTTGAACTTGAATTAAAAATAATTAAAAATCTTGAGAGAGAACAGAGACTTGATAAAAAATTTTATGAATACTTGCAGAGAAGAGAAACATTAAAAAGAGAAAGTTGAAAATCCACTTGGTATATCTCCAAGGGAGCTGACCTACTACAACCTGGGATTTCCTCACCTTGGGGAGAGGTTGTAGCACTTGGATGATCAGCCCTCATCACTCTAAAAAAGACAGACTCTCAATAGAGCCTGAGCCACACTCCAGAAAACTGGAGGCAGCGCCAACTTCTCTCCGTCTCCTGTAACAATCCATACACTGGCACATTGAAGATAGGCCAGGCCTGGTCTCCCAACCATCCTCTCCAGGGGATGATAACCTCATGTGAAGTCTTCTTTCATCTTCACCAGTCAACTCCAAACTGATTCCCAGTTCATATTGATAGCCAATTCTTTCATGGAAATCCATCAAGAATGGCCCACCCAAAACTGCTTTTACATTGCTAAAGGAAATGTAAAAATGAACCTTCCCTGAGGCTCCACTAACATCTAACTTCACAAATTCAGAAGTTCCAACCAATTCAGTGACATGGCCACCAATCCCTCTCAAGTTCCCACCAATACCAGTTTTGATGGGGAGGCCCAAACGAGTTGCCTCGAACAAGGAAATCAGGTTTATCTGTGAACCTTAATCAACCAATGCCCTTGCCTCCCTGCCATTCAGCGTGACATTGACATATCCCAGAGGAGCAGAAAAATGAGTTTCCAACCCCTCACCAAACTTTTCAGAAGAATCACAGATGTATTCCACCTCCCCAGAAGACACCCTTCTCTTGGTCAACAACTTCTTTTGCCTATCAGCCAACCCCGGACTGATAGCATTCAATTCCCCATAAGATAGGGAAACCTGACCCTGATTCATACTTTCCAGAACAGAGTCCATAACATTGGATTGACCAGAAACTACTTGCCTCTCAAAGTGAGCCCTTGGCTTCACCACCTTGGTCCTAGAATTTCCCTGAGGAGCAGCACCACCAACAGATTTACCATCAACAGGAACCAACCCAGATCCCTCACCAGACCCTCTAACTCCAGCAGGCTTTGGCAATGAGGCCAAAGGGACATCCTCCTCAGAGTCAGAATCAACATCCATAGGCATTAGCTCACCATTCATGTCCAATGCGCCAAAACTAGGGGGGCCCATATCAGCCATACCCTTCTGCATCTTGTACAGCTCCTCTTTGCTGTACTTCCTCCTAGCTGCACCCAGCTTAGGATCCGCTTTAGAAGCCTTAGGCTTTAGTTGGGCCTAAGAGCTGCTCTTTGGCCTTCCCACCTTATGTCAGTACAGTCTAGTATATAAGTATGATATAATAGTGTTATTTTATGGTCCTACTACTTATTAATAAATGATTTAGTGATTAAACCTCAGGGGAAGACTAATAAAATAGTTATACTCAAATTAAACTCACAATACTTGGATTTAAATGCGTGCTAGTGGTGGAAAATAGAAGAATAAAATATAGTTATAGCTTTTATAAAGATAATATCAATTTATAAGGGCTTTATAATATATTTCTAGATGTTAATAATTGTAGTGTAGTGTTTGTTTGAAGTGTAGTAATTGAATGATTATAATAAACCGTCAAAATCCCTCCTTACTTATACCCAAATCCACTGGAGTGCACAGACCTTCAATCCAGATGATGTCACTGCTATCCCCGGCAATTACAGCACTGTGAGGGCCCATCACCTCCCCATGGCGTCCACTTCAAGCAGTTTCAACACCCAGACCTCCAGTAAGGACCCTCCATCACTATTAATAATAACACAGAGTCATACCATAAATAGAAATCCCAGATAAAAGCGGATACCATAAAGAAACAGGTAAAATAAAAGATCAAAAAGAGATTTAATGAAACTAAAAGCATATAAAGGAAACAAATAAAATGTCCAAGCCCCCAATAACATCCCCAAGCATCCACATTAACCCAAAAACATATTTCCAACCCATAAATCCGTGAATAACCATCCAAGGAAGTAATTTTAGTTGTCCAAACTGGGTGTATGCGCCTGATATAGGTGTCTATGCTTCTGTAGGCGTTGTGAGTCCACTGATTTCGTCCATATGACCTAAAATAAGCAGAAAAACAAAGGTTATAGGCTATTAAGGGGCTAAAACCCACTTATATACCTAAATATACATAATATACTGCATATTTCACTGAATATGAGATTTATGTATACATATAAGCTTATGTATGTCAATAATTACTTCATATCACTTAAGATAAGTATATTATGACTCCATTAACACCTTAATAAGTATTATTAGGCCATGGATAAGCTATTTAAACTATTATAAATTATATAATAGAATAATAATTATATATATATATAATAAAATAATATATATTATTATTTTAACCTTATTTTTAAGATATAAGCTTAATCTAGTTAAGGTTATCTTTTTTTAAGCATAAGAAATACTCAGTCCTAAGGATATTTAGGCTGACACTCCCTCACTCCAAAAAAAACAATAAAAAAAATGTTAAGACATTTTAATTAATCTTAAGGAATGAAATAATAAAATAAAAAAAGAATTTTTATAATACATATACTGAATGAACAGTATTATTTAGATTTAAATTTTTTCAAGAGATTTTTAAGATCAGAGATTTCATTTTCTGGAATCCACTGGTCATATTCACTTGATTTATTTTTAAATCTTAGTAGATACTCAACTCCCTTTTCTTTTGTAAGGTGTCTCTTTTTGAGTATCTTTTCAATTTCTGCTTTTTCCACTATTTCTTCAGGTTGCTGTTTATGCCTTCCTGATCTTCTTGGAAAGAGAGAAGTATCATTAGAATGGTATGGTTTTATAAGAGAAATAGGAAATACTGGATGTTTTCTATCATAAGGTGCATATAGAATAACCTCAACAGCATTATTACCAACCATCTTTTTAACTACAAATGGTCCAATGAATGGATCCTTCAATTTAACATTACCATTTAAATTGAAATGTAGCGTTGAAATAAGGACTTCATCACCCTCTTTGAACATTTGTTCTTTATGGGCTTTATCCCATCTTTTCTTTTCATACTCAAAAGCCTTATTTATACATTCTTGAGCATGTTTTCTGCATAGTTCCTGCATCTGAAGAAAAGATTTAGTACCTGGATGAATATCCAATCTAGGTAACTTATTAAGAGTTTTAGCAGGGGTATTAGGTACATAACCCAACCATAACTCAAATGGATTTTTGCCAGTGACAGAATGTACTGTACTATTGTATGCAAATTCTAACCCTGGGATAAGGGTTACCCAATCATGCGTGAATTTGTCATTGTCTTTAAAGTTAAGACCAAAAGCACAGTATCTTCTTATCATATCTTCTAAGGTTTGTATCATTCTTTCTGCTAGCCCATCAGTTTGTGGATGGTGTGCTGTAGAAAGTTTTAATTGACACCCTGAAACATCCATAAGTGACGTCCAGAACTCAGAAGTAAATTTAGGATCTCTGTCAGAAACTATTGCTTTGGGGAAACCTGCTGTATTTAACATTTGTGTCCACCATAAAAAAGCTAAGTCCTTTGCAGAAACCTCTTTGTGGGTAGGAATAAATTTACACATCTTTGTAAATCTATCTACAATTACCCAGCAGGAGTTATAACTCTTATGCGCTGCTATTGGCAAACCTGTTACAAAGTCCATGTTAATGATTTCCCATGGAGCTTTTGGTTGCTCAATTTGTTGTAATAAACCAGCTCTTTTTCCTGTTAATCTTTTAGATTTTTGACAAGAATCACATGTTTCAACATATTTCTGAACATCCTCAGACATGTTAATCCACCAAGCTGTGTTTTTTACTCTGGTTAATGTTTTATGGTAGTCAAAATGACCTGCTAATATATCATCATGACATATACTTAACATTAACTCCTTCATTGAAGGGGGAATTACAATTACATTACTTAATTTTTTCCTGTAATATATAAAACCATCTTCAATGGAAAATTTTCCTTTCTCTAATGCCTCTTTATACTTATCTGGTAATGTTTTTATTAAAACATTCATTGAAGCATTAGATGGATCATTTAATATTGTAGTTAATTTACTTAAGTCAGGATCTGAATTATAATTATCAAGAATTGATTGCATAAATTCATCCTCAAGATCTACAATATAAATGCCATAAATGTTAATAATCTCTGATTCAGGAACATAAGCAGGATTATCATCATTATTGGGCAGAGGTACTCTAGATAACAGATCTACATTAGAGTGCAAGGTTCCTGCTCTATGTGTAATAGTCATCCGTCCTCTGTATTCTTGTACAGCTAATTGCCATCTAAACATGTGTCTATTAGGAGTTTTCATGTTTAAGAGTGACTTAACTGCACTACAGTCAGTTATTAACTCAAATTTTTGGTCTTCAAGGTAATAATGTAGCTTTTCTAGAGCCCATACTACTGCCAAACATTCAAGTTGAGTAGCACCATATTTTAATTCACCACTTCTCAGAGTACGTGAAATATAGCAGATTACTACTTCTGACATTTTACCTTCAATAAGTTGTTTTTGATGCAAAGCAGCACCCAGTCCAATAAAACTTGCATCTGTATATAATACAAAAGGTAATTGGAAATCTGGTAATCCCAAGATAGGAGCTGTCATTAAGCATTCTTTCAACTTATTAAAAGCTTGTTGTCTTTCATTATTCCAAATGAAAGCTTCTGATTTCTTTATCAGTGTGGTCAGTGGTGCAGCAATTGATTGGTAGTTTTTTATATATTGTCTATAATAACCACACATTCAAAGAAAAGATTGTACATCCTTCACATTTTGAGGAATGCCAATATTCTTTATTGCAGCCACTTTATTTTGGTCTACACATATTTGTAAGCCAGATACAATATGACCAAGCACTTTTAAAGATTCAAACCCAAATTTACATTTTTTCAATGCAAGGGTCATTTTTATTTCATCCATTTTCTGAAATACTTTCCTTAAATGGATTAAGTGTTCATCAAAAGTTTTAGAGAACACTATGATGTCATCAATGTATACCATTAACCATCCCTCAATCATTTCATTATGGAATGTTATATCCATTAACTTTTGAAATACTGATGGAGCATTCTTTGGTCCAAATGGCATTCTGACATACTTATAAATTCCCATGTGTGTTGTTATCAACAAAAAGTTCTGTGAATTCTTTTCAACAGGAATTTGATGGTACCCTTTATTTCCATCCAGGCAACTTATATATTTAGCACCTTTAAGGGTAGCATGTATAGAGGCAATCCTTGGCAAGGGATAAATATCATCTACTGTAAATGTATTCAATGCTCTATAATCACCGCACAGTCTTGCTTTATCTTGTTCATAAGAAATCAGCACTGGTGATATTACACAATATTTTGGTGTAGTTTCAACCTTCTCAAGAATGTTCATCTTTAATAACATCTTAATATTATCCTCTATGTCTTTCCTCTTCATTGGTGAAGCAGGATATGGTTTCTTTTTAAGACTAGCAGGAATATTATCCATGTCACAGGTTAAACTAATTTTCATTTCATGATCTTTTACAAGGCCAAGTTCATTTGTACCATGTGCAAAAGCCATTGGAAAAGCTTTAATTAATTCCAAAATATTATGTTTCTCAGTTTCATTTATCTGAGTGCCAAATGATGCTTTTGAAATTTCTGTTTCCAGAAGTTCCATCTCATTGGATTCTCTTCCTTTAGACGGGGAATTTGTTACTGACTCAATGTGTAAGACTGTGTTAAAAGAATTTATTTTAAATTTCCTTTTACCATTCATGCCAATTGTAAAATTGTTATTAGCAGGGTCTAATTTTACACCAAATTTAGTCAGAATATCATTTCCAATGATAAAACAGTTACTACAATTTGTATTATCCATTACTACAAAGTCACAAGTTACCCTTACATAACCATGTTGGTGTTTAAAGAAAACAGCAGCTTTGTATTTACCAATGGGATGTAGTACTGATCCAAAACCTCTCCAATTTTTATTCTGAAGTGGTTCAAGCTTAAACTTGTAGTCACTATCAATTTTCTGTAATGTATTAGTGGAAACAACTGAACCAGCAGCTCCTGTGTCCAATACTATATTAACATTTTCACCAGAAATGATAGCTGGAACCGTGATAGGTGTCATTTTAAAGTTATCAGCTTGTATATCCTTAATGATTTCAGCATCCTCAAAATTCATTAAAGATTCATTTGAGTCCATATTTAATATTGGATTTTCAAAGATGGACAAATCATCTTCCAACATACAGACTTCATTTTCATCACTATATGAGATATTGCTGTCATAATCACTTGATTCTTTACTTTTTTCAGTTTCAGTTTCAGATTCACGTTGATTTTCAACAATATTTATGTTTTTCTCACATTTGTGACCTTTTACCCAAGGTTTGTTACACTTATAACAAGTATTTGTTTCATACTTTTTAGGTACTACAGGTGCAGTAGGTTTTTTCTGCTTCTCCTGAAGTGTTTTTGAATTCTGAGATTTTACAGGTTCAACATTTTGCTTATAAGTGGAATACCTTGATTCATTCTTATGGTTCAATAATATTTCATTGCAAATATTAATAAAATCAGAATATTCAGTAACATTAAATGTTCTAGCTACAACAATATCTCTGACAGATATAGGTAATTTGTAAATTATCTTATCTTTCCATAAGTTAAAATCCATATGAGGCTCAATGGCTTTTAAGATTTTGTTTAAAGTCATTAAAAATACCATAGGTTTGTCACCATTCAACGGATTATACCTAGTTTTCTCATACAGTCTCTGCTGAGTAAGCCTGAATTTAGAACCTCCAAATTGTTTTTCAATAAGTTGTTTCCATTCAGCCCAAGAGTAGTCTCTACCCTCACTTAAGACAGCTTCAAACCATAATAAAGCAACATCCTTAAATAAAGAAATTAATTTTGATGTTATCTCTTCATCTGGTAACTTATATGAGAATTTCAAGTTGTCAATTCTTTGAATAAAATGTTGCCAATCAGAGCTGGCTTCCCCATCATAAGTTGGGTACTGATCTATCTTAGGCCAGTTCTTCTGATTGGATTTTATCTCACTAATCTTAGGTAAATTCAACAACTCATTTACTTTTGATAAATGGTCTTGTATTTCTTCCTGCACGGATTTGTGACTTACATTTTCAGATTTGACACTACCACCAGATGGTTTTAATTGTGGTGGTACAAGGAAGGAATGAGATTCACTTTTGCCAATGAAAGGATTATTATTATATTGATTATACTTATGATTATCCTGGTTCATTAGTAGATTGGCAGTTTCAATCTCAACTTTAGTTAATCTTTGTAGCAGCTCAGAGACACTTTGATTTGTCTGTGCAAAAGATAACTTTGTTCTTGATTCAGTTTTTAATAAGTGTGTTTCATATAATTTTTCTAGCTCACAAAATTTGTTTGAAAGGTCATTATATTTATTACTCAATGAATCATATTTAAGAGTTAGAGACAAATGTTCTTTCTCTAATTCTTTATTACGTGTTGCTAATTGAGAAATGTTCAATGTCAAGGATGAAATTGTATCACTAGTGAGCTTAACTGTCTGTTCCTCACAATCAGTCATTCTATTCCACAATGCTGAAACAATTCTATGGACAGTTGGATTATTGTTAAAATATTCCATGTCCTCCTTTTCAATTCTCTCACTCTCCTGTGAACTTCTCATCTCACTAGTAGGTGGTTGCAACTGAGGATTAACTGTATTATCATTGTATATAGTACTGTTATTATGGATAAAAGACAAGTCAGGTGTATCTACTCTAAAACCCAAATTTCTTAAATCCTCCTCTATTTTTTGTACAGATTTAACATCAATAGAATTACCTATATTGTAATTATCAGTATTATGTCTAATCTGAGAGGGTAAGTTACTTACCAAGGGATGGTTGCCAGGCCTGATTTTTGGCGCTTTTTTCCCTTGTAAGGGTGAGCTGAGGAAGTCAGATGAGGGGGTGGATCCCTGTTGCAACTGTGGCTTGTCCACTGTTGGTGAAACCAGTCCCATTTCCATTTGTCTACCAGGATTTTCTCCTGGGAGTGAGTGGACCCTCCTTGGGTAGGGGGTTGCTGATTTGATTGACTGGGCTGGCCTCCCTTTAATTCTGCCATTGCCTGATTCATCTGCTGAAATCCTACCTTGCAATTGTTTTGCAACTGCTCTACTTCTTTGAACATGAGAGATTTTGATTCCTCTAGCTTCAGAACCTGTTTGGCCAGGTGGGACAGTTGATCCTGAAGAGGAGGAGACGTCTTTTTGATAGTTATCTTTTTTAAGAGGGCGTCCTTTTCCTCTACACTCATGCTTTCTGGTTGGGGGTACTGTTGTCCCTCCATGGTGATGTCCTGGAAAGTTTTTATTAGCTTTAGACCTGGTATTATAAGCAGGCTGTTCACTTACACTATCCTGAGGAGCACTCATATTGTTCAGAATAACAATATTTTACGTCTACAAAAGGAAAAAACTCTGTGGAATTAGTAGACAAATAATATTAGCAATTATATTACTAATAAAAAAGCAATGGAGCTTACCCTGAATTTATATCTTTATTTATTTAAATAAAATATAAGAAAAATTCGAAAAAATCTGTTAAAAATATAATAATAAGTTTAACTAGACCTCTATAAGGGTGAATAATTAGCTTACCAAGCTTTAGCCAAATACCAATTTTATTGGGTGTTATATTGGTGTCCAAATACCAAGTGAAATTGGGTTTATATTGGGTACAGTTACTACTGTAAATATCTAATTTTTATGATAAAAAATTAGTACAATTATTATAAGGATTCTTTTCCGCAATCAATGAGTTATGATGACCCACTAATATGCAGCAGACCCAAATATTTGGTTAATTTTGAGTTGTACTAAGGTAAAAATCACGTCCCAAGGCTTATACTAAATAATAAGTAAAATATAAGGAAAGACCCCCAATTGTCAGTACAGTCTAGTATATAAGTATGATATAATAGTGTTATTTTATGGTCCTACTACTTATTAATAAATGATTTAGTGATTAAACCTCAGGGGAAGACTAATAAAATAGTTATACTCAAATTAAACTCACAATACTTGGATTTAAATGCGTGCTAGTGGTGGAAAATAGAAGAATAAAATATAGTTATAGCTTTTATAAAGATAATATCAATTTATAAGGGCTTTATAATATATTTCTAGATGTTAATAATTGTAGTGTAGTGTTTGTTTGAAGTGTAGTAATTGAATGATTATAATAAACCGTCAAAATCCCTCCTTACTTATACCCAAATCCACTGGAGTGCACAGACCTTCAATCCAGATGATGTCACTGCTATCCCCGGCAATTACAGCACTGTGAGGGCCCATCACCTCCCCATGGCGTCCACTTCAAGCAGTTTCAACACCCAGACCTCCAGTAAGGACCCTCCATCACTATTAATAATAACACAGAGTCATACCATAAATAGAAATCCCAGATAAAAGCGGATACCATAAAGAAACAGGTAAAATAAAAGATCAAAAAGAGATTTAATGAAACTAAAAGCATATAAAGGAAACAAATAAAATGTCCAAGCCCCCAATAACATCCCCAAGCATCCACATTAACCCAAAAACATATTTCCAACCCATAAATCCGTGAATAACCATCCAAGGAAGTAATTTTAGTTGTCCAAACTGGGTGTATGCGCCTGATATAGGTGTCTATGCTTCTGTAGGCGTTGTGAGTCCACTGATTTCGTCCATATGACCTAAAATAAGCAGAAAAACAAAGGTTATAGGCTATTAAGGGGCTAAAACCCACTTATATACCTAAATATACATAATATACTGCATATTTCACTGAATATGAGATTTATGTATACATATAAGCTTATGTATGTCAATAATTACTTCATATCACTTAAGATAAGTATATTATGACTCCATTAACACCTTAATAAGTATTATTAGGCCATGGATAAGCTATTTAAACTATTATAAATTATATAATAGAATAATAACTATATATATATATAATAAAATAATATATATTATTATTTTAACCTTATTTTTAAGATATAAGCTTAATCTAGTTAAGGTTATCTTATTTTAAGCATAAGAAATACTCAGTCCTAAGGATATTTAGGCTGACACCTTACCTGCCTCTACATCATAAACACCAGCCAAGAATTCACCACTTGACTGTCCACCACAAGAATACAACTCCAAACCAACAAAAGAAGTAGAAAAGGAGACCTTATTGACCTCCTTCCCCTTTCCCTTGACCTCCTCATTCTCCTTAGCAGAAGACTTCCCCTTATCAGGAATCTCCTCAAACCTTGGCCTCCTTTGATTGAGACTTCCCTTCTCCTGACCAAATCAACAGGAGCCTGCCCCTCACTGGGCTTCACAAAAGAACCATCAGGGAACTTGAAAACCCTGCCATCAAACTGCACTTCTCCTTCAGACACATCCCTGTTCAATTCCCAAAAATCATTGGACCTGTGCCCCCTCCTACTGCAATAAGAGCAGACCCAAGGATCACTCCTACCAGCCCTCCTATCAAAATCTCTAGGCTGAGAAGGTGCCTTGTTGACCTTCTTGGCCTCCTGAACAAAAATGTACAGCTGCTTTGTAAGATCAGCCAACTGCTCTACCATTGGGTCCCTCTCCTGTTTGGGAACCTGCACCAAATTTTTCTCCTCCTTCTTCTCCCTAACTTCCTCTTCAGCTAAAGCCTCACTGACTTTGCTGACATATTGGGCACACCCCTCCTGATAGGTGTCCACAGCCAATAACTTCAAATGGGCCTCAACAGCCTCCTTCACCTTATCCAAGGCAGGCAACTTCTGATACCCATTAGAAAGAGTTTTCATCAATTCCTTTCTTGACAACTCCTTCAACACATCCCTCCTGACATCTCTAGCCAGGGCAGACCAAAAAACATCCTTGGTAGCATTTTCATGTGCCAGCTCCTCCACTTCCACCAAATATTCCACCACAGGATCAAAATGTAGCAGAAACTTCCTGTAACTATGCAAGTTACCAACACCACCATAAGATTGCCATTCACTGAAAACCTTGTTCAGATCCACCATAGTGAACCTGACACCCCATCTATCCACCATCTCCCTGCACAACAATTTCCAATCCCTCTTCTTGTAGCCAGACATGGCCACAATCTCCTTCTCCACTGCCCTATCACCAATGAAGAAAATAATCTGCTTCACCATGTCCAGGTAAGAAGCACCATCCACACCAGCAGCAGTTTTATATTTCTCCAGAAACCACTTCACATCTTCCCCATTAAACTTGGTACCATCCCAAGTTTAAATCCTAACACATTCCCTAACCATCACAGCAGGAGGACCATCCCCCCCACTGACAGTCACCACAAGAGTAGCAGAACCAGAAGCCATTCTTCCAGTCCAAACACCAAAAAGAGCCAACCAAAGAAAACAGAGATTCCAAAGAACTAGCAGGTTCTACCCCACGTTGGGTGCCAGAAATGTAGACAATCCTATAGTGCTAGCTATAGGCTTTGACCAAGGGAGTTGGAGAAAAACCAGAGAGAAAATCCCCTGTCCCTTTAGAAAAATAAGTGAGATTTACCTGCTACAGTAAATTGGTTCCTGTTTACCAAAAGCCCCTTTTCCAATACACTTGACTGCTTGATGAGCCAAGAAAGTAGTAACCAGACAGACTACCAGACCATAGAACTGAAATGTAGACCAATGTCCACACCAGAGACAGCAAAGATACTTGATGTAGGCTGAAAATCCACACCAGAGACAGCAATAATACTTGCTATAGCTTACAAGACTATAACAGAGAAAACAGTTGCCAAAGTTAAGTTAAATGAAGAACTCACTTGCAACAAACACAGCCAATTGTGGCCAGAAAACAGTGAAAACTGAGTGAGGAACAAGGATATCACCTCCGGATGGTTGTATGATAATTAAGGTTGCCCCAAACTGTCTTATTCACTATGTACACACAGACCACTATCTAAGAGCCCATGCGCACCCACCAATCTGGCGCCTGTACCCGCCAAGTTGCATAAAAACCCTCCAGAAGCGCTCCCCAACCTTCTAAAACAGAGGCGGGCGGGCCGCCCGATGTCGGAGGTGCCGCCTGAAGCGGCACGGCCTCCCTGAAGCCAGAGAACCACTAAAAACACCCAATCTACTTAGAAAAACTAACTACAACTACTAAAACCTTTAAAACACAGAATTTCACTATAACAACATTCAGACATGAAATATAGAGAAAAATTAGCTCTATCCAACGGTACTAAGCACTTAACCCTAAGACTTAAGGTTAGCCCGTAAACCACAAAAAACAAAATTAAACAGCTATTTTTTTAAATGAAAAATGAGGAAATGACCCCTTAAAACTTAGAATATGAAAAATGTCTTCAAGACATAAAATATAGAGAAAAACAGGGGCTATCCGAAGATAGTACCCACATACCCTCAGACCCAATATCCACTGAATAAAAACAGAAAAATACCTAATTCCTTAACTGATGTCAATTAAGACATGCACAAACTGCACCAAATTGCACAACAAAGGCCCCTGCCAGTGTTGGAAGACCACAACGGTTGGTGCAGTTTTGAAAAAAGAATCAAAACATTTTGACAGAAACATTGACATTTGACAGAGAAAGTGTCAGAATCTTGGTGAAGGAAGACTATGTTTGCTGTAAAATTTCAATTGAGCTGACCAAAAGTTTTGAATTTTTTAGTAAAACTGCACCAACCGTTTCAAATATGGCTGTATTAAAGTAGTCTTTCATAAGCTGGTTATGTCCATCAATGCAATTGGGATTAATAAATATTTTTTGTGGGCTTCATTACTTGAATTCATTGATTCTAAAAGTTCTCTAAATATTACTTCTTCTTCTTCAATAGATTGTAGTTCATCTACAATGTGCATGAATTTTTGTGCCATTTTATTGGGGATGTGCTTGTATGAGTTGAAGTGTGAAATGGATGCCCTAGTAGTTATTGAATGAGTTACACAATTGATGAATATTTTTTAACACATGTTTAGTTGAAGAGTTTGCATAAAGCTGATGAATATTGCAATTAAGTAACAAATGGTGCCAGTAAAATGCATATCTATCAATCTATTTATATATATAAAAGAACTGGTGCCCTAAGTTCCTAAAACTTAGCATATTTGGCCGCTAACCTAACTAACCCCGACTAATTCCACATTGAATACTTGGGGCTGCGTGTTGCTAGATGCAGCAGCCCCACCAGCAATTCTCATTTCACAACCACTCATTCCACTAAAAACCTGAGATTGTAAGATATATCTATAATGTGAGGTGCACAGCACGCAGGCACATACATCCGGGGCAAAGGTCCAGATGTGTGTGCAAGCCTGCTAAAGAATATTTTCTGAAACAGCTGCAGATGCTCTTACACTACGCACCAAGTAAGATATCCCTGATGGATATATCTGGTGCAAATTAGGGATATTTTAGTGAGGGACAAAATGATAGAAAAATATGCGCAAGATAAATATTTGTCAGGAAAATATGTGCAAAAAAAAGATGTGAAGATAATAAATGTAAGAAAAATATCTTGCAACCATGGGAAATTTTGTTTTGTACTTTGTTTTCTCCAAAAACAGATTTTTTATTTCATTTTTTATTTTTTCTGTTTTTTTACAATTTTTTTTTGAAAAAAAATATTCTCATGGTCACAAATGATTTTTCTTGCACTTGCGTTTCTCACACTTATTTTTCTTGCACTTACTTTTCTTACATTTATTTTTCTGAACTTACACTACGCACCAAGTAAGATATCCCTGATGAGGATATCCAGTGCAAGTTGGGGATATTTTAGGGAGGGACATAAGGATAGAAAAATATTTGCAAAATAAATATGTGTTAGAAAATATGTGCAAAACAAATATGTGAGGATAATAAGTGTAAGAAATATATCTGTACATTACGCACCAAGTAAGATATCCCTGATGGGGTATCCAGTGCGAGTTAGGGATATTTAAGCGACGGACATAAGAGCATCTCCACTTGTTTTGGTAAACCCATTAGGTATGCATATTTTACAGAAAATAGCTGCTAAAATTCCACACTCATCTATTTTCAGTCTTTTGGTAATGGGTCAAATCAGTAATTTTTCATTAAATCGTGGATCTTTCCACAAATTATTGAATCATTAGTGGAACTCATTTTCTGCCCTGCCATTTTTTCAGTAATTCATCTCACTTGGTCAACCTTGCAACACCTCACTACCTCCAATTCATTAAATCTTCACTCTTACCAAACACTTCATTACTTGCTATTTTCTTACCAAACATAACTTTTCTCACTTCTCATCATCACATCTCACCAAAATTATCACTTTTTTTATATTATAGTACTTTCTAAAATATGTCTACACCTCAAAACTCCAGCAAATTTGAAAATAAGAGAAAACGGTCACCAAATTGGTCTCAACATGAGGAGGAACAACTCGCTATATCTTGGATTTTTATTAGCAAGCAACTGGAACTCTCTACATACCAATCTGGGGAGACGTTTTATAGGAAAATCGAAAGCCATTTTAGTGAGTATAGCAAGACAAAATATAGAGATCATGAACAGATTAAAATCCAGTAAGTTTTATTTAATTTGTAGACTTACATTTTTATTAAAACTTGTTTATTATTTTTCAATAATCAACCTTAGATGGCAAGCCCTTAACATGTCCACCTTGAAGTTCAGCGCTATATATAACTCAATTGAAAGAAACCCACCTAGTGGAAGCTCACCTAGTTACTGGATGAGGCTTGCACTATCTCTTTATCAAGAACAAACTAAATCATCTTTTAAAAGCTTGACTGCGTGGGACAAACTTAGGCATGTTCCTAAATTGAGACTCAATACAAGTAAGGATCTTCAATCTAGTAACACATACTCAAGTGATATCAATAGAGTAGAAGAGGCAAGGAGCGACATCAAAGTGGAAACATGTAGTGGTACCCCATAATCAGCCTTTTCTCCACGTCCTCTGGGTCTAAAATCTTCAAAAAGTCTTTGTATTAGTGAAGCAAGCAGTCTCAAGGAACAAACTAACCTGGCTGTGCAAATGGGTAAAATGGCAGAAAATTGATTATCAACAATGAAGTTAACAGAAAAACAAAATGAGCTTACTGAACAGAAAATTCTACTTACAAAAGAGAAACTTTCAATTCAAAAAGAACGCCTCCAACTGGACAAAGAGAAAAATCTAAGTGAAATGAGAGGTAATGATATGAAACAACTTCTACTACTTAAAGAAAATGATTGTTTTACTGATGAAGACTTGGAGCTTTTAAAAAAATGAAGGAGGACATGAAAAGGGGTGGATTGAAAAAAGTAACTCTTGATTTAGTTTGTTAATTATCGTTTTATTTGTGAATTTTAAAATATATATAATACACCACACAATATTTGGGGGGGACTTGCTAGCAAGTCCTCAACTTGAAGTCAGATGGAACTCAGACTTGACTCAGGCTGAACTTTACTTTGAACTCTTCTTGAGCTCTTAACCAAAAATGGATGAGTCTGTGCTGGAATAATAGCGAAAGTTTAATGAATAATTTATAGAAATAATAACAAGGGAAGATTAATAATCTGATCCATTCACAGAATTTTTTTCATAAAACTCATTTTCATTTTCATTTTGAATTTCACTTGATCATCAAAAATACTGAAAATTATGCTATTTATTTCAAAAACATCACTTTTAATCTCTCTAATTATTTTATTCTATTTTTTTTTGAAAAAATATAAAATAAGATCAGTGGTTCTTTTTATTGATGACTCCTCTTAACCACGAGTTTGAAGCTTTTATTTTTTAATTTAAACCATATTACCTGATTTTTTTTGTAGTTTTATTATTTCTGATTATGAAATATAACCAACATATTTTACTATTACATTTAAAAATAAATACAATAAATTCATAAAATACATAAGTTCAATAGTTTAAAATTTCTTTGAATTTTTTGTTCTAGTTTCCAAATTTTTGCTACAATTTTCCTATTATATTATTTATTTATATCATGTATAGTTATCAGAAGCATTCTGTGAATTCTTGTGTAAAAAAGAAAAATAGTATTTCATTACCAATTATTATACTATATTTCTTTCTTAGTCTTAAAGTGCATTGTAAATCAAAAATATAAAAAAAAGACATATAAAATATAGGTTAAAGTTCAAAAATATCAATAAAAAATAATTATCAATCATTCTCCATATTGGTAGAATAGAGCTGTAGATTGAGGGGGTGGACTCTGATGTTTGCCTGAAGAACAAAGTTCACTCTCCATTTTTCATTACCTCAATGGACAACCTCTCAATCTCTCCACACAACTTTTTCTGCCTTGTCATTTCTGTTAATTCTATTACCACTACCCACCCTTTTATTGCCCTCCTGATACATTTGCTACACCCTTTAAGCTTCAAAATCTAAGTTTAAGCCCTCCTCACTACTCCCCTCCACTTTATTAATATATGTCACTTACGGGCGGCCTGATACTATTGCTAGGTTAGTTGCACTGCTCAATAGTTATAAACATTTATTAATCATAAATTATTCCCTTTGTATATATTCAAATCTTCCTCTATTTTTCCAAATATGTTTCTTCAGATTCTCTCGCAATTCAAAATGTATGTCAGAATTGTGAAGCTCCTGGCTGTTCTGAATAAAATTCACTAAGCTGTTTTTCAAACAAGGAACTCGGTGGTTTGTCAAAAGTTGACATTGAATGGATTGTTCATTTAGGTAAGGATCTGATTCTGATTTTGCTTCCACTATCATATTGTGTAAGATTATACAACAAGTCATTGTCTCCTTCACTTCTTTTGATATGCCATAGACGACATGGCTGGGTTAGAATTCCCCACATACTTTGCAACACCCCAAAAGCATGTTCTATGTCCTTTCTAGCACTTTCTTGTAATTTAGAGTAATATCGGCTTTCCTCATCTTGCAGATGAGAAATTGTTTTGACCAGTGTTGACCATGGTGGGCAAACACCATCAGCAAGGTAGTAACCATTTTTATAAATTCTATTATTTATTTTATATGTTACACCATCTTGACTACCGGCCAAAAGTTTATCAAACAAGTTGCTGTGATGAATAACATTGATGTCATTTAAAGCTCCAGGTGATCCAAAGAAAGCGTGCCAAATTTGTAAGTTTTTGCTTGCTACAGCCTCCAATATCATTGTTGGAGTTTTTTCCTTCCCCTGGAACTGACCAGCCCAGGCTTTGGGGCATATTTTCCACTCCCAGTGCGTCCCATCAATACTTTCAAGACATCCTGGAAACCCCCTGTCTTCGTAATCCCTCAAAATCTTGGTTTTCTCCACAGCGTTTGGTTCTTGTAAATACTCACTTTTGTATAAAGATATGATGTCTTTAACAAAAGTTTTCAATGCCTTTAGTGAAGTGGTTTCAGCTATGCGAACATACTCATCAGTTGAGTCGGCTGAAATCCCATAAGTAAGCTGGCGAAGTACACTGGTTAGCTTTTGGTGAGGTGTCAATCCAAGTTTCCTGCAGCAATCCGGTAATAATGTAGTTAGTAAAAAATTGAGAAAAAGTGTGATGGATATTATTAAAAAAATACTATACTTAAAGATTTTAAAACCCAATATATATTGTGCATCTGTAGATCCTAAACAATTTTTGTAAATAGATCTTTGCTTATTCTAAATTGGCTCTCAAAAATAATATTTTTGTAAACGGGGTTTTGCCCAAATTAGTCTTTCATTAAGCGTGCATTACCTATTGAAGACCCTGTGTCTTTTAATTTATTAATTATAATTCAACTGTTAGTAATATCTTGACGCTTCTAGAATATTTATCAATCACCTGTCCCCAGTGATTGATGAATGGGCAGCAATATTAACGTAAGACAAATAACAATTTAATGAATTAAAAATAGAGAGAGAAAAATGATTCAGTATGATAATTCAGTTTTCAGTGAAAAGAAAAGAAATACAAGATTGGATTGCCTTAACACAAAACAGAAAATAATCTATAACAAATTATATACCTTTTAATTTATTAATTATAATCCGACTGTTAGTAATATCTCCACGCTGCTAGAATATTTATCAATCACCTAAATCATACCATGATTAGTTATCAGTGAAAACAAATATAGTACAACAATAATACCTGTCCCCAGTGATTGATGAATGGGCAGCAATATTAACGTAAGACGGATAACAATTTAATGAATTAAAAATAGAGAGAGAAAAGTGATTTGGTATGATCAATCCGTTTTCAGTGAAAAGAAAAGAAATACAAGATTGGATAGGGAACAAGTACAAACTCTATCAACTATATATAATCTCATATTTGTAGCACGGTGTCAGCCTGTAGAACTCCGGAAAGAACCAGTAACTTCATTACTTTACCTGTAGCACGGTGTCAGCCTGTAGAACTCCGGAAAGAACCAGAGAACAGGGGACGCCGCGACTACAGTCTATATACATTCTTAAACATAACTAAGTACATAGTCCTAGTGACTTAACATCCCCCCCACTTAGTTATGAAAAATATTGTTGATATCCCCCCCATGAAAACATAACCAACTCCAAAAAAAAATGAAAAAGAAGAAGAAAAAAAAAATAAATAAATAAATAAAAATGAAATGAAATGAGAAAAAATAAGAGAAAAGGAAAAGAAATCAAAAGTAACCCCATCACCACACACACACATCCTTCCTTCTCAGCAATGTTAGAGATGGGCCCAGTGATTTTGTGAGTATATCAGCCCGCATTTGAGCAGTGGGAACCCATTCCAATGTTGCTTTTTTCAGAAAGAGTTGTTCATTAAAAATATAGAAACACCTATCCACATGCCGTGTCCGCTTGTTGCCAGGGTTATCTTTTGCATTGGCAATTGCTCCTTTGTTGTCACAGAAGATCTTGATAGGGGGGATATCAGGAAAGATATCTTTGAGCAGGTTTGAGATCCAAATTGCGTCTTTCATACCACCACCAAGTGCCACATATTCAGCTGTGCACGATGAATCACTTACTGTCAGCTGGCGCCTTGATGTCCAAACAATTGTGCAAGAGTTAAGGAGTAGCAGGTGTCCACTTTGCGCTCTTGAGAATTCTTTGTTATTCCAAGTGAAATCAGAGAAAGAAAGTAGTTCAAGTGGTGAGTTATGGTCAGGGTGGATGTGAAGACAAAGGGTGGCGGTGTGTTGAACATATCTAAGAAGGTGATTGAGAGCTATCCAGTGGGTGGCATTCGGTTTGGAGGAGAAGTGTGCCAAAAAATTGACTGGGAAGGACAGGTCTGGTCTAGTTGCAACTGCCACATAGCTGAGAGCACCTAAAATGGAGAGATATTTAGTTGTCTCTATAGCTACCTCTTCATCTTTTGCCGTGGTGATTTCCAAATTGTTTGGTAAAGGTGATCTTGTGGTTAATCCAGATGGGTTATGAGTCCGTAGAATTTTGTCAATGAGCTGAAAATTGTGTAGGTCAAAACCTTCTGGAACTTCTTTGATAGAAACACCTACTATACCATCAATATTATCATTCCATTTCACCTTCAAACTACCATCTAAACCATCTTCCAAACACTTTAACACCGCTTCACTACTACCAGTAACTATACCATCATCAACATGTATCCATATCACCCCCAAACAATCCTTCTTCCTAAGAACATAGAAACTTTTATCATACTGACTAGCTTTATACCCCAGAGCATCCAACTTGCTAGCTATATGAAGCCACCAGCATCTTGCTGCTTTCTTGGTACCATATAGGGCTTTCTTCAAGCGTAAGGCATTGCCACCGTCACGTAGCTGGTAACCTTCAGGAGGTCTTACCAAAATTGCTTCATCAATTGGACTGTGAAGGTAAGCAGCAGTGACATCAAATGATTTGACAGGCCATTTGTGATAAGCTGCTAAAGTGAGGAGAATGCGTTGTGAAGCAAAAGTAGCAGTAGGGGCAAAGGTGTCAGTAAAATCAATACCGTATTGTTGTAAAAAACCTTTAGCTACATATCGTGCCTTGTAAATCGGAGTTCTTGAAGAAGGATTTTTGATTGTGAAGACCCATTTTGCATTGGTGAGCTTGGCGCCAGGGGGGAGCTTTTCCTCATACCATACATCCATATCTTTCATGTTTAGTAGTTCCCTTTTGCAAGCTTGGTCCCACTTACGACTGTCAGGCGAGATCATAGCTTGCAGATGTGTTCTGGGAATAATGGATGATTGGGACAAACCTTTTTAACAGTCTCATGTACCACTTTTTCCTGAGAAATAAGAGTTTCCTCATCCTTGAAATCACCTAGCTTCATATTATTGAGGATATGACCTAAAGATCCCTTAGATGGTGGTGGTTGATAAGCAGCTTTGTGAGAAGGAAGTTGGTCACCAGGGAAAACAGCCATAGCAGATTCAAAAAAGGAGTTTGATTCTGGGTGCCAGAAAATCCAACCTGCATTGTTCAGAGAATAACCTATACACTTACAGATCAAAGCTCGCTGGTCCAGTTTACGTCTAGTTTCTTTGTGGATATGGACAAAAGCTGTTTCACCAAATATCCTGAGGTTTGAGTAAGTTGGGTCACAATTGTACATGAGCTTCAGAGGAGTTTTGTCACCAGTCTTGAAATTTGGGAGCCTGTTGTGAACATGGGCTGCCCATTTGTAAGCAAGGCCCCAGAAACATTCAGGTAGTTCACTTGCTAGTAAGATTGTCCTGGAAATGTCACCAACAGTTCTGTTGAAGCGTTCTGCTGATCCATTTTGTTCATGGTGGTGAGGACAGGTGATCTCGTGAGTAGCTCCAATGTCAGCCAGAATCTGAGCCATCTGTTTACTGTGCATTTCCCCCCCATCTGTTCTTAATGCTTGTAATTTCTTACCAGTAACATTTTTGAGCTTTTTATAAAAGGTAACAAAAGCAGTTGTGGCCTCAGATTTGGAGTTGAGCAAAAATACCTCACCATAGGACGTTGAACTCTCTCTAAACATTGCCGCCCATCTTGCTCCATTAACAGTGGGATCCATAGGACCAACCAGGTCTCCAACAATAAGGCTCATCACTGATTCTGGTCTTGATTCCCGTGTTGCTGAAGCTTTTCTTGTACTTTTGGCTATTAAGCAATCTTCACAGTCAATCTTACCTGGTGGCATAGATAGGGGAAAGCCAGCACCAATTCCAGTTTTGATGATAGTGCGAATTGTGTTTTCACTGCTGTGGCCAAGCCTTCTATGCCAGTCCATGAGGGAACCTTTTGCAGCAGGTGGTCAATTGATGATTTCATTCTTTTTAACAGTACGCAGGAGGGAAGGATTCAAGGGAAAGTGATAAGAGGAAACAACACAGAGATCAACATATAGATCTTTAAGGGATGAAGGTAATAAGGCATGGGACATTAGTGCTTTGAATACTCTATGATCGAAAGTGATTCCTTGACGTTCAATTTCATCAAAATATTTTTTGAATGCCTCTAAATATTCATTGTGTGATGTGAATTGTGTTTGCTTTAGATTGATGAAATTACAAATGGCTGTCATTTTGGAGGTATGGTTAGATCTGGAGAATTTGTTGATGATATGAAGATAAGTTGGTCGTGCTTTCCAATCTCTAGATATTTCATGGCACAGGTTTGGAGAAATGGAGTGAAGGAGAATGAGGTGTGTAATTCTGTCTTCATAATCATCAGGTCCAGTGCCATCATTTAGTGCGTATGCTCTTGTGCCCACAAAATCTTTGATCAGAGCTAAGACGTTGGTGTGCCATTCAGAGAAATTAGAGCCAGAGCATTCAAGAGTTGGAATGGATTTAGTGAAATCAATAACATTCTTTAAGGTTCGTTGTCTCTCAATCATACTAATGGGTTGATTTTGTTGTGCAAGATGAGGTGGCACATTCCTCCTGAAGGGAGATGTGGAGCAAGGGATGGATTGTGGGGCATTTGTATTTGCCATTGAGTTAGAGTTAAGGGACAATTCCCCAATCGCGCGGGTTATGTCGTCGATTGGGGTGATTATAGGGCTATTATTATTGTCAGGAGAGAGGTTGATAGCCTCGCTATGTGTTGTGATAGGTTTAGATGTAGAGAGGGGGGTAGGTTTGTTTTGATAAGAGGAATTTGCAGAGGCAGAAGCGGTAGGGGCTTCGCTCTGTCTTAGAGTAGGGAGTAATTGGGGGGTGGATGGGAGGGAAGCGATCGCTTCGATTAGGGAATGAGACAGGGGGGAAGGTACTTTTTGCAAAGGGGAGGGTTGAGGTGAAGAGGGGGGGAAGGATTATGTGTGGGAGGTGTTTGTGGAATGGGGGTTAGAGTTGGCGCAGGTGTAACTGAGGGATTAGCGCGAGTACCGCGCGATGAAATTAGATACTTGGTATTCGGGTTGATACCGAGGCTGCGAAGCTCACGGCTAGAGATTGAGCGGGTGAGTCGGGGAGTTTTAGTTTTACCAGTGTCTGAATTTTCGTCTGTTTTAGACATACGCTGGGGGTCTATCGGCTACTAGCGTTCCTAGTGTCGCTAACGCTGGTGGAGTTATCTATGGCTAACGTTTCAATGCCCGCGGGTACAGCCCATAACCTGTAGCACGGTGTCAGCCTGTAGAACTCCGGAAAGAACCAGTAACTTCATTACTTTACCTGTAGCACGGTGTCAGCCTGTAGAACTCTGGAAAGAACCGGAGAACAGGGGATGCCGCGACTACAGTCTATATACATTCTTACACATAACTAAGTACATAGTCCTAGTGACTTAACAATATTATCACTCTTCACCCTTACTAACAGATCACAAAATAAATCTATACTCGTTCTAAATCTAGCATTGTGTTGAGCATGTGTAGAAGATGTAGGAACTTGACCACCTATCCAGGCGCATTCTTCAAATCTAGTATCGTGTTGAGCATGTGTAGAAGATGTAGGAACTTGACAACCTATCCAGGCGCATTCTTCAATATTACCAGTGTAACGATCTCGTTGTATCATTTTTTTCTTTGGTCATGGTGTAGTTGAATTAGATGATTGATTGTTGCAATAGGTAGTTAACAAATATGTAAGAAGGAGATCTTCTTCTTCCATGTCTAATAAATCATCAAGGAAATTTAAAGGCATGGGAAATGTAACAGTTGAGTGAAGAAAAATGAGTATGGTAGAAGGAGGGATAGAAGAAATTAGTGCCGTGGAAGCAGTGATGTTATTGAATAAACCAAGAAACACGAGTGATGAATATTTCGTGTAACTCGCAAATAGTGAATTTTTCGAAAAATGAGTGTGGAATGATATCATAAATTTGTGCAACTCAGAAGTAATATGTATGTAAGCGGGAGTTAAACAACCGAACGAGTGTGGATGCTCTAAGGTCAGAAAAATAAATGTAAGAAAAGTAAGTGCAAGAAAAATATCTGCGAGAAAAGTAAGTGTAAGAAAAATCATTTGCAACCATGAGAAATTTTTTTTTTTCAAAAAAAAAAAAAATTGTAAAAAAACAGAAATGAAATAAAAAATAAAATAAACATCTTTTTTTTTTGAGAAATGAAAAATCATTTCTTTCAAGGAAAAAAAAAAAGAAATTTAAAACCCAAATTTACCATGGTTGCAGATATTTTTCTTGCACTTATTTTTCTCACATATTTTTATCGCGCATATTTTTCTTACACATATTTTTCTATTCTTATGTCCCTCCTTACAATATCCCCAACTAGCGCTGGATATCCCCATCCACTACGCACCAAGTAAGATATCCCTGATGGGGATATCCAGCGCGAGTTAGGGATATTTTAGGGGGGGGGCATAAGGTCAGAAAAATAAATGTAAGAAAAGTAAGTGCAAAAAAAATAAGTGCGAGAAACGTAAGTGTAAAAAAAATCATTTGCGACCATGAGAATTTTTTTTTCAAAAAAAAATTTGTGAAAAAACAGAAAAAAATAAAAAATGAAATAAGAAAATCATTTTTTCGGAGAAAAAAAAAATAAAAACAAAGATTCCCATGGTTGCAGAATATTTTTCTTACACTTATTTTTCTCACAAATTTTTTTTGCACATATTTTCCTTACACATTTTTCTCGCACATATTTTTCTGACACATATTTTTCTATCCTTATGTCCCTCCCTAAAATATCCCCAACTCGCGCTGGATATCCCCATCAGGGATATCTCACTTGGTGCGTAGTGTTACAAAACACTTGTTTTTTGCACTTAAGACTCACTTAAGACCTTTAAGTGCTAAAAACAATTGTTACATAACTGTTGCGCTGCAGGACCAAGCAAACATCTATTGCAGTGTCACACGCCTCATTAAAAATGGCGCATCGGGATTGCATGAGAAGATGGCACATTTGCTAAAGCGTTACAATTGAACAAAATGACTGAATTTCGAATATTGAAAGGAGCCAAGATAAGTGTGTATATATTCCACTACAAATATAAATGCTTTGCCCATAGGCCCAGCGGTCCAGTCCCATGGTAATAGCGGTTATAGTGGTTACATAGCCACTCTGCCTGTGAGCGAATTGCTCAAGTAGTGAATTAACAGCCTGGGGCACCCTTAGCCACTGCTTTCTACATAAATAGTTGGAAGTTATCTGCAGAGCATTTCCATGTCTGTCCACAACTTCACTCCGTGTATAGAGTTGTACTCCTCGCTTCAAACCTCTACTGGTAAGCTTTATATTGTTACATTTCGCAACCAACTTGACCTTTCTATAAATTTGTTTCTCTGATTAACTCACTATCCCACAAACAGACTTGATCGTCTTGTAACGTTATACAAATACAAAACGAAAATGTTATATTTGAGATCAATTCAACTTATAGCTGTCAGTAGTTTGGCTCTTTTGTAACCAATGTGTTAATTCTGGTTGACTTATTAAAACCCCATAGGTCTATATCCTGTTCTTTTCAAGTTTTTTGGTCAGTTCAAGGCCAACTGAAGAAAGGTAGGCTTTCGTATCTAAGATAATATTAGATAATGTGTCCATATATTCATAATAACCCTACAGTCATCTTGGCATAAACTGTGGTGCTGGTGGAATGTCCTGCCCTGAAAATAAGCCGCTTTACTGTGATCCGGGTTATATATGCCCTCCCCACCGTCAGGTAAGTTGTCTCCGCTCCATTTTCTGATTAAACTTTTCCGTTACTCCCGGCTTCACACAGCTGACTATTGCTATCTTAATATATACTGTCTGTATCCTAATTACCTTATAATTTGGCTCGTATCTACTAGCGTTAAGATGTCACTCACTTAGCTGAAAGCCTGAAGTACATCAATGCCAATTAAAATGAAATTTATTTAGAACTTCTTGCTGGTTTTATATTAATATGCTTTTATAAGTGAAGGTCAACTTTGTGGGACTGTCTAAAAAATTGATGTTTTGAATGACTGTGCCAAAATATGGTAAATTTCATGAGAAAGGCTGTTTTAAGAAGATTTATTTAGGGATAGAAAATAAAAGTGTCTCCTACTTCTGCTCGCATCCATCATTTTCTTGAGAAATTCTCTCAGTCTTATCTCGTTGAAACCCCTATCTTTCCCTTTGTGATCTACAGTGCCCGGAAATATGCCATCGTTACCATCTTTTTTTATACTACTCTCACAAAACTGATTTGATTTTATTCAAATTATTTTACATGGCCAATAGAGACCTTGAGATTCATAATAGAGGGTATCAAAGTTAGAAATTTATAATTATTTAAAAGGTATTTCTCAACACAAAAAGAAAGCCACAAACTTGAAATTGATTCTCAGTAAAAATGTGTTTTTGGGGCACAATATCACTGCAAAAAAATAAAGTGGCACCTGCTAGCAGGTGCCTATCCCCATATTCAATAGGGGGTATCAAAGTTAGAAATTTGTAATAATTTAAAAGGTATTTCACAGCACTAAAAAAAGCCACAAACTTGACATTAATTCTCATTAAAAGGGTGTTTTTGGGGCACAATATGGCATTTTTTTAAAAAAATAATCACGGTTGATTTGGTGGAAAAAAGAGGTATTTTGAAATAGAAGATTTCTAACTTTGATACCCCCTAATATTGATTTAAGAGTAAATTTGATTTGATGTTGCGCGAGCTAGTGTGCTCATTGTTCAGTGCACAGTCTTTCCAGAAGAATTACAGCTTAGCTGAAATTGAGTTAAGTCAAAGATAGGGATTGGCACCTGCTATCAGGTGCCCATGTTTTTTTTCTGGTGGATGGCATATGTTAAAAAATAATCATGGTTGATTTGGTGGAAAAAAGAGATATTTTGAAATGGAAGATTTCTAATTTTTATACCCCCTAATATGGGGTATCAAAGTTAGATGTCTATAATCTTTAAAAAGTATTTCACAGCACAAAAAAAAAGCCATAAACTTGACATTCATTATCAGTAAAAAGATGTTTTGGGGGTAAGATATGCCATATATAAAAAAATAATCATAGCTGATTTGGTGGAAAAAAAAGAGAATTTGAAGTGGTAAATTTCCAACTTTGATACCCCCTAAAAAAATAAAAAAATAAAAATGTTCAGTAGTTTTTTCATAATTAAAAAAATTTTCTGACCTCCAGTTTCTGGATAGAGAAGTAAGGGTCAGAAAAATAAATGATTAGTATCAGTAAATAGCCAGAGAAAACCAGAAGTAAATCATGAAAAGAACAAGAAGAAAATCACAAAAACTGATGAAGAAAAAAAGAAAAAGTTCAAGTTAAATGGAAGGGGGTCACCATATGAAACTTCATTGTGCAGTTTTAGCAGAATTTTGGCATGTCTCATAAAATGAAATTTGATGCTACAGATACATAACACCCAAAAAAATTTGAGAACCTAATAACAGGTGCTATGAGGACTTTAAGATAATAATATTGATTTTTGGTTAGTTACAAAAATTTTTACTTGTTGGCAATGCTCAATGGGCCAACCTACGCACGAGTGTAACGAGATGCGTCAGTATTTTGAATGTAAAAGATGAATTTGACAAGGTGATTGATTAATAAATAGTGATAGAAATTTATGAGGAAGAAAAGAGTCGTTTACTGTGTTATATATAATTATCACTATCATTAACCTATTTTTAACGTATCTAATACTATCACGAATACATTATCATTACATTGTTCTAGGTATAAGTATGTAAATATATTATAAGATAACAAGGATGGTCATGTTGAGTTAGGGGACATTGGTTTGAAATTCTAACACCCCATCTTGTTGAGTAACTCATCATGAAGTTGCAATTTCGAGAGATGAGTTTTTAATTTCACCCTGTTCAGAGCTTTTGTTAACATGTCTGCCGGCATTTGATCTGTTGGTGTGTAAGGCACTTCAAAGATTTGATTGTTGACTTGCTCACGGATCCAATGTAGCAGAATGTCAAGGTGCTTTTTTTGGGCATGGTAAAGAGGATTCTTTGTTAGTGCAATACATCCTTGGTTGTTGTTGTAGATTTTGACAGGGGTCTTGCATTGGTATCTTGGTAGATTAATGTCGTCCAGGAGATGTGTTAACCATATGGCCTCTTGCCCAGCCTCCACCACAGCTTTGGCTTCTGACTCGGAGGTACTGATGGAAACAGTTTTTTGTTTCTTGGTCCTCCAGCTTACTGTGCAATTGTTAAGTGTGAAGACATAACCAGTAGTGGAGCATCTGGTTTCAGTGCACGATCCATGATCAGCATTGCAGTAACCTTTCAACGGGTCAGGATCAAGTGATGTAGGTTTAAAAAGGATTCCAATGTTTCTAGTTCCCTGTAAATATCTGAGTACGTGGATAAAAGCATCCCAATGTTTTATTCCCGGCTTATTTAAGAATCAAGAGAGCTGACTGCACGCAAAAGCTAAGTCTGGTCTTGTGCATTGGACCAAGTAGTTGAGATGTCCTACAGTGGATCTGTAATTATTATTTGATTTCAAGAATTTTTTATGGTCTTTGTTGGTGGAAGGAACAAGTTGGGAATTTGGTTCCATTGGAGTAGATATTGACTTGCAGTTGTTCATTTTGTAAAGATTTAGAATGGCTTCAATTTTGTTTGACTGTCTCAGTGTAATTGACTGATTGTCTCTGATTATCTTGATGCCTAAGATCATCTGGGAGTTTCCCAAGTCCTCCATTTCAAATTTTTTTGATATCAAGTCCTTGAACCATTGTATTTCTTTGCCAAATATTGAGAAATTGTCCATGTGGACATGAACAAAACATGGTCTGCTAGAATCTTGGTGGATAAGAAGAGCTGAATCCACTGTGCTACATGTAAAATTGTTGTCGGTGAAGAATGATTTTACCAATTGATACCAGCATTGCAAGGCCTGTTTGAGGCCATAGAGTGACTTCTTGAGACGTAAGGCAGGATTGCTGATGTTTGTGGGGGCTGTTACTCCTTTTTGAATTCTCATATAGATGATCTCATCTGGAATTCCATTGCAAAAGGTTGACTTTGCGTCCATTTGATGGAAATACCACTTCTCAGCTACTGTCATTTCAAGTAATGTGCGCAATGTTGTGAGTCTGCCTGTAGGTGCAAAAGTTTCTGTATAATCAATCCCAAATTTTTTAGAAAAGCCTTGCGCGCATAAAAGATCCTTAAATTTGCTGATTTCATTCTTGTGATTCAGTTTAATTTTGAAGACCCATGTACTTCCTCTTGTTCTGGCACTCTCTGGGCACTCAATTACTTCCCATACTTCTTTGTTTTTTAGTGAGTTCAATTCGTTATCAATGGCCATTTTCCAGTAATCACTATTCTCACCCCGGAGTGCTTGCTCATAGCTAGATGGAGTCAAAAATGTTTCAGATATGGGGATCATAGCCTTGAGCGCATTCTCATCCAGGGGATCTAGAGGATTGATGTTGTTAACTCTTCCTGATCTAGTGCACCTCCCTTCAATAATGTTTAATGGGTTAATTTTGGAAGAAATATTTTGGGGGGCTATGTTTCCAGTTAATCTATCTTCCCAGAATCTTGATGGCTGTCTCTGTGGGGTCAGGATCATTTATAGTTGATGAGCTTTGTGTGTCATCTGGAGAATTCAGGTCATCAGAATGTTCATTAACAGGTTGTTTTGGAGCGGCAATAGTCAATTCATCATCCACGAACAGGTTTTGCCAAGTAATTCGTGGTTTTTCTGGTTCTGAAAATGGATATATCTCTTTGTTAAAAATTACATTATGTGAGTAAAAAGGCTTATTGGTTTCTAGATTTAGTAGCCGATAAGACTTATGTTCCTCATGGAAACCCAGAAGACATGCTTTAACAGCATCACTGCTGAATTTCCCAGAATGTATGTGCTTATCAATAAGAGTGTATGCAAGGCATCCAAAAGTTTTAATGTATTTTACCTTAGGTTTTTTATTGAATAGTATTTCATAGGGTGACACTCTCTTTGGATTAGATTTTTTTGGGATGTGATTCTCAATGAATACCACTGTTTTAATTGCTTCTCCCCACAGCTTGATTGGCATATTGTCTCTTAAAAGCATTGCTTTAGCCATCTCAATGGAGGTCCTATTCCCTCACTCAGAAATTGGGTTCTGTTGCCGAGTATATGGAGAGGTGATAATGATCTTGAAACCTTCATTAACAGAAAGGTCATTGAATTTTTTATTCACAAACTTGCCACCTCCATCACAAACTAGGTTGAGAAACTTTTGGCCAGTAAGGTTTTCAGAATATATTTTGAATTTCAAGAAATAATCAAAGGTATCTGCTTTATTTTTAAGTAAATACACAAATCTGTATGAAGAGTATGCGTCTGTCAATTTGAAGTAATACTCATTTCCAGATTTGGTCTTAAAAATTCTGCCACTTAAATCACAATGTACATACTCTAGTGGTCTGGTAGCAGCCAGGAAATTCCCAGGGAATGGTAAATTATGAAGTTTGGCATTAACACAGTGTTCGCAAAAGAAAGAATCACTTGTGTCATCAAAAGGTATGTTCAAGTGTCTTAGGAAGGTTTTAAGATAATCGAGGTTAACATGCCCAAGTCTTTTGTGCCAAGATGATAAGTCATATTTCCTGAAAGACACAATCAAGGAAACATTAGAAGTTATGGGCTTACGGTGTTCAGCGTTAATCTGGTATAGGTTGGATCCAGGGATCAGCACGCAAGAGAGTACTTTCTTTCCATTGTTCTCTATTAGGATAGATATGTCAGGTTCAGCGTGCATTCAGCATCCTCCTTTGATGAACGGGGCCAAGGCAATTAAGTTGCGACTAATTTTTGGAACATGAAGACACCCTGTAAGGCGGACTCCTTTGTTGTTGTTGTTCATGAAATCTACCAATCCAATTCCTAATGCATATATCATGGTGCCATTTCCAACTTTGATTGGGATTTTAACACCGTCATACGTGGTAAACAGCTTGATTTCAGGGAACATGTGCAACAAGGCTCCTGAGTCAAAAATGAACTTATTGGAGTCGGGAAGCTTTGTGGTGATGGCGATGTAAAGATGGAGTATTTCGTGGGAAAAATTAGCGGTTTCCGAGCTTGTCAAGTCATTTTTCTGTTTAGGCTTGAAATTAGGGCAGAGTTCAGGATGCAACACCCAGCATTGGTCTTCAGAATGGGGGCACTTATTGTTGTGCTTGCTGTTGGAACAATATTCTTGCTTTTTTTTTGGGTATTTTTACCCTTTTTGGCTATGATTGCAGTCTCCGATGAATCAAGGCGATCAGCAATCAAGTGAAGTTTTTTAAGGACAATTTTGACAGTTATTGGTCTACCAGCATCCTCAGACGTGTTGATTATCATTGTAAGGTGCATTTCAAGTGAGATAGGTAATTTTTCCAGGATGAAGTAAGGATAGTGCTGATCTTTGAATTTTTGCCCAATTAGGGTCAACTTGTTGATTGAGGATTGAAGTTCCATAATGAATCCTCACACATTTCTTTTGGAGCATTTGATTGAACTAAATCTGGTGTATGCCACTGCTATATTTGTGGGTCCAGTCACTGAGTAACATTCAGCAAGTTTTGTCCATAATCCCATAGGGTTAGATCTTTTGGTCTCATTGAAGAGTGAATTTAAATTTGTGTCATCCAACTTTTGAACTATTATGTTAGCAGCTTGACGGCATTTAATGAAATAAGCAGCTTTTGCCTCATCCGTGGATGGAATTGGGACTTCGCCTTCAACTTGATAATCAAGGTCGCATTGTGATAAGTAAAAAATCATCTTTCTACACCATGTTAGATAATTTGAGGATGTCAATATTGGAATGTCCTGTAATAGCTTGCCAGAGTGATTAGATGATTCTATAGCAATCAGTCGAGTCTAGTTCAGACTTTTAATCTATGAGGACTTTAAGATAATAATATTGATTTTTGGTTAGTTACAAAAATTGTTACTTGTTGGCAATGCTCAATGGGCTAGCCCAAGCATGAGTGTAATGAGATGCATTGGTATTGTGAATGTAAAAGATGAATTCGATAAGGTGATTGATTAATAAATAGTGATAGAAATCAATTAGGAACAAAAGAGTCGTTTACTGTGTTATATATAATTATCACTATCATTAACCTATGTTTAACGTATCTAATACTATCACGAATACATTATCATTACATTTTTCTAGTTATAAGTATTTAAATAGAATAGAAGATAACAAGGATGGTCATGTGAAGTTAGGAAACATTGGTTTGAAATTTTGACAGGTGCCAATCCCTATCTTTGATTTAATTCAATTCTAGCTCAGCTGTGATTCTTCTGGGAAGACAACACACTAAACACTGAGCATTCTAGCTCATGTTGCGTCAAATCTGAGTTATTCTTGAGTCAAAAATGGATTGAGGGATTGGTTCCTGCCAACAGGTTCCAGGTGTTTTTTTGTGGTGTAAATTGATTCAATAAACTTTCTATCACTAAAACACATTTTTTTTTTGCCATCAGGTGCAACAATTACGCAAAAGTTGTGCAACATTTATGAAACAATTGTTTTTTGCACATAATACCCACTTAAGGCCTTTAAGATCTTAAAACAATTGTTACATAATTGCTGTGTAATTGATGTGGGACCGTTGTGCCCCAAGACAAAACATAAATTTGTTTCAGTGTATCTTTATTTTGATAGTTATTGAATTTCTTCTCTTGCAATCAATGGTGTTATTTGGACAAAAATGGGTGGTAAGGAGATGATGGTGGTTTTAAAAAGGAAAAGTGAGCTAGCTGTATGTATAAACAGTGCCAAGAACTTATTCCTGGCCACTCTTCATGAATAAGTGTGTTATCCTTCTCTCTTATGACCATCTTCACCCCAATACACTCAAGGCTCACTTTGATGACCATTTGCCTTTTGTTCTAAAATCTGGAAACTTTTTCTCCATCATTTCTCATCTTTTTTAAAAAATCTGATGCTGAAAAAAAAATTATTATTTTTTTGCCATTTTTGGGCCATGGATGAAAATTTCCTGATGTAAAAAATGAGATTGCAAACTGCAATAGAAGGAAAAGATCAAAGTTAGAGTACTTCTCAAAACACTTAAAATTTGTTTAATTTTTACTTTCCCTCTTTGAAGAACTGTATCATGAAAACAGTAGAAAATATCTCCCCTCTAAGGGGTCTCTCCGGCCAAATAAGGCAAAAAAGTGAAGAATTATGGGATAAACAATTTAGTAAAGAGAAAATAAAGGACTGGGATTAAGGTACTAAAGGATGGGAATGTCAGGCTGAGATCAGGTACAGAGACATTAACTAGCTTGAATTTTCATTTTTCTAGAAGATTATAATGGTCATATATGAATACTGTAGTACAAATCTAATAAGTATTAGAATATAACTCAATATAAGGGTCTCATTAATTTTAATCACACTAATTATAAATGGTTTACAATCTTATAGTTGGTAGAAAAATAAATTTAATAATTCAGATACTATTCAAAGAAATTATAAGTGCTATTGATATGTATTGTAATTGTATTGGTTATATATTTGATTGTAATGATAAAGAGTGTAAAAAACAAGACCAAAAACCCCCTCCTTTTATACACAATAACTTCCCCAATGAACCCCTTGATTTGCCAGCTCTATAAATGATTAATGATGCCTCATTCAAACTAATAGACATTTCCAAAAACATAAAAAGTTACCAGTAACATAATTAGAATGATATCACCTGCCAAAATCCTGTAGTAATAGGGATAATCCATCAAAAATAAAGAATAAGCAAAAAAGAGAGTATATGTGTGTAATAAATTTAAAATAAAAGACTAAAAGTGAAAATTAAGACTAGTTATTACTCCATATTAAGGGGGATTAACAATAGAAATGATGGGGCTAATCATGACATTATACTATGTGAAATCCCCATTCAAAAATAACCAAAATTGACTGAGAAACCACTTAAAAACCCAAAAAAGGGCATCAGATGTGGGGTAACTACATGCAGTCCTTGAAAGACGCTTGCACGGGTAAATCCTTGACTAATTTGGGCAAATTTAAGTATGTTAGTGGATTAAAGTGCCAAGCTTGAGGTTATTAATTGAATTAGTGCATATAATAAGGGTCAATGCATTTGTAATTAAACTAGGACACTAAATAAGCGCCTGTTGCCTATTTTAGTGTGTTTCCCCAAAGTAGGCATTGAATGTGGGGTAATTATAGTGTTAAAAATCTAAATTTTCTAAAAATGAAGCTATTCACACAGGAAAAATTTAGGCAGTGTGTGGCAAGTACACAGAAGCCATTTCTGGCATAAAAAACACCAAATTTGAAAAGTGTTATTTTTATGCATTTGAGTAGCCAAATCAATAGCCCTAATTAAGACAAATTGATCTGTCAAAGCTCATTTTTAATATTATTAAATTTATAGCGCATATAGTCAACTTTAAGTGAATTTAAGCGCATTTCTTGTTTTTCACATAAAACAATGAAAACAACAGCTTTAAGCTATTTAAAAATTATGTAGCCTTATATTTAAGGCTCATAAGATTAACCTAACATATTCCAGCTTAATATTAAGTACATAAGACTTATAAAATGTGGATATATGTGTGTATATATGGTGTTATAATGGCATATTTTGTATTCTATCATAAATTTACTTATGTATACTATTTGTGTACTCTAATTTATTGCTCCCATGTATAGTCCATGTGTTTAACATAACTTATAAGTACTTTTTACTCAGTCCTGGGGATATCCAGGCTGACAGGGACTCTAAAGGACTGAGAATAGGACAGAGATATATAAAACTGAAATTAAAATTTACCTGAAGAATTATGGGATAAAAAATTCAATAAAGAGAAAAAAAAGGAGTGGGATAAAGGGACTGAATAACAAAACTCTTAAGGACTGGGATTAGGACTTTCAGCCTAGGTTTCCCCAGAACTGATTACTTCTTATGTTTAAAAGAAAATCACCTTAATTGCATTAAGCTTATAAGTTAAATATATGGTTATTATACTAATATATATATCTATTATAATATTATATGACTTATATTAGTTTAATTTGCTTATCCATAGCCCCATAATACTTGTTAATGTGCTAGTGTAGCCAAGATATACTTATCTTAAGTGATATTAAGTAATTAGAGACATACCTAAGCTTATATCTATGTATAAACCTCATATTCAGTGAAATATGCAGTTATACTATGTATATATGGGTCTATCTGTAGGTTTAACCCTCTAAATAGCCTTTAATATTTATTCTTCTACTTTTTTTAAGGTCATATGGACATATTCAATGGACTCACCACACCTACACAAGCATCTACTCCTTTTTCATATGCATATATCCAGTTTGGACAACTTAATCTCCTTCCTTCAATGGATTTTCACAGATTTATGGGTTGGGATATGATTAATGGGTCAATTTGGAGGATTAGACACTTAATTTTTTTTCCTTTATATGCTTTGGGTTTCATTTTATTCTCTCTGGATGAGTTATTCTACATGTTTCCTTATAGTATCTGCTTTTATATATTTTTCCTATTTATGGTATGATTGTATGATATCATTAATTGTGATGGAGGGCCCAAACTGGATGTCTGGGTAGAGAAAATTTTTTAAGTGGAAGCCATGGGTAGGTGATGAGTCCTAACAGTGCTTTAATTTACAGGGATAGAAGTGACATCATCTGGATTGAAGGTCTGTGCACTCCAGTGGATTTTGGTATAAGTAAAGGAGGATTTGGCTGGTTATTGGACATCACATACTTACTACACATCAATTAAACAATTTTAAACAATTTTTAGCTTATATAAATATATTTTAAAGAACTTTTAAATTGATATTATCTTTATATTAGCTATAACTAAATTTTATTAGTCTATTTTCCACCATTAGCATGAACCAAACCCAATATTGTGAGTTAAAAATTGATTATAACAGCTTTATTAGTCTTTTCTTGAGTTTTAATTCATAAATCATTTATTATTAAGTATTCTGACCATTAATATTAATATTAAATCATACTTATTGCCTTGAATACACTGACTATTGGGGGTCTTTCCTAATTTACTACTTATTATTTTAGTATAACCTTAGGATGTGATTTTCACCCTAATATAGCTCATAAAAAATAAATATTTGGGCCTGAAGTACATTAGTTGATCAACATAGTTCAGTAATTGTGGTAAAGAACCCTTATAATAATTTTAATAAAATGAAAATTAGGTATTTACATTAGTAACTGTACCAAATATAAACTCAATTTTACTTGGTATTTGGTCACCAATATAACACCCAATTAAATAAGTATTTGTTTAAAGATTGGTAAAATAATTACTCACTATTATAAAGGTGTATTTAAAACTTTTTATATAAATTTTAAAAGATTTTTTTAATTCTCATTATATTTTATTTGAATAAATAAAAATAAAAATATAGGGTAAGCTCCAGTGTTTCATTAGTATTTTAATTATTAATGTTTTTATCTACTGACTAACACATAGGTTTTACCTTTTTAGGAGTATTAAATAGTTCTTTTAGACATTATGAGTTCTCAGCAGGACAATGCAAGTCATAAACCTGCTTTTAATACCAGGTCTAAAGCTTAAAACAATGTACCAGGATTTAACCATAAATTGACAATCCTACCCTCATCCAGAAAATTTATGCATAGAGGAACAGAATGCTCTCCTAAAAAATGTAACTATAAAGAAGACATCACCTCCTCTTCAAGATAAACTGTCTCACTTTGCCAAACAAGTCCTGAAGCTGGAGGAATCTAAGTCTTCCATAATCAAAGAGGTAGAGAAAGTGCAGAACAATTGCAGGTTAGAATTCCAGAAATTGAATCACAAACTGGCAGAATTGAAGGAAGGACAACAAAATCAGCCAAATTGTACCCCAGGAGGATCAGCTCAGTCCCAGGAAAAGTTATTGGTGGAAAAATGGAAGTGGGAGTGGTTTCACCAACTAGGACCAGTCACGACTGCAACAGGGATCCAGCTCCACACCAGAAAACTTCCAATCACCCTTACAAGCCAAAGGAAAATCACAAAAAATCAGAACTTTCTTCCATTGCTTGGTAAGTAAATAATTTTCTAATATTTTACATAATAGTTATTATTACAATGTAGGTAATTTAATTGATAAAAAATATGTGCAAAAGATTGAGTAGGACTTAAGACAATTGGTCTTTTGTCACTGGAAGGCCTATGCACAAGGTCAAGGGTGTTCCTGAGTAAGTGATAATATTAAAAGTAATTGAGAACTACTTCAAAGTACAGAGAATTACTTCAAGGAAGTGATTTGAGTATACATCAAAGATAAATTATGTACTTTGAGGAAAGTTCAAGGTGAATAATAAGCCAGAAAAAAAACATGGGCACCTGATAGCAGATGCCAATCCCTATCTTTGACTTAACTCAATTTCAGCTCAGCTGTAATTATTCTGGAAAGACTACACACTGTACAATGAGCACACTATCTCACACAACATCAAATCAAAATTACTCTTAAATCAAAACTAAATTTATGGATAGGCACCTGCTAGCAGGTGCCACTTGATTTTTTGCAGTGATAATGTATTGTAGAGTAACACTAAAATTTGAGGAATCTCACAAAGGGTTGGAACTTAAGAATAAAAAGGGATTAAGGAGTTTTAATAGTTTTAAGAAAAATTGATTATTAAGAAATGTAGGAAATAATAATAGCCTTATATAAATTTAACTACTATCACAAGGATATTATAAACCAGATCCCCCAATTATATAGACAAATCCACCTTGCATTGACCCCTTTCTTAATTTACCACTGAACCTCCACTATAACCCACAGATCCTTTAAATATACTCCTATTCCCACTCACAGACCTTTAATTACCTGTAATCCCACAATAACCCAACATTAACACTATACTATTGATCTGAGAATCAATACACCACACATTTGCTTTAAGTTTAAAAGAATAAGCAGACAATTGAAAAATTTAGATTTAAGATTTAGATAGCGCAGTTGCTAGTGTATTTGAATCAATACAACAAAGTATAAGAGAAGTTTCTAGGTAGATGTTGCTTTCTGAACTTCAAGTATGGATTTGTGTATCAATATATGGATTAAAAGATAGAATTTTGTTTTGAGTGTCACATGCACCACAGGAAATCTGGGGGTGAACTGCTAGCAGTTCTCTCTATTTGAAACTATCAGGAATTTGTCAGGAAACTGTTGGGAAACCATCCTGAAACTTTCAGAAATATGTTTTTAAATCAGATGAAAAAACATTGAAAAAATAAACTGTCACAGATTGAATCCAGAACAATCCCTCCTTGAGCAGAGCTTAGGAACCACATTGAACATCAGTTAATCTCAGGTTTGGCAAAAGGTTGAACAACATCACTTAGCATACCTTAATATTCAAATATTAAACTTGAATATATGTTGTGTGTTTGATATAGATGCATATGCATTTGAATTTGCATGGTGGATACTTATCACATGTTAAAAATTGATGTGAAATGCCTATCCAAAGTGTATGCATAATGACTATGAAGAATAAATATGCATAAAAATATGCATAAGAAATATGCATAAAAATATTAAAATTGAATATGCATTAAAAATATGCATATTGAATATGCAAAAAAAGGTGCATATATGTATATGAATAAAATATATAAATATGCATATACATCTGTATAATGAATATGCATAAGCATATGCATAAATATGCATAATGATTGAAAAATTCAAAAAAATGATGCTTAACGTGTATATTTTATGCATAAATAGAAATATGCAATATGAATTCATATTGCATACAGATAACACTGGCAAACCAACTTGACCAAAACTCATACTAAATTTTCATTCTGGACTAAAGGTGTGAGGGAAGGAAGAAAAACAGTCTGACATTAGAAAAATGCTACATGCACTCATTTTGTAGCAGAGCAAATGAGAAGTGCTGAATTATGGTTGGTGCCCATAATTTAGTATGATATCATAATTTTATTTAATTGTTTTCAATATTGAAAAGACTTTAGGTCAGTTGGTATGGATCTAGCTGTGCCAGGGTCTAATCTAATTATTTTAACAATTTCTTAATAATTAATGGGTTTTAATACAAAAACAGGTTGTATTTTTTGTGGGATATTGGATATGATAAGGTCTTTTGTAAAAAAAACTTATATTGTTTAAAAATATTCCTGAATCAGATGTGGGATAATCACTACAAAAAATTGTAGAACTGTGAGCAATAAAATATATGCACAAGCAGTAAAGAAAGGACTGGGTGAACCCTTTTTGTGCAGTGGGAATCATTAGAGTGGAATTGTGGATGAAAAATATAATTCCTTATTACTATTTTATTTAATCAAAAAATTTATCATATTAAAAAGAACTATTGATTCATTGGTATTTGACCTTTGTGCCTCACTCATATTTATCATTTGATTAATTTTTTGTCACCATTATGTTATTAATATTATAAGTATAGCAAAAACTCATTGTAGACAATCCTATAGTACTAGCTATACGTCTTGACCAAGGGAGTTGGAGTAAAACCAGAAAAAATAACCCCTGTCCCTTTAGAAAAACAAGTGAGATTTACCTGTTTCAGAAAATTGGAGATCTGTTTGCTAGACCCTCTAATTAAACACTCTTGACCCCTTTAAAAGTGAAGATAATAGTCCCAGACAGACTACCAGAAAGAGTTGAAATGAACAGTAATATATGCCAACAAAACACAAGCCAATGAGACAGTGAGGAACAGAGAGGCAATGAGATAAAGAGATAAGATGATCCCCTAAAAAGCTTCCCACACACGCATCATACAGCCAGTGCACAGACCACCCTGACCTATTCCCCACCCAAAATCCAGCTTTCCCAGCCCTTTTCATGCATAAAAGTGCATTTTAGCGCCTCTCCAGCACCCAGGGGGGCACACCACTTCAAGGCGGGATGCCGCTTAGGGGCAGGCGGGCCGCTTCTAGGCCCTAAAACACCCATACAACCCATAATAACCCTAAAAACCCATAACTTCACTAATAAACAAGATAAACACACATAATACATACCAAAATGAAAAGAAAATAAAGGACAATAAGCTGAGACATAATAATTGACCCTAGATTAAGCCTACATAAGCACCACTAAGTAATAAACTTTTAATAAATACCAATAACAACACCATAACTACCCTATAAAACAAGGTAACCACCCATAAGGGATACCAAAATGAAGAGAAAAGAAAGGACATTAAGCTGAGACATAATAAGTGAACCTACCTTAAGCCTCCATAAACACTACTAAATATCACCTAAAGATGAAAAAATCCACTAATAACACCATAACCCCAATAACACCCTACATACCAAATACCCCCAAATATGCACTTCAAAGACCTACCCAGGTTTGCATCACCACATTGTGTTCCCAATGCATACCAGGTGATGTTACACCTTTTATAATATTATTAAATAAAGGTAAAAAAATATGAAAATGATTTGTTTTACGAAAAATAAATTGATATACAAAAGCAATATGAGGGATAAAAAGGTAAAATTAAAGGGATCAAATATGAAATAAAAAATTAAGGTAGAATTCCTGTCATCAAGAGCAAGTAGACATGATGGGGTGAACGCCCACCAGTGGCACTAAACTTGGACTATAATTTCTTTTTTGTAAAAATAAAAAAAAATCCACTTGAGCTTTACCTAAACTTCAGGATAAAAATTTTGCCATATCAAACAACTTCTAGTGCAATTATTGAAGAAAAATTCATTTTCATTGAAATAGATAGAATTGATCACATCAGACTGCATGTGACCAAAAGTGTCCAGCACAAGTTCAGCCAAACTTGTGCTGGACACTTTTATGATGTAGAGTAGCTAGGGTGGAATTTTTCTTCAGTTCATCTGGTATTTCTTATAAACATGTCCACTGGTATTTGATCTTTGTGCCTCATTCATATTTATCATTTGATTGATTTTTTGTCACCATTATGTTATTAATACTATAAGTATAGCTAAAACTCGTGTGCCCAATGCATACCGGGTGATGTTAAACCTTTTATAATATTACTAAATAAAGTAAAAAAATATGAAAATGATTTGTTTTACAAAAAATAAATTGATATACAAAAGCAATATGAGGGATAAAAAGGTAAAATTAAAGGTATCAAATATGAAACAAAAAATTAAAATAAAATTACTGCCATCAAGAGCAAGTAGACATGTTGGAGCGAATTCCCACCAGTGAGGCTAAACTTGGACTATAATTTTATTTTTGAAAAACAAAAAAGTGCCAACCTGAGGTTTAACAAAACTTCAGCAGAACCATTTAGCCATATCAAACAACTTCTAGTGCAATTATTGAGAGAGAATTGATCACACCAGACTGCATGTGACCAAAAGTGTCCAGAACAAGTTCGGCCAAACTTGTGCTGGACACATTTATGACAGAGTAGCTAGGGTGGAATTTTTCTTCTGTTAATATGGTATTTCTTATAAACATTTCCATTGGTATTTGATCTTTGTGCCTCACTCATATATATCATTTGATTAATTTATTGTCACCATTGTATTATTAATATTATAAGTATAGAAAAAACTCATGTGCCAAATGCATACCAGGTGATGTTACACTTTTTATAATATTATGAAATAAAAGTAAAAAAATATGAAAATTATTGGCTTTACAATAATTTAAATAGATATTTAAAAAAAAGAGAAATAAAAAAGTAAAATTAATCTCAAAGAGATCAATTATGAAAAACAAAATACTAGTAAAATTCTTGCTCTCAAGAGCCAGTAGAGGTTTTAAAAAAAATGGGAGCCATCAGGGCTAAATTGTAAATAGTTACCTTTTTTTTAAAGATAAAAAATTATACACCAGAGTTCAGGAAGAAGGAAAGGTGGATGACTCAGCTAAACAGAACTACTTGTAGTGAAGTTTGATAAAAAAATGTTTTTTTGTTGCCATAGAGAGAATTGATCCCATCTGACTGCACATGACCAAAAGTGTCCAGCACAAGTTTGGCCAAACTTGTGCTGGACACTTTTATGATGGAGAGTAGCTTGGGTGGCAATTTTCTTCAATTCCTTCATCTTGTATTTCTCATAAACATGTCTACTGGTATTTGATCAGTCTGTATCATTCATATTTATCATCCAATTAATATTTTATCACCATTATATTATTAAGGTTATTAGTAAAGCAAAAACTTGTGTGCCAAATGCATACCAGGTGAGGTTATACCTTCAATAATTTTTTAAAATAGACGTTGTGGTCTTCCAACATGGGCAGGGGCTTTTGTTGTGCGAATTGGTGTTGTTTATGCATGTCTTAATTGACATCTGTTAAGGAGTTAGGTGTTTTTCTGGTTTTATTCCATGGATATTGGGTCTGCGGGTATGTGGGTACTATCATTGGATAGCCCTGGTTTTTCTCTATATTTTACGTCTTGAAGACATTTTTTTATTCTGAGTTTTAAGGTGTCATTTCCTCATTTTTCATTTATAAAAGATTGCTGTTTAATTTTGTTTTTCGTGTTTTACGGGCTAACCTTAAGTCTTAAAGTTAAGTGCTTAGTACCATTTGATAGAGCTAATTTTTCTTTATATTTCATGTCACAATGTTGTTATAGTGAAATTCCGTGTTTTAAAGGTTTTAGTAGTTGTAGCTAATTTTTCTAAGTAGATTAGTGGTTTTTATTGGTTTTCTGGCTTCAGGGAGGCCGGGCCGCTTCTGGCGGCACCTCCGATGTCGGGCGGCCCGCCCGCCTCTGTTTTAGGAGGTTGGGGAGCGCTCCAGGAGGGTTTTTTATGCAATCTGGCAGGTACAGGCGCCAGATTAGTGGGTGCGCATGGGCTCTTAGTTAGTGGTCTGTGTGTACATAGTGAATAAGACAGTTTGGGGCAACCTTAATCATCATACAACCATCCGGAGGTGATCACATTGTTCCTCATTCAGTTTTCACTGTTTTCTGGCCACAATTGGCTGTGTTTGTTGCAAGTAAGTTCTTCATTTAACTTAACTTTAGCAACTGTTTTCTCTGTTATAGTATTGCAAGCTATAGCAAGTATTATTGCTGTCTCTGGTGTGGATTCGCAGCCTACATCAAGTATCTTTGCTGTCTCTGGTGTGGACTTGTTCTACATTTCAGTTCTTTGGTCTGGTAGTCTATCTGGGGACTACTTTCTTGGCTCATCAAGCAGTCAAGTGTGTTAAACAGGAGCTTTAGCAAAACAGGAACCAATTTACTTTAGCAAGTAAATCTCACTCTATTTTTCTAAAGGGACAGGGGATTTTCTCTCTGGTTTTTCTCCAACTCCCTTGGTCAAGGCCTATAGCTAGTACTATAGGATTGTCTACAACGTAAATAAATATGGAAATGATTAGTTTTACAAAAATTAAATAGAAATTTAAAAGTAAAAAGAGGAATAAAAGAGTAAAATAAAAGTAAAAGAGTTCAAATATGAAAAAATACTGGTATAATTCCTGCTATCAAGAGCCAGTAGAGGTGTTAAAGCAAATGGGAGCCATCAGGGCTTAATTGTAAAAATTGAACTTTTCTTTAAAGATAAAAAATTATACACCTGATATTGGGAAGAACAGCAGGTGGATGATTTATCTAAACCAAAATACTTCTAGTGAAATTTGATAAAAACATTTTTTGTTGCCATACAGAGAATTGATCCCATCTGACTGCACATGACCAAAAGTGTCCAGCACAAGTTTGGCCAAACTTGTGCTGGACACTTCTATGACAGAGAGTGGCTGGGGTAGAATTTTTCTTCAGTTCATCTGGTATTCCTTACGAACATGTCTACTGGTATTTTATCTTTGTGCCTCACTCATATATATTGTTTGATTAATTTTTTGTCTTAATTATATTATTAATTTTATAAGTATAGCAAAAAATCATGTGCCAAATGCATACTGAGTGATGTTACACCTTTTATAATATTATTAAATAAATGTATAAAAATATTAAAATAATTTATTTTCAAAATTATTAATTGATATCCAAAAGCAATATGAGGAATAAAAAATTATGTTAAAGGGATAAAATATGAAAAAAGAAATCCAAGTATTATTCCTAATATCAAAGGCCAGTAGAGATGTTGAAGCAAATGAGAGCCATCAGGGATAAATTGTAATAAATTGACTGTTTTTTAAAGATAAAAAATTGTGTACCTGTGGTTTGGATGAACTCTAGGTGGACGAATCAGCTATATCAAACTACATCTAGTGAAGTTTCTTATCAAATAATTTTTTTCATTGCCATAGAGAGAATTGATCCCATCTGACTGCACCTGACCAAAAGTGTCCAGCACAAGTTTTGCTGAACTTGTTCTGAAAACTTTTATGATGGAGAGTAGCTAGGGTGCAGGTCTTATTCAGTGCAACTGTTATTTTTTTAAAACATGTCAACTGGTATTTTATCTTTCTGTGTTATTCATATTTTATTATCTGATTAATTTTTTATCATTAGAATATTATTAATTTTATTAGTATAGAAAAAACTTGTGTGCCAAATGCATGCCATGTTATATTACACCTTCTATAATATTATTAAAAAATGTTAAAAAAATATGAAAATGATTTTTTTTCCAAAATTATAAATTAATATCCAAATGTAACATGAGTGATAAAAAAGTAAAGTAAAAGAGATCAAATATGAAAAAAAAAATTCAAGGAAAATTCCTGCCTTCAAGAGCCAGTCGAGGTGTTGAAACAAATGGGTGCCATCAGGGCTAAATTTGACAAAATTTAATTTTTTTTAAAGATAAAAAATTTTTCACCTGAGGTTTGGAAAAACTTAATGTGGATAATTCAGCCATACCAAACTACTTCTAATGTAATTATTTAGCATTTTTTTTAATTTCATTTCCACAGAGAGAATTGATACCATCTGACTGCACCTGAACAAAAGTGTCCAGCACAAGTTTGGCCAAACTTGTGCTGGACACTTTTATGATGGAGAGTAGCTAGGGTGGAAGTGTTCCTCAGTACATCAGTTTTTTGTTTTTCACATTTCTATTGGTTTTTTATTTTTTTTGTCATTTATATTTATCTTACAATTAATTTTTTGTCACCATATATATTATTAATGTTTCTAGTATAGCAAAAACCTGCATTCCAAATGCAAAATTGGTGATGTTACACCTTTAATAATATTATTATGTAAAGTTAAAAAAATATTAATATGTTTAGTTTTTAAAAAAATAAATTGATATTTAAAATTAAAAAGAGTAATAGAAAAGTAAAATGAAAATAAATGGGATCAAATACAAAATAAAAAAAGACAAGTAAAACTTTTACTATCAAGAGCCAGAAGTGGTGTTGGGACAGTTGGGGACCCCTAGGTCAAGACTTGGTCTAAACTTACTTTTACATATAGCTAACAAATTTTGACCTGAGGTTTGGACAGACTTCCAGGGGACAATTTCACAATATTAAAAATTCTTTACTTCAATAATTGAGTTAAATATCATTTTCATTGCCATAGAGAGAATTTATCTTATATGACTTCATGCAACCAAAAGTGTCCAGCACAAGTTTGGTTGAACTTGTGCTGGACACTTTTATAATTGAGAGTAGGCATACAGCAAATCTTCTTAAACTCAAAAGGGATTTCTTATAAACATTTCCACTGGTATTAGATCTTTCTGTGTCATTTAAATTTACCATTTGATTAATTTTTTGTCATCATTATATTATTAACTTTATTACTATAGTAATAACTTGTGTGAAAAATGCATACCAGGTGGTGTTCCACCTTTAATCATATATTATTAAATTAAGGTATAAGAGTATGAAAATTATTTATTTTAAAAATTAAAATTTGATATCCAAAGCATTATGAGAAATAAAAAAGAAAAATAAAAGGGATAAAATAAGAAAAAAAAATCTAAGTAAAATTCCCACTATCAATAACAAGTAGAGGTGTTAGATCAAATGTGCACCACCAGGGCTAAACTTGGACTATATTTTCTTTTTTGTTAAACCAAAGAAAGTGTCCTGATGAGTTTTTAAAAATCATCAGGAGGACATTCTGGCAATATCAAACTACTTATTGTGCAATGATTGAGCAAAATGTCATTTTATTTTCATAGAGTAAATTTACCCTATCTGACTGCATGAAACCAAAAGTGTCCAGCACAAATTTGGCCAAACTTATGCTGGACACATTTATGATGGTGAGTATCTAGGGTGCAGGTCTTCTTCAGTTCATCAGGTATTCTTTATAAACAAATCCACTTGCATATGATCTTTCTGTGTCATTCATATTTATCATTTGATTCATTGTTTTTCACCATTATACTATTAATTTTATTAGTATTGAAAAAACTTGTAAGCCAAATGCATACTGGCAGATGCTACATCTTTAATAATCTTATTAAATAAAAGTAAAGAAAATATGAAAAGTATTAGTTTTACAATAAATAAATTGATATTTGAAAGCAAAAAGAGGAATAAAAAAGTAAATCAAAAGTGATTAAATATGAAATTAAACATTCAAATAAAATTTCTGCCATCAAAGATAATTTGAGTTTTCATACCAAATTTTCACCACCAGTTCTAGATTTGGAATATATTTTCATTTTTTTTAAATTAATAAAAGTGTCCACCTGAGGTTTTCCAAATAATCAGGAGGATAGTATAGCAGTATAAAACTACTTCTTGTGCAATGATTGAGCAAAAATTCATTTTAACTTCCATTGAGTAAATTTATCCCATCTGACTGCATGAAACCAAAAGTGTCCAGCACAAGCTCAGCTGAACTTGTGCTGGACACTTTTATGATGGAGAGTAGCTAGGGTGCAAGTGTTCTTCAGTTAATCTTGTATTCCTTTTAAAAATGTCTATGGGTATTTGATCTTTCTGTGTCATCCATATTTATTATTTTATTAATTATTAGTCACCATTATATTATTAATGCTTTTAGTATAGCAAAAACATGTGTACTGAATGTACACTGGGTGATCTTACAACTTTAATAATATTATATAATAAATGTAAAAAAATGTGAAAATTATCAGTTTTACCAAAATAAAATTGATATTTAAAAGCTAAAGGATATATAAAAGGGTAAAATTAAAATTAAAGAGATCAAAAATGAAATATAGATATTAAGTTTAATTTCTGCTATCATTAGCCAGTAGAGGTTTCAGAAAAAAATGGGCACCATCATAGATTAACATGGATTAAATTTACTTTTTACCAAAGTAAAAAATTGTCTACCTTAGGTTTGAACAAATTTCAGGGGGACAATTTGTCCATATAAAACTACTTTCAGTGCAATGATGAAGTGATCATTCAGTCTCATTTCCATAAAAAGAATTGATTGCATCTGACGGCATGCAACCAAAAGTGTCCAGCACAAGTTTGGCCAAACTTGTGCTGGACACTTTTATCATGGAGAGTAGCCAGGGTGCAAGTCATTTTAAATCATCTGGAATTTCTTATAAACATATCCACTGTTATTCAATCTTTGTGCCTCACTCATATTTATCAATTGATTAATTTTTTGTCACCATTATATTATTAATATTATCAGTATAGCAAAAAATTGTGTGTCAAATGAATACTGGGTGATGTTACACCTTTTATAATATTATTAAATAAAGGTAAAAAAATATGAAAATGATTTATTTTACAAAAAATAAACTTCTATCCAAAAGCAATATGAGGGGAATAAATTAAAATAAAAGAAATCAAAGATGAAAATTAAAATCCAAGTTAAATTCCTTCCATAAACAGAAAAAAGAGATGTTGAATCAAATTAGCACAATCAGGGCTAAACTTTCACTAAATTTTCTTTTTTGTAAAAATAAAAAAAAATCCACTTGAGCTTTACCAAAACTTCAGGATGACAATTTTGCCATATCAAACTACTTGTAGTGTAATTTTTTATTAAAAATTTATCTTCATTTCCATAGAGAGAATCGCTCCCATCTGACTGCACCTGACCAAAAGTGTCCAGCACAAGTTCGGCCAAACTTGTGCTGGACACTTTTATGATGGAGAGTAGCTAGGGTAGAATTTTTCTTCAGTTCATCTAGTATTTTTTACAAACATGTCTACTGGTATTTTATCTTTGTGCCTCACTCATAAATATCATTTAATTAATTTTTGGTCACCATTTTATTATTAATTTTATAAGTATAGAAAAAACTCATGTGCTAAATGCATACCAGGTGATGTTACGCCATTTATAATATTATTAAATAAATGTATAAAAATATGAAAATTATTTATTTTAAAAATTATTAATTTATATCCAAAAGCAATATGAGGAATAAAAAATTAAGTTAAAGGGATCAAATATGAAAAAAGAATTCCAAGTAATATTCCTACTATCAAAGGCCAGTAGAGGTGTTGAAGCAAATGAGAGCCATCAGGGATAAATTGTACTAAATTTACTTTTTTTTAAAGATAAAAAGTTTTGCACCTGTGGTTTGGATGAGCTCTAGGTAGAAAATTTAGCTATATAAAACTACTTCTAGTGAAGTTTTTTATCAAATAATTTTTTTCATTGCCATAGAGAGAATTGATCTCATATGACTGCACCTGACCAAAAGTGTCCAGCACAAGTTCGGACAAACTTGTGCTGGACACTTGTTTGATGGTGAGTATCTAGGGTGCAGGTCTTCTTCAGTGCAACTGGTATTTTTTTTAAAACATATCCACTGGTATTTGATCTTTCTGTTTTATTAATATTTTATCATTTGATCAATTTTTTGTCACCAGTATATTATTATTTTTATTAGTATAGCAAAAAAACATGTGCCAAATGCTTACAGGGTGATGTTAAACCTTTAATAATTTTATTAAATACAGGTAAAAAATTATGAAAATGATTTGTTTTACATAAAATAATTGATATCTAAAAGAAAAAAAGGGATAAAAAGAAATAGGTTGAATGAAAGGGATTTTATATGAAATTAAAAATTCAAGCTAAATGCCTACTTTCAAGGCTCAGAAGAGGTGTTGGATAAAATGGGCACCATCAGGAATAAAATTGTACTTAATTTGATTTTTTGAAAAACTAAATGATGTTTTCAACTAATTTTATTCCAATATTTAGTGGGACACTTTGTCTATATCAAATTACTTCTAGTACCATGATTGACCAAATTACATTCTCGTTTCCATATGCAGAGTTGATCCCATATAGCCAGACCAGGCCAAAGGTGTCAACCACAAGTTTGAGAATTCTTCTGGTGGACACTTTTATGATGGAAAGTAGTAGGGTGCAAGTCTTCATTATTTAATCTAGTATTCCTCATAAAAATTTCCAAATTATTTTTGGCCAAAAATCAGGTGGAATGTTTGTCCATATAAAATTACTTCTAATGCCATTATTGACTAAAAATTGATTCTCATTGCCATATAGAGAGTTGATCCCATATGACTGGATCTGGCAAAAGTGTAACCACAATTTTTGATAAACTTAAGTTTGAAATTTTATGATGGAAAGTAATTGCAAGTCTTCTTCATTTCATCAAGTAATCCTCATAAAAATTTCCACCTGTATTTTGGCCAAACTTCAGGTGGAAACTTTGGCCATATTAAATTAATTCTAGTTCCATGTTGATAAAAAACTCATACTTATTGCCATATATAGATATTAAACCCATCAGACTGTGCCTTTCCAAAAGTGTCTACCTGAATTATGGCTAAACCTCAGTTGGACACTTTTATGATGCAGAGTAGCTAGGGCAAAAGTATTCTTCAGTTAATTTGGTATTCATAATAAATTTATCCTCCTGAAGTTTAGATTAACTTCAGGTAGACAATTTTGGAAAGCACCGGTTATTCACCATCCATCAAAAAAGTGTTCACCAAAATTTGGCTAAACTTGTGGTGGACCCCTTTGATCAGCCACAGTCAGATGAGATCAACTCTTTAGATGGAAATGAGGATGATATTTTGGTCAATCATGGATATAGAGGTAGTTTGATGTGGCCAAATTATCCCCCTGAAGGTCAGACAAGCCTCACAAGGACATTATTTAACAGGGAGTAACTGAGAAAAATCCATTCATCAGAAGGAAAATCTTTTATTGGATAGATGCCAAGGTTTCATATTTGTGTATTATGGTCAGTATTAATCTTGAAAGTATCTGTCCAAGCAATTTCATTGCCCATCATGACACATTTTGTTTTAAATGTTTCAAACTGTGTTATATATTATTAAGGTGTCACATAGTATAATTAAGTTCTATTAAGTGCCCTCCTATGATGCCTAAATTTATAATTTAATATCTTACATAATAATTTATTTTTATATAAATTCATCAATATTTTATTTTATTATCAAATTTAATAGAGCAAGTATCCTGAATTATTATATATGCATAAGCTTAGGTTAGATCAATTTGTGCTCGATTTGTGCTCAACAGAGGACCAAAATCAAGTTCTGGAGGATCAACCTATGCATAATTTGGAATCAGTTGATATTCTGTCTACAATCAATCTGACAATTAATGTACTTCCAATACAATTTTGTATATTTTTATAAAGTGAGAATAACCCTGGAATATTAAGAGACACTCTGGAGTTCAAAGAGAGGGGATTGCTAGAAGTTCACCCCCAGATTTTTTGTGGTGGTGTGTGAAAGCTTTGATATATATGCACTTGATTTATATTTTCTCAATAAAAATATTAATATTCATAATAAATTTAATCCTCAGTTTCCATCACATATCAGTGAGTTGAGAGCTTCACTAAATGGTGAAGAGTGTGAAAAGGAAGATGTTGAGTATTTTAATGAAAATCCAAATGTTCATAGAATTGTTTCAGCAGTACGGATTAGAATTACAGAGTGTGAGAAACAAGAAATTAAGCTTACTAATGAAACAGTTTTTTCCTTAACATTGAATATATCTCAATTTTTAACCAGAAAAAATGAATTAGAGAAAGAATACTTGGCTCTAACTCTTAAGTATTATTCTTTAAGTAATAAACATGGTTAACATAAAACAGGTTCAGTGAGTTAGAAAACTTTTCTGGATCACATTCATTAAAATATGAATCAAGAAAAAAGTTATCTTTTGCACAGACAAATCAAACTATCTCTGATTTTTTACAAAGATTAACTAAAGTTGAGATTGAAACTGCTAATCTGATAATGAATCAGGATAATCAAAAGTAAACACAGTATAATAATAATCCTTTGATTTGGGAAAAGAAATCTCAATCACTCCCATTGCCTCCAAAAAGTAAAAATATCTGGTGGAAGTGCCAAATCTGAAAGAACAAATGTGAGTCAGAAGTTAGTGCAAGAGGAAATAAAAGACTATTTATATAAAGTAAATGAGTTATTGAATTTTCCCAGGATTAGTGAGATTAAATCCAATCAGAAGAATTGGCAAAAAATTAACCACTACCGAACTTATGATGGGGAATCCAGTTCTGATTAGCACCATTTTATTCAAAAAATTGTCAGTTTAAAGTTCTCATGTAATGTACCAAATGAAGAGATAACTTTAAATCTAATTACATTATTTTAGGATGATGCTTTATTATGGTTTGAAGCTGTATTAATTGAGGGTAAAGATTACTCTTAGGATTAATGGAAACAACCAATTGAACAACAATTTGGAGGTTTTAAATATTTACTAACTCATCAAAGAATATATGAGAAAACAACATATAATCCATTGAATGATGAAAACCCAATTATATTTTAATTTAATTTAAACAAATATTAAAATACATTGAACAAAACATGGATTTTAACTTATCAAAAGATAAAATAATATATAAATTACCTATATATACCAAATATATTTTTGTAGCTAGAACATCAATGGTTAATGAATACTCTGAATTTATTAATATTTGTCATTAATGACTATTAACCCATAAGTAGGAAGCAAGGTACACCAGTTATAAACAGAATAATGAAGCTTTGAAAATTTAGAATTCAAAACCACTCCAGGAAAAGCAGAAAAAACCTAATGCCCCTGTAGCAACTAAAAAGTATGAGACAAATACTTTTTATAAGTGTAATAAGCCTTAGGTAAAAGGTCACAAATGTGAGAAAAATATAAACATTGTTGAAAATCAGCAAAAATATGAACATGAGACAGAGAAAGCTAAAGATTTAAGTGATTTTAACAATAATATCTCATACAGTGATGAAAATGAAGTCTATATATTGGAAAATGATTTTTCCTTCTTTGACAATCTAATATTAAGTATGGACTCAAATGTATCATTAATGAGTTTTGAAGATGCTGATATCATTAAAGATACACAAGCTGATAACTTAAGAATGACACCTATCATGGTTACAGCAAAAATCTATGGAGAAACTGTAAATATAGTTTTGGACACAGTAGCTTCTGGTTCTGTTATTTCTGCATGTATATTACAGAAATTTGATAGTAAATATAAGTCAAATATTGAAACCCTTCAGAGCAAAAATTGGATAAGGTTTGGATCATTAATACCCTCCATTGTTAAATACAAAGCAGCTGTTTTCTTCAATAATCAACATGGTTATGTAAGAGTAAATTTTGACTTAATAGTAATGGATAATACTAACTTTAGTAGCTGTTTTATCATTGGAAATGAAATTATGATAAAGTTTGGCGTAAAATTAGGCCCTGTTAAAAATAGTTTTACAATTGGAATGAATGTTAAAGGAAAGTTTAAAATAAATTCTTTTAACACAGTCTTGAACATTGATTCATTAGTAAAAACTCCTTGCAAAGGGAGAGAAACCAGTGAGGTGGAACTTCTGTAAACAGAAATTTCCAAAGCATCATTTTGCATTCAGATAAGTGAAACTGAGAAGAAAAATAATTTGGATTTAATTCAGGTATTTCCGATGGCTTTTGCACATAGGACCAATGAACTTGGCCTAGTAAAAGATCATGAAATAAAAATTAGTTTAACCTGTAATTGGATAATATTCCTGCTAGCCTTAAGAAGAAACCATACCCCAATTCACCAATGAAGAGGAAGGACATAGACAAGATTATTCAAATGCTGTTAAATATTAAAATTATTAAAAAGGTAGAAACTACACCAAAATATTGTGCAATATCACCAGTACTTATTTGTTATGAAAAAGATAAGGTAAAACTGTGTGGTAATTATGGAGCATTAAATAAATTCACAGTAGATGATATTTACCCCTTTCCAAGGATTGCCTCTATACATGCTACCCTGAAAGGTTCTAAGTACTTAAACTGCTTAGATAGAAATAAAGGGTATTATCAAATCCCTGTTGAAAAGAACTCACAGAAATTTCTATTGATAATAACACATATAAATTTATAAATATTTTAGGATGCCATTTGAACCAAAAAATACTCCTTCAGTATATCAGAAATCAATGGATATGAAATTTCATAATGAAATGATTGAAAGATGGCTAATGGTATATATTGATGACATCATAGTGTCCTCTAAAAGATATTATAAACACTTAATCCATTCAAAGAATTTATTTCAGAAAATTAATGAAATAAAAAATGAACCTTGCATTGAAAAAATGTAAATTTGAGTTTGAGTCTTTAAAGGTGCTTGGTCATATTGTATCTGGCTTAAATATATGTGTTGACCAAAATAAAGATTCTGCAATCAAGAATACTGGAATTCTTCAAAACTTTAAGGATGTACAATCTTTTCTTGGTATGTGTGGCTATCATAAACAATATATAAAGAGCTGATAATTAATTAGTGCACCATTGACCACACTTATAAAAAATCAGAAGCTTTCATTTGGAACAATGAAGGACAACAAGCTTTTTATAATTTAAAAGAATTTTTGATGACAGCTCCCATGTTGGGATTACCATTTCTTCAACTACCCTTTGTCTTGAACACTAATGCAAGTTTTATTGTTTTGGGTGCTTATTTTCATCAAAAACAACTTATTGAAGGTAAAATGTCAGAAGTAGTAATCTGCTATATTTCAAGAACTCCAAGAGGTAGTTAATTGACATATGAAGCTACTAAATTTGGTATGGGTTTATATATTATTGAAAACAATTAAGTTATGTAATTGTAAGTACCCCTTCAATGAAGGAGTTAATGTTAAGTATATGTAATGATGATATATTTGAAGGTCATTTTGACTTCCATAAAAATTATCCAGAGTAAAAAATACAGCTTGGTGGATTAACATGCCTGATGATGTTAAAAAGTATTTTGTGACATGTGATTCTTGTCAAAAATCTAAATGATTGACAGGTAAAAGAGCTGGCTTGTTACAACAGATTGAAAGACCAAAAGCTCCATGGGAGATAGCTAACATGGACTTTGTAACAGGTTTTCCAATAGTAGGGCATAAGATTTACAACTCCTGCTGGGTAGTTGTAGATAGGTTTAAAATTTTTTAAATTTATTCCAATAAACAAAGAGGTCTCTGAAAAGGACTTAGCTTTATTATGGTGGACACAAATATTAAACACAGCAGGGTTCCCCAAAGCAATATTTTCAGACAGATATCCAAAATTTACTTCTGACTTCTGGACATCACTTATATATTTTTCAGGTTGTCAATTAAAACTTTCTACAGCACACCATCCACAAACTGATGGGCCGGCAGAAAGAATGATACAAATTTCAGATTTTAGATAAAAAGATATTGTGCTTTTGGTCTTGACTTTAAATACAATAACAAATTCACTCATGATTGAGTAATCCTTATCCATAGTATGGAACTTGCATACAATACTACAGTACATTCTTTCACTGGAAAAAAGCCACTTGACTTATGGTTGGGCTATGTACCTAACACCTCTGTTAACACTATTAATAAATTACCAAGATTTTATATCCATCCAGATACAAAATCTTTACTTCAAATGCAACAATTATGCATAAATAATACTCAATAATGTATTAATAAGGCATTTGAGTATGGGGAGAAAAGATGTGATAAAGCTCATAAAGAAAAAATGTTCAAAGAGAGTCATGAATTCCTTGTTACTACACTACATTTCAATTTAGATGGTAATTTAAAATTTAAAAATCCATTCATTGGACCATTTGTAGTGAAAAATATGGTTGGTAACAATGCTGAAGTTATATTATATGCACCATATGACAGAAAACATCCAGTATTCCCTATTTCTCTTATAAAATCATACCATTCTAATGATAGTTCTCTACTTCTAATAAGATCAGGGAGGCATAAAAAGCAAACTTATTGACTATAATACACTTACAAGGACTGAGATAAATAAAAATTCAGTGAAACTTATAGAGATGACTGAGTAAGAGCAGCAAATGAAATAGATGGGGAAATATATATTAAAGCAGCTGTCTTTTTATAGAATTGGTGAATTAAAAAGTAGGATTTTTAAAGAGAGAAAAGTAATTTATTACTGCTACTATTAGACAAAGCAGAGAATTACAAATTGGATGATAGCTATTATGAGAATTGGATTTTTAAAACTACTATGGAATTTTTTTTGTACTCTAACACTGGGAGGAAGATTTTTGTGAAACTAATTATAGTGATAAATAGTAGGTTTAATTGATGTAAACATATTATGTTACAGCTAATTAACAGATATAGAAATTTAACTGAGTAAGATAATATTCTAGTATCAAATTAGTTTTAAAGATAGGTACTAAATGAGATTTGTGTAGAGGTTCAATTCTTAACAAAAAGCACCTTTAACTAATCCATCAGACTTCATCTTGTATTTCCAATTTTTTCTTTATTTTTTATAATATTATTTTGCTCTATCCTCTTGAGGTTTTATCCATCACACAGTACTTTTCCTTCAGTTTTATTACCTTCATCAATGAATTGAAAGTTAACATTCAGGTGACTTTTTTTCTTGTTTCTTGTTTTTCGTCTTTCTGGCTTAGGCTAACTTTTAAACTCACTCTTTGAAGTCCAACACACCTTAAATCTCTTTTTAAATCATACAAGCTGCTATCATATAGGTGAATTTCACTCATAAATGGTTTGTGGCACTTGGATGGCTGCTGATAAAAAGTTTATTTCTCTTTTTTTATTATTCTTTTATTTTTTGGTGAATCATCTTTATGAAAGCAGGGCTTTCATCTTGTGACATTTCATTATTATCAGTTAATTAGTTTGAAAGTCATTAAGATGGCCATTTTTAAGATTTGTAATTACATAAAATTCAGATAATGAAATAAAAATCTGATATGTAATTTTAAATCTATGAAAAAAAGGGAACAGAAGTGAGCTATTGGTTTATGATTGCTGTGTGCTACACTTAGGAGTTATATAAAAATATAGTGTCCAGAACACCTGTGTAACCAATGTACATGCTTACTCTCCCCAGTCCAATATGATTTTATATTTAAACTATATTTTCATAGCTACTAGTATACTTGAGATATTGGCTTAGGTTAGAGAGTTGAATTTCTAGTATTGGTTGAATGGGTCAAGTGACAGTAAAGATTGGTTGAGGAGTTAAATTCAAGTGTCAAAAACTTGCAGAATTCTAGATAAAAATAAATTAATTTCCCCTTACAGAAAAATGATTTTCCTATTCAAAAGGATCTAACCTTGGCCAATCTCCAAACTTTTTTAATAGGCCAATAATTTATTCAGTAAAAGAAAATTTTACTTTTTTAAATTTTTTTTGAAAATGTTTATGAATTTGTTGTATTGGTAGGCAAGTGATTTTGTCAGCCCAATTAAGTAATAATATTACTCAAAGTAATTTAAAAAATTAATTTTTAAGGCATTATAAAGATGATTTTTAATTACCAAAACAACCCCTCTTATAACCATCTTTTATAATTAACATACAGGAGTGAAATTAAAACCAATTCTCATTCTAGTAATAAGCAATGAATCATGTGAGATAAGAAGAAGAAGGAAAAGAAAAAATAAAATTAATCCCCAATTTACAAGTGAAATTGAGAAAATATCAAAGATAAAGTCTCATTTTTAAATGGTTTTAAAAACTTTTTGCTCCCAATAAAAGTCATGTGAGTATTATCATCTGATCTCACAAGTCATATTTAATGGAAATATTTTATATAGTAAGACCAAACTCATTCTTTTTTGAAATGATAAAGTATTGAAAATTATGAAAGATAAAATCTCAGTGAGATAACTGGCTAAAAAATGATTCCAAAAATTTTCTTGTCTAATTTTATTTTTTGTGAAAAAGATATGTTTCACAATTCTTTTACTTGCACCCACATACATGTGCAAAGGAAAAAGAAACACGTATATCAAATATTTCTTGAGATGTGAAGTCTTGGAAAGATGTGGATAATGTTAAAGTGGTAGTTTCTTCAAACCTTTAACAGTATCTGAATGGTATAAATCCACTTTGGAAAAGAAAAAAATTCTAAAACTATATTTTCTCCTAGAAATAAACATTTGGAAGATGGGAGGTGAGGAGAAGGTAGTGTTTCTGCATTGAAAGCATTTTAAGTCATTGGATTTAAAAAAGACTCCAAAACATATATAAAAGCATTTAATGTGACAAATCTACTACTAATTGATGATGCTAAATCAGATGAGCAAGAAGTATATTTTTTCTTACAACAATGAAAAAATAAGAGTGGTATTTTGTGATGTATCAGATGAGTAAACCCATTTAGATATGCCTGCTAAAAATAATAGATAGATAAATAAGTAATTAATAAATAATCTGAAAGATTGAAAAAAAATTAAAAACTTACAAATTTTTAATCCCAAATTGATGCTAGAGTGAGAACAACAACAAAATTTTATTTTGAGTGTTAAAAATTAGTTCAGAAGCAAGCATCTGAACTATCAGTCAGCTATTTCTATGGTTGGTGAGATTCCTGTATTTGTCACACCATGTCTGTCAGGCTGAGTTCAAGAACAGAGATGTGAATAGCTTGATTATTCAGTTGTCTAGAAGATTTTAATGGTCCAGTATGAATAATGGTGTCCAAATACATTTAAGTATTAAAATATAATTCAATATAAAGGTCTCAGTAATTTAATCTCACTAATTATAAATGGTATACAACTTAAATTTGGTAGAAAAATAGAATTAATGATTTAAAAATAATATTTAAAAGACCTTAATAGTACTTATGATTATGCATTGCAATTGATTGGTTATATGTTCAAAATGTGATGTAAAAGATTGTAGAATAAAAGCCAAAAAAACTCCTCCTTATATACCCGTAAAACCCTGGTGTCCAACCCTTGTTTCCCAAACACACTACACTGCTATCCCTGGCCATTAAAGCCCTCTGAGGGAACTGATCTATTCATGTCACACATTTCAAGAAGTATCACAGGCCTAGTAAACAAAGGACTTTTCCCACACAAAAGAAAAATGGGATGATCTATCAAAAGATAGAATTAACCCAAAAAAAGAATATTAAAAGGAAAGAAAAGAATCAAAATTAACTTCTAAATAAGTGGGATCAATTTTAGAAATTAAAAACCTAATAACAACAGTTTTTCCCATTGAAATTCCCATTTAAAAATACCCAATATAGCTTTTAGACCCATTAAGAAACTAGAAAAGGACATGGAATGTGGGGTGACTGTATTCAGAGTCTTGGAAGGTGCTTTCATAGGTAAATATTTGACTATTTTTGTCGGTCAGTCGTCTAGAAGAAGGTAAGAAAATTAGGGGAAAAGGAGGAGAGAAGGAGGAGGACAAGGGAAAATAAAAGGAATAATTTGTAATAGTATATTTAATTTTATTTAAGAGGGAAAACAACGGCGAGCAACTTTGAGAGATGACAAAAGCTTAGTATTTATTAATAATAATATTATTTAATGTAAGGGTTCTGCGCGGAAAACACTTTTAATTACTATCAGACTTAAAGCAACCTTTAATTTGTTATATAGACTTTTAATTAGATTTGTATTACTAATAAAAAAAATATAAACGTAATAAAATAGTTATTTAATTTGTTGAGTGTTTAATAAGTGATGAGGCTATAGGGGATTATCCAAGGCCCTTTTATAGGCAATGGGTCCTCTGAAGCGCTACTATATTTGTAAATAAAATGATTAGAATAGAATAAAACAAATATATCAAAGAGCAAATGAAACATAACAATATAGAGAAAAACATGAAATAATTAATTAAAACCCCAATTAAGAATCCAATTTTCCCGCCATTAATTCCCAAATCAGTAAGTGAAAATAGTGAATAACTAAACAAGATTGGAACATAAGAACTATGAGAAAAATAATTCAAAACAGATGGTACAGTCTGATTAAAGGATATTTTAAGTCACCACACAATATGGGGGGCGGACTTGCTAGCAAGTCCGCAACCTTGGACCCAAACTCACCATAGATTGAACACACATTGAGCTATTGATAAAGGAACCATACAATCAGGGATGAAAACCACTCAGCAGAACAGTTTTAGGTGGGTGTTCAAGTAGAGTTCAGTATGGGTTCAGTATGAGTTCAGTCTGAGTTCCATCTGAGTTGCATCTGAGTTCAGGTTGAGGACTTGCTAGCAAGTCCACCCCCTATATTGCGTAGTGAGTGAAACAAAAAATACTTTGACGCAACAAAACATGTAATTAATCTCAATTTAGTATAAATTAATTTATTTGTTTTTTCTAACACAATTAAGGGTCCAAAGAAGCGTCATTAATTATTGTTTAGTATTATATGAGAGGTATTATTTAATATATAAATTTAAGTAATTAATTTAAATATATTATAAGTCAATTTTACACTTATAATTATAATATATGTTTTTCAATTAATTAAATATAAATTTATAATTATTAAATACATAAAAATGCGCCATTATTTGTAGAATATATTATATTATGTTCAATTTAACTGTATATAAAAATTTATATAACCAATAAATTTAATGTAACACTTGTATATAATAAAATACTTATATAATTTTATTATGCAATAAAATATTAAGTTATATTCATTAAATACAATTCTTACCCACTCTTTCAGGTTTTATAAGTTACATATCATTTACTGGACTCCTGGAATAGCCTGGCTGACACTCCCTCACTCTAAAAAAAACAATAAAAAAAAATGCTAAGATTTTTTATTTTTGTATTTTTTCAACAGAGTAGGCAGATTCGAAATTTCCTTGCCAGGTATCCATGCATCATGTTCAGATGATTTGTTCTTATATCTCAATAAATATTCAGTACCTCTCTCAGAAGTGATAATTCTATCATTGAGAATTTTATCAATTTCTGCTGTTTCTGTGACTTCCTGAGGGTTCTTCTTAGGTCTTCCTCTTCTTTTTGGAAATAAGTCACTGTTGGAAGTATAAGGCTTAAGTAAAGAAATGGGAAAGACAGGATGTTTCCTATCATATGGAGAATACAATACAACTTCTACTGCATTATCACCAACCATTCTTTTAACAACAAATGGTCCTACAAAAGGATCTTTTAATTTGTGGTTACCTTGTAAATTGAAATGGACAGTAGAGATCAACACTTCATCACCCTTGTTAAATGTGTATTCTTTATGGGATTTATCCCATCTTTTCTTTTCATATTCAAATGCTTTATCAATAAAGTTTTGAGCATGTTTTCTGCATAGCTGTTGCATTTGCATAAAAGATTTTACACCAGGGTGTAGTTCCAACTTAGGTAATTTATTATTGAGAATCTGAGCAGGAGTGTTTGGGACATAACCTAACCAAAGCTCAAAAGGCTTTTTCTCAGTGACAGAATGAACAGTGCTATTATATGCAAATTCAAGACCAGGCAAAAGAGTGACCCAATCATGAGTAAATCTGTCATTGTCTTTATATTCTAAACCAAAGGCACAATACCTTCTAATCATATCTTCCAGAGTTTGAATCATTCTTTCAGCTAGACCATCAGTCTGAGGATGGTGAGCTGTAGACAATTTTAACTCACAGCCACAAATATCCATCAAAGAGGTCCAAAACTCAGAACTGAATTTTGGATCCCTATCAGAGATAATGGCTTTTGGAAAACCAATAATATTAAACATGTAAGACCACCATAAGAAAGCTAATTCTTTGGTGGATACATCTTTGTGGGTTGGAATAAATTTGCACATTTTTGTGAATCTATCCACTATTACCCAACAAGAGTTAAAGCTGTCTTTACCTGCAACAGGAAGACCAGTGACAAAATCCATATTAATGATTTGCCAGGGAGCATTAGGTGCTTCAATATGTTGTAATAACCCTGCTCTCTTACCTGTTAACCTTTTAGATTTTTGGCAGGAATCACAAGATTCAACATATAATTTTGTGTCTTCAGACATATTAGCCCACCATGCAGTGTTTTTGATTCTAATCAATTTTTTTTCAAGATCAAAATGACCAGCTAATATGTCATCATGACAAAGTTTGAGGATAGTTTCTTTCATTGAAGGAGGAATAACAATTACATTGGTAAGCTTCCTTCTATAATATATATAACCATCTTCAATAGAGAACTTTCCTTTATTTAAAGCATTTTGGTACTTTGCAGGAAAAGTTTTTATTAATGCTTGAATTGAAGCATTCTTAGGATCATTCAAAATAGTAACCAATTTATTTAAATCAGAATCTTTATCATAGGAATCCAGTATTAACTGTAATAAATCTTCTTCCATATCAACTATAAATATACCATGGATATGAACAGTATCATCTTCAGATACATAAGCAGGATTGGAGTCATTATTTGGCAGAGGCAATCTGGAGAGCATATAAACATTAGAGTGAACATTTCCAGCTCTATGGATAATAGTCATCCTTCCTCTGTATTCTTGAACAGCAAGTTGCCACCTGAACATATGTCTGTTAGGTGTCTTGAGGTTTAAGAGAGATTTCACAGCACTACAGTCAGTTACCAACTCAAATTTTTGGTCATCCAAATAGTAATGAAGTTTCTCAAGAGCCCAAACAACTGCTAAGCACTCCAATTGAGTGGCACCATATTTCAATTCACTATTTCTTAAGGTTCTTGAAATATAACAAATTACAACCTCTGAGGATTTATCATTAATAATTTGCTTTTGGTGAAGGGCAGCACCCAGACCAATAAAGCTAGCATCTGTATAAAGGACAAATGGCTTGTTAAAATCTGGAAGAGCCAATATAGGGGCTGTCATTAAGCAACTTTTTAATGTATCAAAAGCTTTCTGACAGTCATTATTCCAGAGAAAAGCAACATCTTTTCTGGTCAGTTTTGTAAGAGGCAAGGCTATGACCTGATAATTTTTAATATATTGTCTATAATAGCCACACATACCCAAAAAACTTTGGATTTCTCTTACAGAAGTTGGTGCTTTCACATTTTGAATGGCAGCAACTTTATTATGGTCTACACAGATTTGTAAGCCTGACACAACATGGCCAAGGACTTTCAAAGATTGAAAACCAAATTTACACTTTTTTAAAGATAAGGTCATATTGATTTCATCCATTTTTTGGAAAACTCTATTCAAGTGAATCATATGTTCATCAAAAGTTTTAGAAAAAACAATAATATCATCAATATAAACCATGAGCCAACCTTCAATAATTTCTTGATGGAAAGTGTTATCCATGACTTTCTGGAAAACTGAAGGAGCATTTTTAGGGCCAAATGGCATCCTAACATATTTATATATTCCCATATGAGTAGCAATAAGCAAAAAATTTTGAGAATTTTTCTCAACTGGAACTTGATGATAACCTTTATTACCATCCAGAAAACTAATAAATTTTGCACCTTGCAAGGTAGCATGTATTGAATTAATTCTGGGTAAAGGATAAATATCATCAACAGTATAAGTATTTAAAGCTCTGTAATCTCCACATAATCTAGCTTTATCTTTTTCATAAGAAATCAAGACTGGGGAGATGACACAATATTTGGGGGTGACATCCACTTTCTCAATGATATTCATTTTCAATAATGTTTCAATATTATCTTCAATATCTTTTCTCTTTGATGGATAAGCAGGATACGGTTTTTTCTTAAGGGAAGGAGGAATATCACTCAAATTACAGGATAAGGTAATTTTCATCTCTTCCTGAACAATTCCCAAGACATGAGAACCATGAGCAAAAGCCATAGGGAAAGAGGTAATAGAGGCAACAATAGAATCCTTTTGTTCACTAGTCAACTGATCACCAAAAGAAGCGGTATTTATTTCATGTAATAAATCATCCATTTCAGTTGTTGTTCTACCTTTACACTGGATCAGTGAGCTACAAGATTTCATCAAATGCCCAGAAGTTCTAGGAGAGGAAATTTTGAATTTTCTTTTCCCATTCATTCCTAAGGTAAAGCAATTATTTGCTGGGTCCAGTTTCACACCAAACATGGTTAAAATATCATTTCCCATAATAAACAAATTGCTCAAATTATCATTTTTCATGACAAAAAACTCACAAATAGCTCTGACAAAACCACCATTATATTTGAAGAATACAGAGGTTTTGTATTTGCCAATAGGAAATAAGGTAGAACCATACCCTCTCCATTTTTCAGAAGTTATAGGTAATAATTTACTCAAATATTCCTTATCCACTGAAGCCAAAGCTTTTTCAGATACTACACTTCCTCCAGCACCAGAATCAAGAACTACATCAACATTTTTACCATTTATGATAACAGGTGCCTTTAAAGAGGATATAGGAAAAGAATTGTTAGTAATATCTTTAATTATCTCAGCATTTTCTACTGAAGATAAATTCAATACACATTCTTCAGATATATTATTTAAATAATGGACATCATGTTCCAACATTAAAACATCTTTAACAGATTCATTGTCATAGGAGATATTACTTTCACAGTCACTGGAAGAATTATTGACATCAAGTTCAACTTCATCAGTGTTTTCATTTTGTTCAACAAGATGAATTTTCTTGTCACAAACATGACCCTTCTGCCACGGTTTGTTACACTTATAACAAGTATTTGTTGCATATTTTTTAGGTGCAACTGGGGCAGAGGGTTTACCAGATTTTTCTGGGAGCTTTATAGAAGGTTTATTCTGATCATTATAAGATTTACTAAGGTAATTCTTTGGTTCATATCTATGGTTGAGTAGTACTTCATTACAGATATTAATGAAAGAAGAATTTTCCCTTACATGCTCAGTTCTAGCAACAATCAAATCCCTAAGAGAATTTGGTAATTTATACAAGATTTTATCTCTCCAAATATCATAATCCAACTTTGGATCAATTTCTCTAAGGATTTTAGTTATTTTCATCAGAAAAACAATGGGCTTTTCAACAGAGGAGGATACATATCTAGTATTCTCATACAGTCTCTGCTGAGCTAACCTGAATTTTGAACCACCAAACTGATTCTCAATCAAGGATTTCCAATCATTCCATATATAATGATTGTTATCTAAGAGTACAGATTCATACCACATCAAGGCTACATTGGAAAATAAAGAAATTAGCTTAGAAACAATTTCCTCATCAGGTAGTTTATAAGATCTCTTTAAATTATCAATTCTTTGGATAAAGTGTTGCCAATCAAAGGAAGAATCACCATCAAAGGTAGGATATTGGTCTAACTTAGGCCAATTTTTCTGACTACTGGGATGGTCCACTTTTTGGTTTGAATTATTTATTATTAATAATTCCTGAAGTTTAGCCAGGTGTTCAGAAATTTCATTATTTACAGAAACAGCTGGTGCATGACCATCACAAGATTTTTTGCTAGTAGCAAAAGATTTTACAGACTCATTGTCGGTTTGTTTAATGGTTGAAATATGAGGAAGAAAGGATGAACCTTGCTCAGGTTTTTCCCTTTATTTTTATGAAGCTTATTTACAGAAATCTCATTTAAATCATTATTGATGGTTAAGGTTGAGAACTTTTCCTGTAGGTCAGACACATAGTTTCTTATTCTTGGAATTTCAGACATCTGGTCATTTACTTTTGCAAGAGATAGAACATTTCTGTCCTCAGAAACTGAGTGTTTGGTACTTAGTGCATGGAAATCATTTTTTAGCTTCTTAAACTCATTTTGCAGAGATTTTATTTCATTCTTGAATGAATAATTTTCCTCAATAAGGGGTTTCAATTCACTCAAGGTCTTATGTAGACTGATATTTCTATCTGAGATAGCTCTATGGTCACTTCTTATTTGTTTTTGTTGACTAAGAACAATATTCAAGGTTTCTTTGATTTTTAAATAAGCTGTATCTTGTACAGAAGAACTCACTTTACATTGCAAGTGTAAATTATTTAATCTATCATTTTCATGGATTAACACATCTCTCACATGTTTGTCTTTCACAATATTAAAATCAAGGGTATCTTTCAATATTTCCTCAGAAGTTTTTTCAATTAAGGTATAGATTTCAGGGGGAACAGAATCATTTTTAATTGCAAGAGAGGGATTAATTAAAGATGTAGAAGTTAAATGTAAAGGTTCATCAAATGACAATTTGCTAATTACATCAATAGGGCTACTAGTTACAGGAAGCTGTCTTTTAACAGGTTTAACTGTTCTTTCACCATGTTCAATAATATTACCTGCAGAAGAAGATTTATTAGAAAACATACCCAAGTGACTATCAACCAAATTACTTACCATGGCAGAGGAGGAAACTTCCCCTGGGACTGGGTTTGGGATGGTGCTTGGGCCTTCTTTCTCCTGCCTTGTTGGTAGGGATGAGGAGGTGGATGGAAATTGGGTGTTCTGGATGGGCCAGGCTGATGATGAGGAGGGTGTTGCACATTCTGTTGGTAGTTACTCATTAGATAATCCCATTTCCATTGCTCTACTTCCATAGTATTTGGATTTTGGATGGTTGAGCTGGGTGGCTGTGAAGGTTGAGCCTGAAACTGAGGCTGATTGGGAGGCAACTGAGGAGGGGCCTGGGCCTGAATCTGGTTCCTGAGTTCTTGGACCTGATCCCACAATGTGTCTACCTTTGCTTTGTACGTCATATTTTCTGTCTTCAACTCTTTTATATGACTCGATAGGTTGCTGATTTGTTGTGGCAGAGGAAGCTTTTTTATTTTGAAGCCTTTTGGAAGACCTTCTTGAGGCACTAGAGGCTTTACTTCCTTCTGTGGTACTGGGGGAAGGGGGTTTGGTTTGTTTTCATTTCCTGTCATTTCCACATCCTGCAGTATGTGAATTCTTTGTGTTAGTATAAGATTTTTTATGACCAGCTTTAGAAGAACTTACAGTGTCAGCATCATATTCAATTTCTATTTCATCCACTTGCATGTTATCCATTTTTTCTGCCAAATTGTTGGACATACTAGTGGGAAGATTTTAATTTACTTATTATTTATTAAAAAAAATAATAAAAGTTAGTCAATAATTGCTCCAAATAATAATAAAAAAAAATTTTATTCATTAAATTATAGAAAAAAAAATTTCAATATAAAGTAATAATTATATAAAATTAATTTTTTTTTAAAAAAAAAATGGATTGCAAGGTTAAATTGGGAATAACAATCAAGTTAATTCAACCAATTAATTACCAATATTAAATATGGCAATATATATGGGACTAAGCACAAAGTACTTTTAAGTCAACCAAAATTAACAATAATTAATAATAATAATAAAATTAAATTAATAATTCAATTTATATTAATAAAAATGTCAATTCTTCTAGGACTAAGAGGATTTAACACTCTATAATGGTCAACTAGGAAAAAAAAATATTTAATATTTAAACACTTACACTCAGTGAATCAGCAATTAAGCCACAATCACTGTTATTGCAATAAAAATATAGTAATATGAGTGAGAGGCGCAAAGGTGAACTTACTATAGTGATCGAAAAATCACTTCAAAATAATATAAAAATTAATATAATATAAACCTAAGATATAGAACCCAAGTTCGAAACACAGTCACGGAAAAAGTTTTGTTTTTGCTAGGTGGTCCGTGCGTTTTGTCGTTCGTCGCCAGTCTCGATTGTCGTCGTCGTTTGGAAAGGCCCCCAGTTGTCGGTCAGTCGTCTAGAAGAAGGTAAGAAAATTAGGGGAAAAGGAGGAGAGAAGGAGGAGGACAAGGGAAAATAAAAGGAATAATTTGTAATAGTATATTTAATTTTATTTAAGAGGGAAAACAACGGCGAGCAACTTTGAGACATGACAAAAGCTTAGTATTTATTAATAATAATATTATTTAATGTAAGGGTTCTGCGCGGCAAACACTTTTAATTACTATCAGACTTAAAGCAACCTTTAATTTGTTATATAGACTTTTAATTAGATTTGTATTACTAATAAAAAAAATATAAACGTAATAAAATAGTTATTTAATTTTTTGAGTGTTTAATAAGTGATGAGGCTACAGGGGATTATCCAAGGCCCTTTTATAGGCAATGGGTCCTCTGAAGCGCTACTATATTTGTAAATACAATGATTAGAATAGAATAAAACAAATATATCAAAGAGTAAATGAAGCATAACAATATAGAGAAAAACATGAAACAATTAATTAAAACCCCAATTAAGAATCCAATTTTCCCGCCATTAATTCCCAAATCAGTAAGTGAAAATAGTGAATAACTAAACAAGATTGGAACATAGGAACTATGAGAAAAATAATTCCAAACAGATGGTACAGTCTGATTAAAGGATATTTTAAGTGAAACAAAAAATACTTTGACGCAACAAAACATGTAATTAATCTCAATTTAGTATAAATTAATTTATTTGTTTTTTCTAACACAATTAAGGGTCCAAAGAAGCGTTATTAATTATTGTTTAGTATTATATGAGAGGTATTATTTAATATATAAATTTAAGTAATTAATTTAAATATATTATAAGTCAATTTTACACTTATAATTATAATATATGTTTTTCAATTAATTAAATATAAATTTATAATTATTAAATACATAAAAATGCGCCATTATTTGTAGAATATATTATATTATGTTCAATTTAACTGTATATAAAAATTTATATAACCAATAAATTTAATGTAACACTTGTATATAATAAAATACTTATATAATTTTATTATGCAATAAAATATTAAGTTATATTCATTAAATACAATTTTTACCCACTCTTTCAGGTTTTATAAGTTACATATCATTTACTGGACTCCTGGAATAGCCTGGCTGACAATTTTAGTGAGTTCAGGAAATTTTAGTTGTGATTGTGAATTGTGACTGTTAATCTTGAGGCTAATGCAATTATTAGTGCATATAAGGAGGTCAGTGCATGTGTAATGCAATTAGGAGACTAAATAATTGCCTCTTTCCTAATTTAGAATGATTACAGAAATTTTGCATGTTCCCAAGTGAGGAATTAAAATAAAATTACTAAATTCTTAACTAATGAAGATATGCACATGGGATAAATGCAGGCAGCATAAGGCCAGTACACATAATCCAATTCTAGTGTAAATCTTCATCAATTTTTAAAAGTCTTATTTTAAGAAATTTAAGTAGCCAAATCAATTTCTTTGAATAAGGAAAATTGATCTTTCAAAGCACAAATTTTATATAATTAAATATATAGCGCATATATTCAGCTTTTAAGTGATTTAAAGTGCATTTATCAGTTATTTCAACATAATAATGTAAAAAAAGTTTTAAGACCACTTAAAAATTATGTAACATTATTTCTAAGGTACTTAAGAATATTATAACTTATTCCCATGAAATATTAAGTACATAAGACCTATAAAAGGTTGGTATGTATATGTATCTAAGGCATTCTAGTGTCATATACTGTAGTATATGACTTATTTCACTTATGTATACATATTGTATACACTTAATTATTGTATATATGCTTAATGAATGTGTCTAGAATATTTTATATGCTTATTTTACTCAGTCCTGGTTATATCCAGGCTGAAAAAATACAAGTTTCCAGTCTGTACTTTGACACCTATTGGAATATCAGGATTCCCAGTATAATTTCTCTAATTGAGTGAGCCAGGCTTAGGACTTTGATAAATTATTTACATCCTAAAAAGATATTCTTAATATTAGGATTGCTGAAAACAGATTAAGAATCAAAAAAACCTGAGCTTACCATTTTTGGTCTATTTCTTTCAATAAAAACAAAACTTTGAAATCTCTTGGTGATTTTTCAGAAAGATCTGAATCAAAGTAAGCATTTTTCTCTGTTGAGAACACACCATTATTAATAATCTCCACTTTATATGTAGATTCTGCAGGGGAATAAAATGGAAACTAGAATTTGGATTTAGTTCACATACTGAAGTTAATCAATTCAGTATGTGAGCTGAACCCAATATTTATTTTCCATACCCCCCCCCTGTTTTCATTTAAATCAGCTTATTTTTACAATAAATTTCCCAAGAATAGATAATTTTTGTCTCTTGATAGCTTTCTGTATTTAAATAAGCTTTATCATTTCTAAATCTTGATTCAAAAGACTCCAAATAAAAAGTAGCTTTTCAGCCTGCAATTGAACTTGTGTGCATGTTTGAGGAGATGAATCGGAGATTTTCTTTCTCTTTTGAGAGTTATTCACAGGATTATTATTAAGTAAATAGAAATGGGGAATTAAGTGTATATGAGGATAGAGTCTGAGCCTTCATTTTTATTTCCTGAGGAGCCCAGATTACTATTAATATTTCCTTAATGCACTTCAGTATGTAAAAAGGACTTTTGAAAAACCAAAGACATCTTTTTTTCTAAGAATATTCTAAAAAATTTAAATAAATTTTTTTTTAAAAAAATAAGGAAAGAGAGAAAGTAAGAACTTGAAATTAACTTTCTTGATCCAGGTACAGAAACAAGAAATGAAGAAAAATGAATAATCGTTTTAAATTTAAAAAACAACAAAAAGGTGAAGCTTATAATTAAGTTTCTTGATCTGGGTAGACAATCCAAAAATGAGGAAAAAGAAATGATTAACATGATTGAGAAAGATGGAAGAAAATAAGGTGAGGGGGGAGATGAAATGGGTTGTGATGAAGATGAATGATAAGGGTGGGGAGATGTGTTATATCAATTTCAATAAAAATGAGGTGGTGTCATGTGATATCAAGAAAAACTAATAATAAAATTTAAGTTAAACTAAGTTAAATTAATTATTATATTTGAAATTGGGCCTCATTCTGGATGGGAAACATCTGAGTTGGACTGTTTTCTCCTGTATTTTCAATAGAGAAAAAAAAGCAGCTGGTGGAGAAATTTGCAATTTGTTTATCTAAAACACCAAGATTTATTGAAGAGGCTGTATTATAATGTCCATTTTTTTATAATTTTAAAAGTTTTTTAATAAAAAAAATAAGTATTAAGATTTAATCATAATACTTTAAGATGAAATTTATTTAATAATTTTCAGCCAAGGGATTGAGATGGAATTATTTAAAGCACATAACAGTATCTCACTTAAAATAATAAATGAAGAAAATAAAGCTTATTTAAAAAATCTCAGAAATAGGAACCTTCTGAGTTCTAACTCACCCAAACCTTTTGAAAGTTAATATAACCCTCACAAGGAAAAAAAAATTGGTACCTCTTAGCAACTTCCTCCCCCCAATTGAGCTTACATAGTTCAGTCCGAGATGGGCACCTTCTAGCAGATGTTAGATTTTTTTTCTGGTTCCTAGCTTTAAAGAAAAATTAAGGAGAGAAAAAATTATAAATGAAAGGAAAAAGAATCTGGGATGAGAAATGATAAAATTTTCCCCCCTGTCCTGTATAAAAAACCTTACCTTTTTTTTCTACAACTTTAATTTTTTTTCCTCTACTAACTTTTTTTTAATTTCTGTTTTCTTTCTTTTTATTTTTCCCACTCAAGAAGTTTTCTATGAATTTTATTCACTCATATGTATATATTTGTCAGCCAGTAATTTATTTAATACATTCAAACTGGTCTGATAAAATTTTTTACTCAATCATTATTTAGATAATTATTGAAAATATTATAAAATTAATATTTTAAGTTCTTTAAGTATTATAATTTATTATGTAACAAAATTATTTATCTATAATACAACTTATTTATTTAAGTTATTAATAAATTTCCTTAACTAAAAAATCATTATTTTATTTATTTTTTAATTTAGTTTAAAGGGAATTAAATTATGGCAAGGTTGTAGACTTAAGTCCTTGGATATTACTGGGACTCAGACCTTTCTTGAAGCAGGATAGAGGTGGGCCAGGGAGAGAAATAGAGGGTCTTTAGTATTTCCTTGGAGCTCTAAGGGATTTAATTTTATTAAACTTTGATTTTTTAATTAAATATTTGATATAAAATTGCATTAAAATTATTTTATTATATTTTGATTCTCTTATTAAACTCTGACTCAAAACATGAAAGGTTTATTCTAATTTCAGCATTTAATTCAATTAAATTATATATTAATTACACTTTTTTTTATATTTAAGCTTATCAATGACTTTGTTGGCTTCAACAAATTTCATGTTGTACTTACTACCTAGTATTTAAAGGGTCCTGTTTGTGTTGTTTTAAAGTATCCATTTAAATCTTTTATTATTATATCTTAATTAAAAATACATCAACAAAAATCAATATTGCTATTGGAGTAATTATAAGTATATTATTTACTGACATAAATTATGAAACAAATTTCTGAGGTAAATAATTAATAACTTATAACTCATTTAAGATATACTACTGTTCAACATGAAGGAAATATTATATTTATTAAAATTACTACAATATATTATTATATTTTCTACTCTAGCCTTACATCTTCCTTTATTATTATCTACCTCATCTAAAATCCTTACCATCCATACTGTACAAGCCAACAATAGTTATGATGAGCTTAATTCTTTATATAAACTGGAAAAGTCTTACAATAATCATGCCATATATACAGAATTTCTCTAAAAAAAGGAAAAAAAAATTAATATTCACTTAATTTCAAAAACATTAAGTGCATGTAATATTTTTAAAAAATCAAGCTTTTGAAATTCACATAATTATTTTGAGATTTGTTCTTGTTTGATTTATTTTTAAGATATAGAAACAAAGCATCAATAAGAGGGGGTTTCACTTTTGGAAAATCAGCACTTAAACTTGGTAAATGAGTTAATTATTTCAAGAATGCTTACAAGTTTTGACGTCAAATAATTTTTTTCAATTTTTTTCTCATAAAAATCTTCATCTATTGATATTTCAATCACATTTTTTGCTATAATAATCTTTTCAAGATATAAGAAGATTGACATAATGATTCTGCATCCAATGGGCCACTTATATTCAATAGGGGGTATCAAAGTTAGAAATCTTCCATATCTAAATACCTCTTTTCTCCACCAAATCATCTATGATTATTTTTTAAAATATGCCATATTGTGCCTTAAAAATACATTTTGACTGAGAATTAAGGTCAAGTTTGTGGCTTTTATTTTGTGTTGTGAAATACTTTTAAATATTTACAAATTTCTAACTTTGACACCCCTTAATATCAAAGTGAAATTGATAAAATTATAGCCATTTCAATTTAATAGGGGGTGTCATTTCTGGAAAATCTGCACTTAATTTTTACCAAATCCATACTTATCAAAGTGCAGATTTCCAAAATACACTAGCCCCAACAGTGGCATGTTTCAAAAGTGAAATAAGTCACTTATTTCACTCAAATTTTCACTTTCACAACCAAAAGTGCTTATTTCACCATAAAAACACATTTCATTGATTTGTCAGTATTATCCAACTCATACACAGCACTCCACAGTATAACACTCCAAAACTCAAAAGAGTTGTGTATCATTTACATTTTCTATACCATATAAGAGTCATGCCTTCCTTGCTCTCAAATCATGATAAACTACATCAATAACCAAGCTTCATAGCTCTTGATCTCCTCTTTGATTCTAATTCTAATTCTGATTGGGATCTTTAAGATTTTTTTTTTATCAAAAATGGCCAGAAAACATTACCTTATTTATAGAAAGCCTCAAGTACTTCATACCTCTAAGTACACCATCCAGATGCTTCTTAACCTATCTTTGCCTAGTTTTAGACAGCTATTCATGATCACCCCATGTTTCATAAAAATTCTCAAAAACAAAAAGGTGAACCTTCAATTCAATTGGCCATAACACAATTTTTTTAGGCTCCAATGGTACTGGAGCTACCTTGAGACATTTATAAAATTTCTTTGATTGATGTTATGTTTCAATTAATAGCTATACCAAATGAAGAATCACTTCTATTCTTTCCTTATATTCCCAATGGCTTTCTTTGCCAGCCAAAAAAGAAATACTTGAATAATCTAAGTTTATTCAAGTAAAAGGTTTCATGGAATGTATTGTTTTTTTTGATAGTACAACTATTCCACTAAGTCAGAGACCTGCTCAAGGTGGAAACACCTACTTTTACCAAAATTAGATGTAGCATTTTTTTTCTGTTTTAAATAGTGCCATTCCTTTTGTTTTCCAGGTATGTTTTATGTAGAAAAATGTTTCATTACCCACCACACAATATGGGGGGCCAACTTGCCAGCAAGTCCCCAACCTTTGACCAAAATTAACCACAGAATGAACACACATTGAGCTATTGGCAAAAGAACCATACAATCAAGGATAAACACCACTAAGAAGAACAGTTTTAGGTGGGCTTTCAAGTAGAGTTCTGTATGATTTCAGTCTGAGTTCCATCTGAGTTGAGGTTGGGAACTTTCTAGTAGGTGCACCCCCTATATTGTCTAGTGACTTGGTCTTGTTTTTTTAACAAAAAATAATCAGGTAACATAAAAATCTGGTAAGTTTTTGTATTCATGTTTGCAATCTAAAATTCATCTGTATAAGCATTTAAATCTCTATATGTCTAATGTAAAATTTATACTCCTTTCAAATTTATAAGTCTAACATACAAAAAATTGCTTTTCTTCTAACTTTTTTTACTAAATTCTCAATTCAAAAAAATGAATGCAATTCCTCCCTCCACATTTTATCCTAGTAGGGGTTCCAGAGTATCACATTTTAATTAAAATGCATATATCAAAAATAAATAAGTCATTCAGAGAAAGACACAAGGATAAATTAATAGACTTTAAGAAAATAAATGTGAATCACAAGAAAATTCAAGAAAACAAGTCACAAACTAATGTAGACATGATACCACAGCAGCACAGCTTGAAAGTCTAAAGCCTCAAGTAAGTGAAGTGGATAAACAACTTGTATATGCTAAATTATGACATTGAAAGAGAAAAATGACAAACTTTCTTTGACCTAATACTTTAAATATAAAATATATAGAAATAGAATATTCACTTATTTTAACATAATTCCACAATGATAAACACAAAAAATAAAATTAAAAAAGACACCAAAAGTGTACCAAATTAAATCTAAAAATTCACCAAGAGTGCAAATGAAATTAGTGAACTTGAGATTTGCTTCAGAATTTCAAAATGAATGTTACTATTATTCAAATTTTTATGATATAAGCATTTCAGAAGCTTTATTTTTTATGTATGTAATATCAAAGCAAAAATAAAGTAAAACAGTGCAAAAAAAAGACTAGACTTTAAAAGTCAATATCTCAGCAACCACTGAACCAAATTTAAAACTTTTTGTGGGAAATGGAAGGTAGGCTTCAGGAAAGTCATTTTTACAAAGGAAATTCTATTTAAGTCAACTTAAATCCAATTCTGAATTTTTTCAAAATTGCATAAATATTTTAGAAGTGATAGTGAAAATGATAACAAGTCACCAGAAAAAAAACATGGGCACCTGATAGCAGGTGTCATTCCCTATCTTTGAATTAACTCAATTTCAGCTCAGCTTTAATTCTTCTGGAAAGACTTTTCACTAAACAATGAGAAAACTAGCTTGCGGGACATCAAATCACATTTACTCTTAAATCAAAACACAATATAGGGATAGGCACCTGCTAGCAGGTTCCACATGATTTTTTGTGGTGAGTGGAGTTAAATAAGTCCACCATTATCCAGGTAAGGGTCCTACATATATTTGAGTATGTATTCTTTATAAAAAGAAAAATATATCAGATAGCCATGAAAAACAAAAAGGATTTGGCACTTACTTTGATAGAAAGATAGGAAAAAATAGATTGAGAAGGAGCAAAGTTGAAGTTTTGTGGAAATTGAATATGGAGTAAATGTAATGCATAAAAAAGAGCTTTGAAGCATCACATGCGATAGGAATGAAGTGGAAAAGGAAGGGATGTTTTGGACAACATGTGGTTGTGAAAGAAAAAATTAGGAAAAAAGTGCTGATTTGAGGTCATAACTGACACTGATTTTTGAAATAAGTGGCTTTTTTTGCAAAATTTAAGTGCTGATTTGCTATTAAATCTGCACTTAAGTTAAGCACAGATTTTACAGAACTGAGACCCCTTAATAAGTGTTTATTACAAATAATTGCCAGGTCTCAGTCAAATTTTTAGCTAAAATCATTTTTTCAAGATATAGAAAAGTTAAGAAGACAAATTCAAATCTAATGAGCTATTCAGACTTAAAATTGGATTTAAATTGAAATATTTAAATCTATTTTAATTTAACATGTGTTTTTCACTGATAATGTGCATATCTCACTCAATTGTTTAGCTTAAATCATATTTTTATGATATTTAAATATTAATCTGATGGTTCCAAAATCTAATGAGTTATTCAGACTTAAAATTGGAGTTAAATTGACATAGTTAAATCTATTTTAATTTAACATGTGTTTTTCACTAACAAGTACCATCTCTCACTCAATTGTTTGGATGAAATCATCTTTTCGAGATATGAGAAGATTAATGTGATAATTCAAAGTCTAATGAGCATGTTAAGACTCAAAATACAAGTAAAACTGACAAAATAATAGAAGAGTGAGTTAGAGGGAAGATGTGCTAGTAGGGATGGAAGGCAGAGTAGTAAGTGAGTTAGTTCAATGTGAAGCCAGTACTTTTTACCAAGAAAGTATGGATTAAAATGAAATAAGTGACTTATTTCAGTTTTGAAATACACCATTTTTTGGGGCTTGTCTGCATTGAAAATCTTCACTTAGTACTACAGGAAAAGTGGGAGTGTGTGTGGGGGGGGAGGAAGGGGGGAAGTGGCCTATCTAGCAAGTCCCATCCTGACCCCTTTCAGTTTTCTTTTCAGGGCACATTTTATCAAGTCTGCCCTTGTTTTTCCTGAAGTATGGATAAATGCAGATTTGAAAGTGAAAATTTACCAGAAATGGCACCCCTTAATAAGACATGAACTTATTATTAAATCAACAAACTCATCATCATTTTTTAAAAAAAAGTCCAAGATTGGGATGGAAAGGGATAAAAATGAGAGAGTTGTCAAAAGTTCATATACTATTACTTAGATATCATCCAATAATTTTATCAAATCATCACTCAAGCTAATTTTATTGATTGATCTGTAAACCACATAGAACACTAACACTTGTTTATTTCAAAATTTTAAATGGCAATCTGGTTTTTTTTATTTTAATTTTAATTTTATTTTATATTTTTCATATAGTTAAACCACTCACTCCTCTGCTTCACAAGAAAAATTGGAGTTTCATGATCTTTAAAATACCCACCCACCCCCCCCATTTACTTCAAATATATATATATATATAATTAGAGCTTGTGGGTATGTAACAATAACTGGTTTGAGTTGAAAAACCAGCACTTAAATTGAGTACTAATTTTTCTAACTTTGATATCCCTTAATAATATTATCATTAATTTATCCAAGTGAATAAATATCAAAATACATTAATTTATTTTTTTTAATTTAAAAATTCCTCAAAGCAAACTTAAATATAAGTTTTTTTATTCAAATTACAACAACACCAAAGGATAAATCTAAAACTCACCAAAAGCATTGATCCCTAACAAAAATAAATAAATAAATAAATATAATAATAATAATAATAATAATAATAATAATAATATCATTAATAATAACATTGACAATAACAATAATAATAACATTAATAATAACATTAACAATAATAAATAATTTATTCACCTCTACTTTCAGGCTAAAGGTCAAGTACAAGGACGTGAACTAGCTTGAATAGTCAGCTGTCTAGAAGATTTCAATGGTCCTATATAAATACTGTAGTTTTAATCCAATAAGTTGGAAAATATAATCAAATATAAAGGTCTCAGTAATATAATTCTCACTATTCTTATATATGGCTTACAATCTTTGTAGTTGGTAGAAAAATAGATTATTTAATTCAGATACTATTCAAAAGTCTTATAAAAGTACTAATTGATATGTATTGTAATTTATTTGGTTATATTGGTTGAATTGTAATGATAAAGAATGAATAATCACAACCCAAAAACCTCCTCTTTTTATACACACTGAGTTCCCCAATGATTCCCTTGATGTAGCACCCAATACACAGTTAATGACGCCTCTAAACAACTAATAGACATGCCCATCAACATTCCCAGTAACCCATGACATAATTAGAAGAATAACAACCGCCACAATCCTATAATAATAAGGGAAATCCATCAAAATTAAAGAAAAAGACAAAAAGAGAGTATATGCGTATTAAACAATAATATTAAAGACTAAAGTGTACTTTTTAAGGTTAATAATAGCTTAATAATAAGGGGGATTTACTGTAGAAATAATGGGGCTAATCCTGACATTATACTACGTGAAATTCCCATTCAAAAATAACCAAAATTGACTGAGAAACCACCCAAAAACTTAAAAAAGAGCGTGAGATGTGGGGTAACTACATGCAGTTCTTGGCAGGCGCTTGCATGGGTAAATACTTGACTAAAATTAGGCGACTTTAAGCGTGGTGATGAAATAAAGTGCCAAGAGTGAGGTTATTAATGAAATTAGTGCATATAAACAAGGTCAATGCATTATTAATTAAGCTAGGACACTAAATAAGCGCCTGTCGCCTATTTTAGTGTGCTTCCCCACAGTGGGCGTAGAATGTGGGGTAATTATAGTGTGAAAAAGCTAACTTTGCTAAAAATGAAGCTATTCACACGGGAAAAAAGCAGGCAGTATGTGGCCAGTACACAGAAGCCATTTCTGGCATAAAAAACACCAAATTTGAAAAGTGTTACTTTTATGCATTTAAATAGCCAAATCAATAGTTATAAATGAGCCCAATTGATCTGTCAAAGCGCAATTTTGATATTCTCAATTTTATAGCGCATATAGTCAACTTTTAAGTGAAATAAAGCGCATTTCTTGTTTTTTGCATAAAACAATGAATATAACAGCTTTAAGTGTACTTAAAAATTATGTAGCCTTATACTTAAGGTTCTTAAGATTACCCTAACATATTCCAACTTAATATTAAGTACATAAGACCTATAAAAGGTGGATATATGCGTGTATATAAGGTGTTATAATGGCATTTTTTGTGTATTATCATAATTTTACTTATGTATACTATTTGTGTACTCTTATTTATTATTCCCATGTATAGTTCATGTGTTTAACATAACTTATAATTACTTTTTACTCAGTCCTGGAGATATACAGGCTGACGCTCGCTCACCCAAAAAAACAATAAAAAAAATGATAAGTTATACATTTTATTTTATTAATTTGTAATTTTCAGGTATTCAGAATAAATCTGTAGCATTAAAGATTCAACTTTAAAGAAATAAAACATAATAAAATATTATGAGTACTGATTTTTTAACCCCTCAGCTGGTTGAACTGAAATTTTTTTCTGTTTAAATTTTTTAAGAAGGGTGGATAAATTTGAAATTTCTTTTTCAGGTATCCATTTATCAAATTCATTTGATTTCCCTTTAAATCTTAGTAAATACTCAGTTCCTTTTTCTTTAGTAAGGATTCTTTTCTTGAGTATTTTTTCAATCTCTGCTTTTTCCACAATTTCTTCAGGTTGCTTTTTAGGCCTTCCCCTTCTTTTTGGAAATAAGTCAGGATCATTTGTATGGTAAGGTTTCAATAATGAGATAGGGAAAACTGGATGTTTCCTATCATATGGAGAATATAATATGACTTCCACTGCATTATTCCCAACCATTTTATTTACTACAAAAGGTCCTAAAAAGGGATCCTTTAATTTAACATTACCTTGTAAGTTAAAATGTAGTGTTGATATGAGGACTTCATCTCCCTTTTTAAATTCAAATTCTTTATGAGATTTGTCCCACCTTTTCTTTTCATATTCAAATGCTTTTTGGATGCATTCTTCTGCATGCTTTCTACACATTTGTTGCATATGAATAAAAGATTTAGTGCCAGGGTGTATATCCAACCTTGGTAGTTTATTTAAATGATTTACTGGGGTATTTGGTACATATCCCAGCCAGAGTTCAAATGGTTTCTTCTCTGTTACAGAATGAGTTGTGCTGTTATAAGCAAATTCAAGGCCAGGAATTAATTTTACCCAGTCATGTGTGAATTTCTCATTGTCTTTCTATTCTAATCCAAAGGCACAATATCTTCTGATCATGTCTTCTAGAGTTTGTATCATCCTCTCAGCCAGCCCATCAGTTTGTGGATGGTGTGCTGTAGACAATTTTAATTGACAACCTGATACTTCCATCAAAGATGTCCAGAACTCTGAAGTAAATTTAGGATCTCTGTCAGAGATTATGGCTTTGGGGAGCCCAGCAGTATTCATCATCTGAGTCCACCATAGTAACGCCAAGTCTTTAGCAGATACCTCTTTATGGGTAGGGATAAACTTACACATTTTTGTTAATCTATCCACTATTACCCAGCAAGAATTGAAACTTTCTTTTCCTGCTAATGGCAAGCCAGTTACAAAATCCATGTTAATAATTTCCCATGGAGCTTTTGGCTGCTCTATTTGTTGTAACAACCCAGCTCTCTTCCCAGTTAATCTCTTAGATTTCTTACAAGAGTCACATGTTTCAATGTATTTCTGTACATCCTCTTTCATGTTTATCCACCAGGCTGTATTTTTAACTCTGGTTAATGTTTTGTTAAAGTCAAAATGACCAGCTAAGATGTCATCATGACAAGTACTCAACATTAACTCTTTCATAGAAGGTGGTATTACTATTACATTGCTTAACTTTTTCCTGTAATATATATATCCATCTTCAATTGATAGTTTACCTTTTTCCAACGCATTTTTATACTTTGGAGGCAAGGTTTTAATTAATGCACTCATGGAGGCATTTGTTGGATCATTAAGAATGGTAGATAGTTTAGACAAATCTTTATCAGATGAATAATTTTCCAATATAGATTGCATAAACTCTTCTTCTAAATCCACTATATAAATCCCAAATATATGTATAACCTCATTTTCAGGTACATAAGCTGGGTTGTCAGCATCATTTGGCAAAGGACTTCTGGATAATAAATCCACATTTGAGTGCAATGTTCATGCTCTGTGAGTGATTGTCATTCTTCCTCTGTACTCTTGTACAGCTAGTTGCCATCTAAACATGTGCCTATTAGGTGTTTTCATGTTTAGTAATGATTTTACTGCACTGCAATCTGTTATAAGTTCAAACTTCTGGTCTTCCAGATAGTAATGAAGTTTCTCCAAAGCCCACACCACGGCTAAACATTCTAGCTGTGTGGCACCATACCTTAATTCTGTTTTTCTTAAGGTTCTGGATATATAACAGATAACTACTTCAGATAATTTTCCATTTATTATCTGTTTTTGCTGTAAAGCAGCACCCAAACCTACAAAACTTGCATCAGTGTACAAGATAAAAGGTAGGGTGAAATCTGGCAGTCCCAATATTGGAGCTGACATTAAACATTCCTTTAATTTATTAAAGGCGTGTTGTCTTTCATTATTCCAAATGAAAGCTTCATTCTTCCTTATTAATGTTGTTAAAGGGGCTGCAATGGATTGGTAATTTTTAATATATTGTCTATAATATCCACACATACCCAAAAAACTTTGAACCTCTTTTACATTTTTAGGTATCCCAATGTTTTTAATTGCTGCCACCTTATTCTGGTCAACACAAATTTGTAATCCAGATACAACATGTCCAAGTACTTTCAAGGATTGAAATCCAAACTTACATTTCTTTAATGCAATAGTCATATTAATTTCATCCATTTTTTGAAAGACTCTTTTCAGGTGATTTAAATGTTCATCATATGTTTTTGAAAACACTATGATGTCATCAATATAGACCAATAACCATCCTTCAACCATTTCCTGATGAAAGACACTATCCATCAATTTTTGGAAGACTGAAGGGGCATTCTTTGAGCCAAATGGAATTCTCACATACTTATATATACCCATATGTGTGGTTATTAATAAGTAATTTTGAGAATTTCTTTCCACAGGAATCTGGTGGTAACCCTTGTTCCCATCCAGACAGGAAATATATTTTGCTCCTTGTAAGGTAGCATGGATAGAAGCTATCCTTGGTAGAGGGTAAATATCATCTACTGTGTATTTATTCAGAGCTCTATAATCACCGCATAATCTTGCCTTATCTTTTTCATAAGAGATTAATACTGGTGAAATGACACAATACTTAGGTGTTGTGTCCACTTTTTCAACAATACCCATTTCCAACAACAATTTTATATTGTCTTCAATATCTTTCCTTTTTGCAGGAGATGCTGGGTAAGGTTTCTTTTTTAAGCTGCCAGGAATATTATCCAGATCACAGCTCAGAGAAATTTTCATCTCATGGTCTTTGACCAATCCTAGTTCATTTGAACCATGAGCAAATGCCATAGGATATGATTTAATCAATCTCAAAATATCTTCTTCTTCAATCTTTGAGAGTTGAGGACTGAAAGAGGCCTTTTGGATTTCATTTTCCAATTCACCCACTTCATTGGTGGTTCTTCCACCTTGCAGTTGTTCTTCTCTAGGAGAAATGGTATATACTGAATTTTCAGAACATATTTTGAATTTTCTTTTACCATTCACGCCTATGGTGAAACAACTGTTTGCAGGATCTAGTTTAATGCCAAATTTTGTCAATAAATCATTGCCAATAATAAACCAATCACTACAATTATTATTATCCATTACTACAAATTCACAAACTGCTCTAACATATCCATTATTATATTTAAAGAATACAGCAGTTTTGTATTTGCCAATTGGATTTAATACTGAACCAAAACCCCTCCAGTTCTTTGTCTGAACAGGTTCTAGTTTTTCCTGGTACTTACTATCAAGTTTCATTAATGCATTAAGTGAAACTACACTACCTGCAGCCCCAGTGTCAAGAATGGCATTCATTTCTTTTCCACATATGATAATAGGAGCTCTAATAGGTGTTATTTTGTAAGTGTCATGAGATACTTCTTTAATTATTTCAGCTTCCTCTATGGAAGTTAAAGATGTGTCTGTATGAGGTATAGCATCATTTAGGAACATTATATCCTGTTCTAATACAAATATCTCATTTTCATCATCACTGTAAGATATGTTACTTTTGCAATCCTCACTAGATTCCACATTCTCATCTTCATGATTACTAAGTTCAGAATTCTGTGAGGTTTCAATAACATTTATTCTTTTCTTACACGTGTGACCCTTAACCCAAGGTTCATTACATTTGTAACAAGTGTTATTTTCTTGTCTCTTAGGGACAAGGGGAGGTGAAGGTTTTTTCTTTTCCACTGGTAACTTACTTGTAGTAGGTTTTACCATGTCAACACTTTGTCTGTAATTACTATACTTGGTTTCATACTTGTGGTTTAATAATATCTCATTGCATATATTAATGAATTCAGAGGTGTCTCTGATAGTTTCAGTTCTAGCTACAATAATGTCTCTAACTGATATAGGCAACTTGTATATTATTTTTTCTTTCCACTCTTCATAATCCATTTTTGGATCCATAGCTTTCATGATTTTTATTAAATTCATTAAGAAGACCATGGGTTTATCTCCAGCATTTGGATTATATCTGGCCCTTTCATATAGTCTTTGTTGAGTGATTCTAAATTTTGGGCCACCAAATTGCCTTTCAATTAGTGCCTTCCATTCATTCCAGGAGTAATTAATTCCCTCACTCAATACAGATTCAAACCATAATAAAGCCACATCTGTAAATAAAGATATTAACTTTGAAGTAATTTCTTCATCAGGTAATTTATATGAAAATTTTAAGTTATCAATTCTTTGTATGAATTGTTGCCAATCAGATTTTGAATCCCCGTCAAAAGAAGGGTACTGATCTAACTTAGGCCAGTTCTTTTGGCTAGTTTTAGCTTCCCTAACCTGAGGAATATTGAGTAATTCACTCACTTTAGAAAGATGATCATTGATTTCATCTTTTACTGATTTTATATTCTCAGAGCCCATGACACTATGTTCATGTTCCATCATTGGTTTATCATCAGAGTGTTTCATAAAAACTGGTACTCTTTCTACATAAGAGGTATTATCCTTTATTGTTTCAGTATTTTTCAAAATGTTAGCTACTTCAATTTCTACTCTTTGTAACCTATCTTTTATTACAGGTACATGAGTTAAAGTATCATTTACATTTGAAAAAGACAATTTTACACGTCCCTCTATGGTGGCCATAATATTCTGAGAATGTTCTAATTTAATTTCTAAATTTTTAATCTCAGAATTTAATCTTTTGTTTTCATTGATCAATTCATTATTTGAATTCTCAATAACTTTTAACTTATTGGCTGTTGTACTCAATGATTGTGTGATGTTTAATAATACACTTTCTGTATTATTGTTGGACTCTCTAGAGAATTCTTCCAATTTTTCAATTCTTAATAATAATTTACTAATTATTTTTGATTCAATTGGATTTTCTTTCAGAAAATATTCAATTTTGTCTGTTTCCAATTCAGAAGATTCACCATCAAGGTCAATTTTTAATTCATTTGATTCCATTTTTATATTAATAGTATTTTCCTGGTGATCAATAAAACTATGTACATTGTCCTCATGTAATGACAAGTCTAACATGTTATTTTCAAATGAATAATTTTTTAAATCCTTATCAATTATATCCAATAACTCTCTATCAATTTCATTACCTATAAGTAATTCATTGTTAGGATTATATAATTGATCTTGAGAAGATGGATGACTTACCACGGTCTTATTCCATTTCCCCTGCCTCTCCTTGGCTTTCCCCTGTAAGGGTGACTTCTGGATCCCTGTTGAGGAGGACTGTTGTAGTTTTGGGCATACCAATCCCACTTCCATTTGCTTACAGTTATCTTTTGGTCCTCTTCTGGGACTGGAGGTGTTGCTGTGGTATTTGGTGCCACTGGTTGTTGATGAGACCTTATATCCACTAGAGCCTGGTTGACTTCTATAAAGCCCTGTGCCGCCCTTTTCTCCAGATTGTTGATCTAGTCTAACATATTGTTTACTCTTATTGTTAGTGTATTCAGTAGGGTTGAGAGGGAGTGAATTTGCTCTTGTAAGGTGTTTTTGGACTTCTTTATTGACATTTGTTTTAAGAGCTTTTCCTTTTCCTCCATGGACATTGGTGGAGTGTTGTTTATTGTTACTGGTGATTCTTGACCCTCCATTTGGATGTCCTGTAACAGGTCTTTCAGCTCTAGTTCTTAAGTTATAAGGTTTTGCCTTATTACTTACAATGTCATTGTTGTCACACATTTTTAAGTGGAATTTTAGAGAATTGAAAGTTTAGATTTGAAAAACTTCAAAAAGGAGTTTAATCAGTATTTATTAGTACCACTGAAGACAGTTTTATTGCTTACTTATTGGTATTAAGTGAATTTTTAAGTGCCAAAAGTCAAATATGCTTTTATGTGGTCACTTGATTTAACTGGTCTACAATATGTAGCCGTGTATTTATATTTAACAAAGAAAATTTGTTAGTAAGATTCTTTCTAAATATTAAATGAATTTTACAAAACAATAAAAAGGGATTAAGAGTCCTGTAAAAAGAAAACAATTAATCAGTTTAATTGGTTATTATCTGCAAAGATCACAAATTTAATTGGTCTATTGACAGACTCCCACTAAGAACAATTATATGTTAAATTAGTGGTAAAATTGATGATTCAATATCACAATTTTATTATATAACAGGGCTTCTTTTTTCTGAAATCACTTTATAAGTGACCCCAACCTGTTGTAATTATCCAAATATTTCTATAGGGATATTATTTACGTGTACCTTCTTTGAAAATTTCACTTACTGGATTTTAACAGAATTCTTGAGGAAAGGTCCCCAATTGTCAGGCTAAGGTCAAGTACAAGGACGTGAACTAGCTTGAATAGTCAGTTGTCTAGAAGATTTTAATGGTCCTATATGAATACTGTAGTTTTAATCCACTAAGTTGGAAAATATAATCAAATATAAAGGTCTCAGTAATATAATTCTCACTATTCTTATATATGGCTTTCAATCTTTGTAGTTGGTAGAAAAATAGATTATTTAATTCAGATACTATTCAAAAGTCTTATAAAAGTACTAATTGATATGTATTGTAATTTATTTTGTTATATTGGTTGAATTGTAATGATAAAGAATGAATAATCACAACCCAAAAACCTCCTCTTTTTATACACACTGAGTTCCCCAATGATTCCCTTGATGTACCACCCAATACACAGTTAATGACGCCTCTAAACAACTAATAGACATGCCCATCAACATTCCCAGTAACCCATGACATAATTAGAAGAATAACAACCGCCACAATCCTATAATAATAAGGGAAATCCATCAAAATTAAAGAAACAGACAAAAAGAGAGTATATGCGTATTAAACAATAATATTAAAGACTAAAGGGGACTTTTTAAGGTTAATAATAGCTTAATAATAAGGGGGATTTACTGTAGAAATAATGGGGCTAATCCTGACATTATACTATGTGAAATTCCCATTCAAAAATAACCAAAA